>CM067320.1:34749821-35264821 GCA_034231615.1 Meghimatium bilineatum
TTTTGGACTTTTTCCAATCTATCGACTTGTGTCTGTGACAGTGTTAGTAGGCAGAGGCCATAATCTATGACAAATAGCACCATCACTTATAGAAGCAAAAAAAGTACCCATTGCTGTATGTCGAAGATCGCCAAAACCGTAATAACACTGATCCCTCTTTTCTTTCTTTCTATCCATCCATCCATCCATCCATCCATCCATCCATCCATCCATCCATCCATCCATCCATCCATCCATCCATCCATCCATCCATCCATCCATCCATCCATCCATCCATCCATCCATCCATCCATCCATCCATCTATCTATCTATCTATCTATCTATCTATCTATTCGCTAAACCCTTTGTTGCCTTTCAGCGTCAGGGATAGAAGAGTTTTCTGGAGATGGCCTTCGTGTGTGCTGAGCATATTGTGGAATATGGCGCCTCTTTTATTTCTGTGGTCCATCGTTTTTGTGGTGGGCCTCTAGATCTACTTTCACTGTATCTGCGTAACATAGCTTGTTGTGGTATGCTGTCTGGTGGTAGTCTGCTGTGTGTGTAAACCATTTCATCTGTTGTTTCTTAATATATTACAAAATTGGGGTGGTGCCGGTTCTTTATCTAAAGTCCTCATTCCTCTCGCTGTCTCTTAGCGATATTCCTAGGATTCTGCGTAAGTATGCCATTTCAGCTGTCACTAGTTTACGTTTGTCTTGTGCTGTCGTTGTTTATGTTTCGCATTGGTAGCACAGATGTAGCATAATACTCGTTTTGAATAGTGTTATTTTGGTGTTTAAGTCTACGTTTCTGTTTCTATCATTTGCCCTAGGGCTTGGTATGCTTTACTACATCTATTGTGTATTTTTTGCTGCTCTTGCTGTCTGTTGCTATATTACTTACTAGGTAACAAGTGAATTCTGTCACTTGTTTAAGTCAGTTGTTTACAATATATACATTGGTGTTTATTTCTGTTCATTACTTTGATCTTTTCTATATTTATCTTCATGTTGAAGGTTTCACATGTTTGATGTAATCTATTTGTCTTTGTAGTTGCTCTTCTGTTGATGCTATTGGTTCTTGGTCGTCTGCAACAAGCAATTCCTTTAAGTTATTCTTCAGATTGTTTTCTTCCGTTGTCTTTGCTACTTTGCAGATGGGATCTATATATGTTATGAACAATAGGGGGATAGTAAACATCCCTGTCTCACTCCTGAGCAAATTTGGAAATTATCGGAAGTACCTGTTCTCGTTCTAACCACGCATCGATTATTGACGTATATGCTCTGACAGACTTATCATATGTTGGGGAACTATATAGGCATATGTCTGTAGTGTTATTCATAGTTGTACTCTATACACTATATCAAAAGCTTTCTCTTGGTCCACAAAAGCCAAATATAAGTCTTGGTTATGTTCTGTCGCTCTTTTTGAAAGGTATTTGAGGGCGAAGATTGCATCTGTACAGCTTTTATTTTTTCGACAGCCCGATTCTGTGTTGTTGAGCTGTGGTTCTATATATGCGCACATCATTCTCTCTAGTATCATGCTAACGATTTTTCCTATGTGGCTTAAGAGTATAATATAGATAAGATAAGAGTATGATAAACTTAAGATATGCCTCTATACTTACTGTCCCTCTTACTGCCTTTTTCTTCCAGATGGAAAGAACAATCACCGTTGTATTCCACTCATGTGGTGTCTTTTGTGTCTTCCATATCACATTGAACAGGCTGTGTAGCCACTTTATGCTTGTCATGGTTATCATTTTTATTAGTTTTATAAGTATGCCATCTATTACTGATGCTTTGTTATTTGGTGCATGTTTAACTGTGTCTTCAATTTCGGATTTCAGGATGTATGATTCTAGGTCTTCTATTCCCTATCGATGCCAGCACCTTGAAACGGTGATGAGGCTTAGTTCCGCCATCAGGGGCTGGAAACTAAGACTGGCCGAGCAGTCCCACTAGTCCAGGACCACAGTTCTGCCCAAGTAAGCAGGGTGCTGAAGACGAAGACAAAAGGTGTACAATTAATCAGAGTGCCACGTACAAAACACAATGGGAACATGTCTATATCAAATAATAGTTATGGTGCCTGTCCTGTGACGGATACTTAGGCAGGGACGGTGCCGGGCCCTATACCTCGAGAGGGCCCAACTCCAATTACTGGAGGTCCATATTAATTACCCAGAGGAGGCAAGGGAATAGAACTATTGGCCAAACAAACGAATCAACACTGGAATCAAAGTTCGATGGGCCACAGTGTGAACTGCAAAAGACAGTGAGTTTTATTCAGGAGACAGAATTACATATATAGACATGTTGCAAGTCAACGAAAGAAGAAGAAGAAGGCCTTCTATTGTATTTGTTATTGTATACCAATGATGTCATTATTCTTCTGTCATATTTGTTGACTCACCCTCAACGGTTAGAAATAATTTGATATGTCCTAGAAAACGTACATATAGTCTTAAAGAGCATTTAAAGCGCTAGAGAAAATACCAGTTATTCTATTAAAAATAGTATCAGAGAGCATTAAAGTGATAGAGAGAATGTGAATTGCCCTAATAAACATAAAAATAGTCTTAGAGAATATTAAAGCTTTGTAAAAACACTGAATGTATTGGTTATCAACGCCAAAGTTGGAAGTGTCGGAACATTGGCGGAAATGAAATAGCGGCACAACGAATTCCCGATCTCTTGGCTATATCCTGTTGAAATATAGCATGGCCATTGTCCTTCTATAATAGAGAACATGTTGGATGTGGAGAACGAAAAAAAAATGTACTTGGAATTTACTCAAAAGGTGGGCACAACGGGCGAATGACCCCCCCCCCCCTCCCCCAGTAAAATCACCACTCCCCGTACTGAGGATATATCCAGGGCCCTGCTCAAGGAACATTTTAAGGCGATGGATTTTCATAAATAAACAAACCGGAAAGAATAATGCTTTCTCTATGGTTCAACATACAGAAAATCCAGCCTTAGTCTATGGCTACAAGGTTTGAAAGAATGTTTAAAAAAATATTTATTGTTTTAACCGTAGGCCTATACACAAGTAGCGAGACAATGAAATATATAATGGCAGCATTCATATTTAATGACACAAGAGAATTGACTGCAGAAAGTGGCAATTGTTCATAGCAAGAGCCTGATTATACATTTTGCCATCAGTATCGTGAAAGTCTTAATGTGTTCCAAGAAGAATGTCTGACACTGTTAACAATAAATAATTTATTAAAGCACATGCTGTACAAAACATTGTTTCTCAATTATAGGTGAACTTTTAATACCACTGTGACAAAGTAGTGCAAAATAGCACTACTTCTCTGCGCGCAAAACTTCAAGCTAGGTGGCTGGAATATGGATTATGAGACTGTTTCCCTAACATCTTTGCCTTCGATACTGTTATTTATTTGAAAAAAATTATATCAAGATGGTTATGAACCGATATAAATGTATTTCAGGTTGATCCATTCGTGTTCAATCACAAGCAGAAGATTGTGTAGAGTATGTTTACCGATGGTTGCCGTGGCTCGCTGATTCAACACACTTCTTCTCATTTTCTGCATGTCTATCCTACTTGTAATAACATTTAATAACATTCTCTCCGCCGAAGACGGATGTGTTGTGCCATTGGCGCAAATAAAACGGCAACACAACGCATTTCCATTCTCTGGACGACATCCAACTGGAAATCTTGTAGGACCATTGTCCTGTTACAAGAGAAATCAAGTGGCAATTTGAGAATGAACGCCGAAGAAGAAGAATAACACATTCCCTTAATCGCATCACAGAATTCGAATATAGTAGCGCATGAAATGTTAATAAAAGACGTAAACTATTAACTTCATTCATCATCATGAAGTGCCGTATCTGCAACGAAGGTTGACTGCAACAGAACTCCAATATTACTTGTCTCTTGTCCTGGTAGTGCACTCTGCTAGACTGTAACCTGTTCATCTCATGATGTTACTCCCCCACCTGTATCTTTTCCTACTTCTTGCTCGACTCCCCTCAACTTTACCCTCAATAAGGTCTTCAACAAGGTGTCATGTAGCAACTTCATTAGGTTACCCTATATGTACGCCGTCTCTCTCAATGAATCGCCCGCCTGCCAAGAGCACGTAACTCAGTAGTTTCACAGAAGCCTCCAAAATAACAAATTTGTAAAGAAGACATCGCGCTTGGGATTTGAACATGTGAGCTGTGTTGCAACGCTACCGATCGGCAGTAGATTACCTGTTTCCTGAATGAATTAGGCCTTCATTCGTTCCTTTTCTTGATTATTACCGTGTTTTCTGTTAGTCAATATTTATATACTTGAAATCGCATGCAAAAAATAACCAAGGCTACCCCAAGTAGGTCTATATAAATAGTAACCAATGGGAATCGTAACAATAATCACAAACGTACCGAATGAAGGCATGTTTACTTTTTACAGTTAGGTCTTAAAGTACTGCCAATGGTCACGGTTGAAGTCTGTTGAAGCCTTATATCTGGTTCTGTATGAGGGAATATATCTTGTTTCACGCGGCATGCCTCGTAATTGCACGAAAGCCACGACAAAGTCCCCTTTTGAGTAGTCTGTCCAGCTTTCGGCAAAACATCCTACTTAGTCCGCAGATGCGGTGGGGGTTGTCCATATCCTCCTCATCTTAGGAGTCAGAACATAATATTTAGTAATTTAGTACAATGTAGCAAGAAAAAGCGCGCTATATCCCCACAGTAGAGCTATTATCGTACTAATAGCAGTCATTTGGACAGTAGTAGTTGAGTTGAAATTCTGTACTTTCTGTTCTGATGTGGAGTATCTGAAATTCCACTCCTTTCATATATGTTTCTAACTGCATGCACTGATATTGTTCTTTAATAGCGTAGTACTCCACCTTTTTGCCTGTCATTTCGGTCTAATCGATATCATTGGTAGCCTATTATTTTGAAAGCTACATCCTTGTTAAGATGGGTTTCTTTCAAGCAGCATACATTTACTTGCTCTTCATTTAAGATGTATTCGAGTTCCACTATTTTTGTTGATGATGCCTACAGCACTCCAATGCATTGTTTTTAAAGGTCTTGGTATTTTGCCAGTTGCTCTGACTCCTCCTGGCTTCTCGGGGCAATTGAAAAGAATTTCCAGCAGCTGGGGGTTGAATTCTTTTGAGGCTTAGGGTCCGGCACCGTCTCGGCCTGTATGTTCGTCACAGGGAAGGCATCATAACGTACATCAGATATAGGGGGCCTAAGCATATTCCCATTAAGTGGGTTTGTGCGTGGCATTCGGATTGATGTGGTGCGTCTCTTGGCTGGCTGCCTCCGTCTTCAACACATGTACTTGCTACGGCAGACTGTGGTCCTGCTCGATTCTGGGAGGGCCTGGCGAGTCTTAGTTTCCAACCTCTGGTGGCTGGACTAAGCCCCATCTCGACAAGGAGACGGCATCGTTTGGGACAGGTACGCTAAATCAATAACAAAGAAAATCATTAAAGATGTTAAAACTAAAGCTTGGTAAGAATATGGCGAATCATTAAGTACAGATTACAAACAAGAACACAATAAATTCTACACGAAAATTAATAATGAGAAAGATAAATATGAACCAACCGAAATAATACATGATGAAAATGGAAAGAATCAATGACCAGAAACGAATCATGGAAATGTGGCAACAGTATTTTAAAGAATTGCTACATCTAAAAGATGGAGGGGACAACAACATATTAAACAATTATTACGGAAGAGTTAAAACCAAACATATTACTAGCAGAAATATAAAATGTCATACAAACGGCTCCATCAAATAAAACCGCAGGATCCAATATCATACAAGTCGAATTAATCATAGCAGAGACAGATAAGGGATAAAATGATTACATAGGCTGTTTAATATAATATGGAACACACAATAAATACCAGAAGGCTGGGAAAACGCTGTAATAATACCTATCTGGAAGAAAAAAGAGATTGTACAAAGTACAGAGGTCTTTCACTTCTAAGTCACACTGGAACAATTTGTAAACAGAATTATAGAAAGAAAGTTACGAGTATTCATAGAAACACAGCGTAGCAACACTCAATTCATTTTTAAATGGAATTCCGTAAGAATAAAAGCCGTACAGATGCCATTTTTACACTCAGACAAATAGCAGGAAAAAAACAAAGAATTGTAGATCGTGTTTGTCGACCAAGAAAAAGCTTTCGACAGAGTAGACAGACAACAGTTTTGGAAAATACTATCAAAATATGGGGTTCCACAACATCTAATCAACTTATGTAAAAGTAGTTACACAGACAGTCAATGTGCAGTTGGAACAAGTGTTGGGCTTTCAGGTAAATTCCACATACACTCTGGAGTGCGACAATGATGTGTTCTATCTCTCTTGTTATTCATCACATATCGATTACATATGTAAAATGCCAACACTAATGAAGAAGACAATCAAAACAACCTTCTGAGTGAACTTTTTTCCAGACAATCAAGCAAAAATAACAACAAAATAACAACTACAACGATATAAAATAGACTCCACACAACATGTAGGGACTTTAACATGAAGATAAACACATAAAAAACTAAAGTAATGTCAATCGCAAAAACAGAAAGAAACATCACTATTCTAATCGACGATCTTAAACAGGTGAAAGAATTCACTTATCGTGGAAGCATCATGTCATCGAATGTGAAAATAACCAAAGATTTACATATAGATGCAACATACCATACCAGATCTTGGGGTAGATGTCTCTTATTTTCAAAAACAATTATGTGAGCATGAACACCAAAACTGCACTATATAAAACGATCATCATACCATCACTATGATACCAATATCAAACGCGGACACTAACGCACTAAGCAGAATCCAAAAGAAAACTGATTACAACGGAAATGACTACGGCAAACCCTCGGAGTAAACATAAGAGACAGAATCATAAACGAAAACATTAGAAGACTAACAAACACAATGCCAATCCTGGATTACATCAGAAGACAACAGATTAAGTGGTTTTCGCATGCTTCCAGACTACCATCAAATAGTGTTCCTCAAAATGCATTACTATACAGACACGATGTATAAAAAAACCAGGCGGAAACCTTGCAAACGATGAATTACAAAAATAAAAGAGTAAACGAAAACAAACATATATGAAGCACACAAAAAAGCCATCAATAGAGAACTCTACTTTGCAAGGCATAAAGGGGTATAAAGCGAAAAGAAGAAGAAAAAGAAAATGTCAATAGTGCAACAAACAGGACTGGTTAACAAGAAATAACACCCCGGTGTCGGGAAGCAACCCGATACTAGAAATGAGGAGGCTTGGGTAACACAAAGCAGATGTAAAATGAACAGAAATAGGTACAAGTAGTAACAATATTTGTAAGCAAAAACACTAACAGCAAGATGCAGCTACAGACAATGTTTCGACTAAAAAGTATTCATCATGACTGATTTATTCTCCTGCCGTCCTGGTGATACCCATCGTTTCTCATTTAAAGAAAAAATGATACACAATCTTGGTGCTTTTAAGCCCCATGATATCAATGATATCCTACATTTCAGCAAACCTCTCGCAACCCTTTGTCTGTATGTTCTGATTTGACTTTGTTTCTCCCTATTCTCTTACTTCCCTTCTCCTTTCTGACATATCACCAAATCTACCTCCTCGACATCATGCTATAGGCCTATACTATTGGGCGCTTTTTTTGCGGTTTTGCCGGCATTGTTGGGGTGGGATGATGGAGATTCATTATATGCGATGAATGCGGTGGTGGGTAGACACACATGGGATGGGGGCTTTGAGATTACGTGGGAAGGGGGGGATAGATCGTTACTCCTATATGCCTTATAGAGAGTTTCCTCTGTATCATATATCATCTCCCTTCTACATTATTTTACATTTTGGTTTATCGACACAAGCCTACCCTATCTTGTCTCTTCATGTATCTCGGTTCTACAAATACTACTTTATCAGACTTCACTTTCTCTTACATCGATTTTCATTCATACTACACACAGAATCATATGAGACACAAGTTATATTACTGGCTTCAGGCGTAATAGTGACCATGCATTGTCAGCAGCGCATACAAGCATTTCGTGAGACATGACTGACATATTATAATTACTTTTATAATAAATAAAAGTATTTTTTTTGGAAAGTCCCGAAGATCACGCAATCAACACCTGACCGGGAATCTACATGAATCTACATATACTGGGATTGCTGCTGGAACGGAAAGCGGAGCATTTATGGGAGTGCCAATCAAACATTGGGGCTTACGCGCAGTACGATAATGATTACCAACGGGTTACGACGTACGGCTGATTTACCATTGACATGAATCTCGGTTAATGAGATATTCGTCCACAATGTACATGGTCTACGTAAATGGATTGTGTGGTGGTTTGAAGTTATGTCTGCTGATCGTTGTGCCTCATATATAGGCTGGTGTTTTAGTGTGAGCAATGCACACCAACGATTTGCGACATGTGACTGGTTAATTATAGTTACTTGATCTTCGGTTTATGATACCTGTCACATTTTCTGGCTCAACACATAACAATATACCTTGTTTTATCTTATATCTGTTATCACATCCCGTTCTATTTTCATCAAACCCACTTCCATGACATGTTTCCATATACATCATTGTCACATTGAACATTATTGTTTGCATGTCAATAGTGTATCTAGTGCCTGTGATGTTAACATTATTTTTACTGTTTGTTTTATATATTCCTGAGAAAGACCTGGCGGTTGGAAACGTTGAAAATGTCTTGTGTATTGTAATTTGTATGTTTTCTTGTTTACAATCATAGCCCCTTAGTTTTAGTGATAGTGCGGCGCTTAGCAAATTAGAACATGGCTTTTAGTACTAGGAATTTAGCCAAAAGTTAGGTAAACCCCCCCCCCCCCTTCTTGATGATTATTTCCATTTACCGTTACGCTTCATTGAGATTTCTATCATCCAAACGTACGTAGTTACGTATGACTGTCCACAATTAGCATATGACCTCTGTCATACACTGTGCATGCTTTGGCTGCAGCTTGGGATTTGCTCACATTGTTATGGCTACAGATTCCGTTTGCCCTTCTACCACAGGGGCCCCTTCTTAGCACTGTCATCTCATTTTCACAATTTCATCACCCATGCCGTTTTTCTAGTACCGCCTACATCTAAGCCATTTATACAACGATACCCTCTTAAATTGCTCCTGGGACAGTTTTACGTATTTAGTAGTCTCTCTGGTTCCCTCATTCTCCCCTCTCCACTATCTATGGTGTATCTCTGCTATATGTGGCCCTTACTGGTTCGCTACAGCTACGACAGGTTCTTCTTCTTCTTCGCTAATGGCCCGGCACATCCGACTTTGGGAGCACAGCGGGTTCTGAATGTATCTATCCTCATATTTCTTCTCTGGTTTTCTAGTTGTTTGTACTATATAGCGTAATACATTTAGCGCTTCAAGGATCACCTAAAAAACTCTCTCAAGCACTGCAGCATCGATCCTAGCTCCTGAGAGACTACAGCACTTGATCGCTAATTTGGCACACCCAGATCACTGCTGGCATTGCGAAATTTGAAAAAAGAAAGAGCACTGCGGGCAGTCTACAAGCATAAGAAGCAGAATGACAAATCCTACCCCGAACTATCAACACTCCTGCATGCACTGCAATAGAACTTAAGGTACACGAATCGGACATCTAGAAACTCACAAACCAAATTAGACAATTACCAATTTATTATTATTATTATTTTTTCATGCCATGCCCATCTTCGCTTGCGAAGGAGGAACATCATAATCATCATCATCAATACATTGACCTTCTATCGCCATGTCTACTTAGTCCTATCATCTCCTGGAATTCGCGCTTATTATGGCTAGTTGTCCCGCTTCCTCTAGCGACATGTTCATGAATTCCTGAACATCTCTTCTCCAACGACGTCTTGATCGGCCTCTGCCTTCTATCGTCCATTCAAAAACATTCTTTCCATGCCGTCGCACATTCTCCGGACTAGATACTGTTAATTTGCAGAAAAAGAAGATGAATACTTATAGGCCGTAGTAGTTTTCGATAAAATTGCATTAGACTAAAAGCACAAGTTTCAGAACGAAAATACGGAATTGATTAGTTTCGACTAAGGAGATTAAGGGATGGAGTTTGCTGTCCCATCCCATATAGGGTCAGTGACCCAAAGCCATGATGAAGTCTGATGTGTCAGACCGAAAGTCGCAGATATCGCAACAACGCTGTAAACAATGACATAACACGTTCCGTTCTCCGAACTACATCTTACTAATCTGCAGGAGTTTGAGAATGAACGCAGAAGAAGAAGAAGTAACGAACTATAGGCCTACAATTCGGACACGGTAACTCTCATTTAAAATTAGTCATAATGAAAGGCATATATCTAGCAAAATTATACATTTCATTTTCACAAGTGTTCAGCCCCATGAGCATCATTATTACCTCTTCTTCTGCGTCCATTCTCAAACTCCTGATGATTATTTACAGTTTGCTGCGCTTAGTGCACTATCCAACAACATAGGTCTAGTCAGGAATTATTTAAAAAAAAACAACAACTGAACTTCGAGTATGTACCATCACAAACATCACTCCTTAGTTTATCCTTACAACTTCCATAACAGGTCCATTGTTATAAAAACAACAACAACTTCGTTCACTCTAAGAATGAGGTGGACCAGTGCTTCTGACTGGCTGTTGGACGCAGAACGCAACCAAGTGGTGTTTTGCGATTATGTGCCAAATAGGCCTAATATTGTTTTTAAATGTTTTAAAAAAATGTTGTTTAAATATTATTTTTAGTTGTTTTTAAATAATATTGTTTTCAGCTGTTTAAAATCACCTGTTATCACGGAGTAATATGGGTGTGTGTTTTGACCCACTTCATTCTTAGAGTGAACATAGTTTTATAGTATCTTTATTTACGTTTTTATACCAGTAATACATCATCATGTACCATCTCCATATAGAAGGTTAGCTACAAAGAATCTGTAACATCTTTCTTGCCTTGGTGGTGCACGCTGTCAGACTAATTTGTACATTTCACCATGTTTTCCTTCCAATTATATCTGTCTTTGTTTACATCACAGCCCCTCGATTCTACCTTCAAGTTAAGCCCGTGGATCAGGGGAGTTTAAAGAGTTCAATCTCCCACTCCCTTAGCAAATCAAAGCATGACTTTTAATACTAGGAATGTTGCCAAAAGGTGAGTAAAACCCCATGCGTAGCGTTTTAAAAAAAGGAGAAAGGTCATATCTCATGAAAAAAAGGAATAACACACGAAAACGGACGAATGCCCATTTTAAAGGTAAAACACCTCTTTACAGATAACGTATTTATGACGCTGTTTCAAGTAATGTCTCCAACCAGGTGTCATGTTCTTATATATATTTAAAATATTATATTTGTTTTATTTTTATTACTTTTAATAGTTCCCTTTTCATATGTAGCCCACCCCCCCCCCCCCTATTGTTGCCAGAACTTCTTTATAGCCGAAAAAAACCCTGCTTCCTTCTTGTATATGGTGTTTCTTCTTCTTCTTTTTCTTCTGCGTTCGTTCTCAAACTCCTGCAGATTAGCAGGATGTAGTCCGGAGAACAGAATGTCGTGTCATGGTTTACAGCATTGCTGTGATATCTGCGCCTTTCGACTGACACATCCGACTTCAGCATGGCTTTGGGTCACTGACCCTCTATGGGATGGGACAGCCAACTTCATCCCATAACCTCCTTAGTCGCCTTTTACAACATGCGTGGAAGGTAAACAGTGTTGCTATTCTTTGCTCTCCTTTCAGGACCCGGCAACACACGGGATTTATATCGTGTTTAAAAATCAGCCTTAATAAATGTCATTTTCAATGGCATTGAGTCAAAAGGTCATGAGCCCATAGACTGCTAGATCAGCAACCAATCAACCAAAACCAACCTTCTTGGACGTTGACTTTTCTTAGAACGTCTTGGTTGGTCTTCCCTGCAATTCATGGTATTCTCAGGACTTCTTTATAGCACTTCACATCGAAATCCAATATTTGCTTGGCTGTAGATTTATTTATTGTCCATGCATGGCAGCAGTACGTTGCCACTGCGAACAGACATGTAGGTAACAAACATAGCCTACCTTATATCCGGTGTTTTCACCGTGCCACAACTTTTCAGTTGCTTGAATTTGGACATAGTTATTGCGGCTCTCATCCATTATTCGTGCTTCTGGGCCTTACATATTAATGCAGAGTAGATGTAGCATTTTGTAATTCTACTTTTTTAAAAATGATTTGTTTGAAAGTTGGACATTTAGTTCTAGTAGACAAGAACATCAACAAACCATTAAAGAAAATAGCGTAATATAAAAAGGGCGTACTTCTTTTCCAGTATTTCTTTGGTTTTTTATTTTACAATGTCTACAATACAATAGACATGTCTCCTGGAGAAATGCAAAAGTATTAAAAATTCAGTTTATTTTCCATTTGTTTCTCGGTTACTAAGCACACGCTGCCACTTGGTGGTGGAAAATATTGTTCGCCGCTGTTTTTGTAAAAACAATAGCAATGTCACGGTACGTAATCTGGCCAATAAACGAAGCGATTTCCCACATTCGACAAGGAAGATGAAAGTTTGAAATTATGTAATTTGTAAGATGTGTATCTGATTATACGCAGTGGGGAGATGTATAGCCGAATTAATATCAGCGACATAAAGCGGTTTGAAACTTAATTTAGAGTGGTTGTCGAACTGAAGAAAACCGATGATGGTGCAAAGTAAGTTTTATTTTGTGTCTGTGTAGTGATTCATGTTTTGAGTTACAAATTAAAAAAAAAAATTTAATAAATATATTAAAACTTTTAATATATCCACACTTATAAAGTTATAATATAACATGTATACTATACACCAGTAATAAGTGTCAATATAGAACAATAAGTCCAATAAGCTAAAATACTCCTCAAGATAATACATGAAAGAATTAAGAACAAGATAGACACGTAGGTCGATGAAGAACAATTCGATTTTAGGAAAAAACAAAGGAACTAGCTATACTCAGTATCCAAATAGTGATGGATAAATATAAAGAAGCGCAAAAAAGTTAAAAAGTATCTATATTTGCTTCAGAGACTACAACAAGGCTTTTGACAGAGTCCAACATGAAAAATTAATAAAATGTCTTCAAGAAATAGGCCTAGATGGAAAAGACATTAGACTGATTAGAATTATATATTGGGGAAAAATGCATCAATAAGGTGTGAAACGTTTTAATAGTTTATATTATAGGCTATTTATTTGCTTCTTTACTTTTAATAAGTGTTAATATAAAGCTCAGAAACAATACTGGATGGCATGCATCAGACAGGAGAGAAGACTAAATATATGTCATCTCCGCTGTCTTCACAGCATAATGAACATTAAGTGGTAGGATAAAATCACAAGCATCTGTTGCAGCAGGCAGTATTACCATCAATAATGGGAATACTCAGCATTTCACAACTATGATGGCTGGGTCATGTGCGAAGAATGAACAATCAAATCTCACAGCAGCTAATGTTTGGCAAACTTTCAGAAGGGAAAAGAGAGAAAGCTCACTCCTGAAATATATAGATGTAAGCAAGTCCTTAATGAAAGACTTTTCTGTTGACCACAATAACTGGGAAAATGTGGCACAAGTCCAAGGTGCACAGAAGTCTGCATTATGCATAGGTGTATAAACTTTTGAAACACTTATGAAGGACAGACTAGAACACAAACGACACACATGTAAATTAAAGGCCACTGTAGAAGTGCAGTGACAGATTCATTCTACATTGAACTTTACCTAAGCACATGAATCTGCTAAATAAATCGTCTAAAATATGAAAAAAGTCTTATATGTTTTAATTTCATTGCCATGGCTATGTGAGCTTCACAACATTACTGTAGGCCTACTAGAACTTCAGCTTTGTTAGTACAAGTTGAATTGTGATTGTGAGTCTGTCTCACCTTCTCACTAGCAGCCACAATACCTACTGGATTAGACACCAGCATCATGACACACAGGTCGTTGTATGTTAGTGAAATTAATTTTATCGCTTTTCACAGCGCTTTTAAAACAAGATTTTAACTTAAACACCATATCAGCACAAGGAGACATAGTGGCTTTAACCATGATCATATAGAAACATATATAGAAATCTAAACAAATATCTATATTTGCTTCATAGAATGCAGCAAGGCTTTTAACAGAGTCTAACATGAAAAAAATAATTATCTTCAAGAAATAGACATAGGTGGAAAAGACATCAGACTGATTCAAAATATATATTTGGAACAAACTGCATCAAAAAGGTGTAAAAACAGATACTCACCATACATAGAAATAAAAAGAGGGGTAAGACAAGGATGTATTTTAACACCCAGCATATTTAATATCTACATCATTTTGAAACATTTTGAATCATAGAACGTTGAAGACTCATGATCAATAGGAAAATAATAAATAACCTACAATATACAGATAACATAACTCTCTCTTTGCAGAAAGTGAACAGGAGCTACAAAGACTAATAGAATGTTGACAAATCAAGCAGAGATTTTGTACTAGATATTAAAATTCAGAAAACAAAAACCATGATAGTCAACAAAATCAAAGAGGAACACATATAAACGTAAAAATACATGAAGAGACACAAGCAGACTATACAAGAATAGGAATAGCTAAAAGTACTTTAAATGACATGCAGAAACTATTAACATCCAAATAAGTCATAAAATAAAAATAAGAATTGTAAAATTATCAACTTTATTGATTTCTAAAAGGCATTTGATAGTCTGCACCATCCAACACTCTGGAAAATACTCGGCAAATACGGTTTTACAACTAGATATTTAAATGTGATCAGGGCTTTATATGGCAATTTAAGATGTTGTGTTAGAAAAAAATGAGGATAAAGCTGAATAGAAACATAGAAACAGGAGTAAAACAAGGCTGCATTATGTCACCATTGCTTTTTAGCTTGGCTATACATTGGATAATAAAAAACAGTGCCCAAAATGAACACTTTGGCATAAAATGGACAAATGATATTACTCTTGGTGATCTTTGTTTTGCAGACGACTTGGCATTTTTTAAGTCCTACTCATGATAATGCACACAAAAAATGTTGAATCGACTTTGTCATCTTTCATAGTAAGTGGGCCTTCAAGTTAACGTTTTCAAGACAAAATCTTGAACCTTACAATTTTAATATTACTTAATTCAGAAACAATTCAGAATATTAACTTCTCATACTTGTGAAGAAAAATGACACAAGATCACCTACATGCTGAATGACCAGAAAGGGGAGCAAAGAATAAAAATAATGTTTGCCATCCATGCATGTCATAAGAGATGACTATGGTTATGGGATGGAGTAGACTGTTCCATCTCATATATGGTCAAAGCAATCCAACAGCCATGCTGAAAAGTCTGACATGTCAGTGATGCAGATGAGTGGAAAATTCTTGACCTATCCAGTCTTTGATATTGTCTGCCCTTGATTTTCTTTGGATTTATCTGCTTTTGCACCTTCAGCTGTACCCTGCAAGATCGTTTGGGACAGGGAATCATGTCTGCATACCGTACTTGTTCAAACCATGCAAATTTTGTTTTACTATAGAAAGTAGGGATTCTTGTGAACCTACGAGATTCTCTGCTTTATTCCTTACATACACATTTGTTATATTTCCTCTGCCTATAACAAATGCATTCAAAGGCCTGTATTTGCCTCTCCATGTCTGTAGTGAGTGTCCAACTCTCACAATATAATAGATAGCACTAGTGAGTATACATTTTGAGCTACACTTCAACACTGATGTTGCCTTTCAATATTAAATTTGATTATGACAGCAGCTAAGGCAATCTCCAACCTATCTTTATTTCAATTTTGAGTTTTCTATCACAGCATATGCATGTTCCTAGGTATTTGAAAGTATTCACTTCAAGTTTATGCCCATTCATCATGGCATTAATATCTTTCTTTATGTCTCTTTTCTTACTCTTTTCTGTGTTGATTTCCAAATACTATGTATATAAGTTAACAATATTAAGTAACCATAGAAAGCTACGACTGTTTAACTTTAATGTAATATTAGTAGTCACATATAGTTAGACATAATTGAATTACTCTTTGCTGACAATCAGTGCCTACTCCACAGTTTAAGTATACAGAGCTTCAAGATCACATAACCATACTCAATGAAATCTGCCTCAATCACAACATGAAGATTACCACACAAAAACATAAGTGATGTCTATAGGTAGAAAACCCAATACAACCAACATAAAAATAAATGATCAACTACTGAAACAAGTGCAGGAATTTAAATATCCAGGGAGCATTTTTGCAGCCGATGGAAGAATGGACAGAGAGCTCGAGATAAGAATTTAAAAAGCCAACTATGTAAATTATGAAATTTTGAAATATACAATTTTGAAACATACATCTATCCTGATGAAAACCAAAAGGCAAATCATAAATTCAGTATTCATCCCAACATTATGTTTTAAATGTCAGACATGGACACTAACTAAAGAACAAGAGGGAAAGCTTACTATGTATGAAATGAGATGTCTAAGAAAAGCAGCAACCAGAACAAGAAGAGATTATATGTGAAATAAGGAGATTATAAGAACTGTTGGAACAACATTGGTCAAATATATTGAAAAACAGAGATTGAAATGGTTCAGTCACCCAATGAGAATGAACCCTTATTGGCCAGCACCAAGAGCATACAACACAATAATGGAAACAGCAAGATACAGAGGAGGACCAAGATGAAGGTGGATTGAAGGAGTTACCAACATTCTGACATGGCACAGTATTACTGCATATCAAGCAACCAAATGTGCAATAGTCTGAAAACCGATCGTCAAGCAATCCTGCGATGTCTCACAGTATAAGCAGAGAAAATATAATAGATAGATAGACATATGGTTGCAAAAGCTCTAAAGTAACAAAAGCACTGGAGAATAAATTAAATTAATTTTAAAATAAATGTCCTAGAAAACTCTTAAATATTGGATCGGAAGAATTCAAGCAAAACAAACAAACAAATCTTGTTTACAAGCTCTTATGGGAAGTTGATACCGGTAGTTTATTCTCATAAGATGCCAAAACCATTTTATCTGTTGTTTCTCTATATATTTAATGCATGATGTTATACTTCTTCTTCTTCTGTGTTCGTTCTCAAACTCCTGCAGATAAACAGGATGCAGTCCGGAGAACGGAATGCGTTGTATCATGATTTACAGCATTGCTGTGATATCTGCACCTTTCGGCCTGACACATCTGACTTCAGCATGATGTTATACTTATTATCTTTCTGATGTTCTCATTGTGAATTTTGTTGAGTCTGTTGATTCCAATAGCCTTCCTTAGACATTTAATTTCATAAGTTTCGATCTTTCTCTTATGTGTAGACGTACGTTGCCAAGCCAGGTATTGGTAGCATTGTTAGTATTGTTAGTATAAAGATGCTCAATCATTTGTTTCTTTACTTCCATGTTGATTTTTGGGTGCAATAGCAAAGGTGACATCTGGTATGTCACATCATTTGCCTTTTGACATCTTGTTTCTATTTCTCTATCGAGTCATCTATTATTGTTAGGTTATGGGTTATAACATAAAAGAACTACACACAGAAGCATCAAATTGCTCAAACTGGAGAGAACTTGTTTCTGCTTTATGCACCATATTCAACACTGAATAATATAGATATATAGATAGATATACTTTACACTTATGTATGTCTCAAAAACATGGATAATAAACAAACAGCTAGAAGACAGAATGAATGTCTTAGAGATGAATAGATAGGTAGATAGATAGATAGATTGATTGATTGATTGATTGATTGATTGATTGATAGATTGATTGATTGATAGATTGATAGATAGATAGATAGATAGATTGATAGATTGATAGATAGATAGATTTAGATAGATTGATAGATAGATTGATTGATAGATAGATAGATTGATTGATTGATAGATAGATAGATTGATTGATTGATAGATTGATATATTGATTGATAGATTGATAGATTGATTGATAGATTGATAGATAGATTTGATTGATAGATAGATAGATAGATAGATTGATAGATTGATAGATTGATAGATAGATTGATAGATAGATAGATAGATAGATAGATAGATATATAGATAGATAGATAGATAGATAGATAGATAGATAGATAGATAGATAGATAGATAGATAGATAGATAGATAGATAGATAGATAGATTGATAGATAGATTGATAGATTGATAGATAGATATACTTTACACTTATGTATGTCTCAAAAACATGGATAATAAATAAACAGCTAGTAGACAGAATGAATGTCTTAGAGATGAATATAGATAGATAGATAGATAGATAGATAGATAGATAGATAGATAGATAGATAGATATACTTTACACTTATGTATGTCTAAAAAAACATGGATAATAAACAAACAGCTAGTAGACAGAATGAATGTCTTAGAGATGTGGACATATATAGAATAATGGGGAGAAATTTATGGAAAAAAGAAAACAAAGAAAGAGGTTATGAAAATGCTGAGTATAAAAAAGGAACTATTTAAGTACAAATAAAAAACAGTAGGGGACCTACTATTTTGAACATTAAAAGACATGGTAGAGTTGAGGGGTGGCGAGTAAGAGATAGGTAGAGATACAAGAGCTAAGGAAACATTGTGAAATTGGCTGGATACAGTCCAGTGGAGAGCACTACCAAGACAATAGTCAGAAAATTTTGGAGATTCATTGCAACCAACCTTCGATTCAGAGACAGCACCTGATGATGATGATCTATAACACCTACTAATATGTATATTCTAATTATAGATGAATATGCCATCCCATTCTACATTTCTTTTACAGTTATCATTCTCAAACTCTTCTACATTTCAACATTTGCATTACAAAGATTCTTTTATAAATATTTATTCATATATGCCCTAGCATCATCCACTCAAGTACCAAGCACTGCTTTTTCCATCTGACATGTTTTTCAATTTGCTATTTGATTACAGTTACCTGTATGTATATTCTGATTTTTGCTACTGTACGTTTGGCTACTGTGAGATCAGACATAGTCTGTAGCACAGACAGACCTGAAGCAGCTACAATGATGAATGGGACCTGTGGCAGCCAGAATGCAGTTGTTGTGATTGATACCAGCAACTCTCCAACTACCGAGACCATAAATGTGTATTTCAATGATACTAAAGATTACAAGATAAATTTGGAAAGCTTAAACTCTGAATATAATGTGCTCTTGCTACCAATATCTTTATTTACAAGTAAGTATTCATATTGTGAAAGCGTGATATATAGGTGCTATTCCTGAAAGGTATAATTAAATGTGTTGTGTGCACATGTAATGTATTTATAAAAATAATAAGTGTTAAGTGGGCTATGTTTGTTAATGGTAAGTGCTTTTGTTGTCAGTCTTGAGACATAATTAAACTGTCAGGATTGGCAGTGTAGATCATTCTACTTCTACATTCAGGTATTTGGTAATGCTAGATTGTAAATCGTTTTGCCAGAATGGATCACATTCAATGAAAAACTCACATTTGAAATCAATCCTGCCATAAAAGCCAAAATTAAAACAGGATTCTGAAAGGTAAGAATCATGTTAAAAACAGCTAAATATACCCAGTTATACACCCTCTTGCATCTTCAACAAGTCATGAGTGGCACTGTGAAAATAGAATTATCCAGTTTACACCCTTTTAGAATTAAAAGAAAATAGCTGCTTTCGAAATGAAATGCTACAGAAGAATTTTACATATACCATGGACAGCTAAAAAAAACAATGAAAGTTTTCAGATCAATAAACATGGAATAGGGCTGGCTCCTTAACAAATCCTAACATTCTAAAATCTGTGTTTTTTTTGGTCATATAAAGAGGCACAACAGCATGGAAAGATTAATAACCGAGGGCAGAGTTAATGGAAACAGGGGAAAAAGGCGCCAAGATGGCAATGGTGCAGTGATATATCAGATTGCTTAAACATGTCTCTAACTGTGGCAGGTCAACTCGCCCAGAATCGCGGAGTGTTCAGAGAATCCATAAGGAAGACTACGTTCTGGAAAGAATATGTCACATGATGATGATGACACCCTTTTACGTGATGAACATTTTTCAATGTAAATAGGATAAATCTTCTTATAATGCCATTACAAAAAGTTATTGTTTTTTCTATTTGCCCACATAAAAACCGCAAAACTGCATGCTGTTCATTCTTTGTGTACTTGTGGAAGATTATCCACATTTGCATGTGTACTGCAGATACTTTTACAATGACTACCGGAGCAACTATCATCTGCCACACACATTGATCACATAACTGGAAGTGTAACCTCATAATCCAACTTTTAAACCTCACCTATTGCATTTCTATTCTTTCTCACATTAATTGTGACTAGATTATTGACTTCCCCTCATATATATATATATATATATATATATATATATATATATATATATATATATATATATATATATATATATATATATATATATATGTTATGTTATGTTCCTCCAGGGCCATAGGCGGCGCATAGGGCAGAAACCATAGCTTTCCATTTCTGTCTTTGTGTTGCCAGGTCTTTCAATTGTTGCGTGTTGTTTAGGTTCATTGACATGCCTTCTCTATTAATGGTTCTTCGTAGAGTTTCTCTAGGTCTCCCTCTTCTTCTTACTCCAGGTGGCACCCAATATAGTGATTGCTGGGGAATTCTTAGGCTGTTCATTCTAAGAACATGGCCGATGTAAGTCCAACGCCTTTGTCTAATGAAGGAAGATATATAGGTTTGTTTGCTTTCCTCTCTTATAGTAGTATTAGATTTAAAGTCACTCCACTTAACGTTCAGAATGGTACGTAGGCATTTGTTTTCAAAGGAGTCGAGTCTTTTATCTGTGGCTTTTGTGGCTTTCCAACTTTCGCACCCATATGATAGAATAGGGATGATGTTGGAGTTAAATAACTTGAGTTTTGTGGTGTTTCTTAGTGTGTTTGACGTCCATATGTTGCGTAGTTTATTGAAAGCACCCGCTGCAAGGGCAATACGGTGTAAAATTTCTTTTGATGAGTCTCCATCCAATGCTAGATTGGTGCCTAAATATGTAAAAATTGTTGACTTTTAATAATGGAACATTTTGAATTTCTATGTTGTCGTTGGATCTTGTAAAATCTAGTATATGAGTTTTTGATGTGTTGATTTTCAACCCTATCTGATTTGAGTAGTGTTGGAGATTGTCAAGCTTAGATTGAGCATCTGTGTGGTTTGCGCTCAAAAGGGCCAGGTCATCTGCGTAGTCAAGATCTTCGAGAACGGTATTATTAATCCATTTTATTCCTGTCAGCTCATTTTCAGTGCTCTTTCTCATGACCCAATCAATAGCGACGCAGAAAAGTAAATATATATATATATATATATATATATATATATATATATATATATATATATATATATATATATATATATAGACACATACATATATAAAGTTTTTTTTTTCTGGGTAAAGCATGGATACACAGTATCCCCATCTTTTTTCTTTGGTTATTTTTTTTGGTTCTGAGTATCACAATAAAGACAATTTCCTGTCCATGAAAATAAAAATTCTACAGTGAAACACTTGAAATGTTAATGTGAGAAATATTAAGGCACTATTTTTTATTTTGATCCGTTTTTGCTGAACGGCCAAGGATATTGACTAATGGTATAGGCCTAACCTTCTAAAATATCGGGTTCTCGATTTATAACTGATCTTTCACACTTTGACAAATGTAGTACAAATAATAAAGCTAGTCTCTTGTTTAGAAATATATGAGTTTACCTTTGACAAAAACGGGATAATTAAACCTTGTCTTCCATCATTTATACAGTCAATTTATAAATGTATTTCGTCATTTTCATTGGTGACTGTTTGTCTATTTTGTGTCAACAGCTAAAGAAAATCACAAAGGGGTCAAATAAATCACTTTAGAAGGATGAATCCCAATTTAGCCAACAATTCTTGTATTATGTCGATGGTGATGAACAAAGGACTGCAGCACCACCAGTAGAAATCAGACATAACGATGTTATGCTGACCTCTACCCATAAAATAATTGCCACAGATTTTCAAACACAACCATTAGCCTATCTAGTTTCTGCTTAGTCATTTCCAAAGTCTTTTTCCAGAATAATTTTTCGTCCTGATCTCAAACGTCATTTATCTTTGCTGATCTAATTTTCCTGTGCTTTTCATTGCATGGTGAATCAAAGTATACATCAGTGATCAGTCTCATCAGCCAAGATAAGTGACATTATGAGAATGGTGTTAAGGGTTATTTTTTTTAGAAGGACTTGCTTTCTTCAGAAATTGGATTCTGGATTTCCTTGAATGCTAAAATAGAAAGCATGTTTATTATGGAGCTGATTGTGCTGATTAAACCTTGTTGAATATAGATTATATGATTCTGAACTTTGCATCCACACCGTTGAACTGTGGAGAAAAAATAATTTCTATGGAAGCAATGCACTTTTTTAAAGGTAGGACTCAAATTTGCACAGAAAGTGGATAATAAGCAGACTATAGAAATTTTAAAGAAAGAAATGCCTCATATTTTCTATCCCCAGGTGGATGTTGGTCAGAATATCCACACTTGCTGTTAAGCTAGTTGTGGTGACTGGGAGCTTTAGTTATGCATTCAAGGCCAGATGTGTCGCCTTGTCTGTGTTGAATCCATATTTGTTCAGTGTTGTCTTGATATTATCTATCCATCTTTTTCTAGGTCTTCCTTTGGCATTGTATCCAGATCTTCTCATTTTATATGTTCCTGTCGGTAGTTAGTTATGGTTCATTCTCATAAGGTGTGCAAATCATTTTATTTGTTGTTTCTCTATATATTCTGTACATGGTCTTCTACTGATACTTTTCTTGATTTCATCATTTCTTATTTTGTCTAATGTGATCACTCTTGCGGTTTTTCTCAGGCATTTCATCTCACATGTTGTAATGCCTCCTACATAATACTAAATCATGTTTGTGTGTTCCCTGGAGTCTTATAGGGATCAAAGGTTTGTAATACTATAACTTGGCTTGCTTGTTATAAGAGGTGACCAAAATGGCTTAGGCAAGATGACATTTTTACCCCATTTTGCAAAAGCTCAATGACTCAAAAATTATATTTTGTTCTAAATGCTGTAGCTTGTGGTCAGAAATACAGTAATAGCAGAAAAGATAAATGGGATGATAATGATACATTAGCCTCAGTAGCTATAAGAATAGCTTTGATTGCTATATGAATTTATTACCAACAAACTAGCAATATACAAGGTCTGGTCAATGAGCTTCTAAACTAATTTTTTTAAAACTATTATACTTACAGACTAGTTGGTCCTATCTCCTTCAAAGTAGTCCCCTTGTGATTGTATAAACTTATTTGAGTGCTCCTGCCACTGAAGAAAGCACCCCTGGTAGGCACTTTTCAGAATTTTCCTAATTGTTCTTATGTCTTTAATATTTTCAATGTCATTGAAACAGGCAACCTCTCATTGTTCTCTTAACAAGAAACAGTCATACGGAGCAAGATCTTTATGAGTATGGAGATTGTAGGAGTAATGGAATGTTGTGTTTCATAAAAAATGTGTTTGTGGGAACAGACCTGTGTGCAGGGGCATTATTGTGATGAACAATCTAATTGTCTGTATACTTCTCAGGGTGATGTCTGCACATATTTTTGCATAGACATTGCAGGACTTTTGTAGAATTTTGCATTGCATTGACACTGTGTCCCTTAGGGATGTATTCATGGTGAACCATAGACTAGCGTTATTTAAGAATGTAATCAGCATGGTCTTGACATTGGACTTGACCTGTCATGCCTTAATGGGGGTCATCTTCAAATAATCTGTGGCCACTTTTGAAATAGGAATACCAATAAAATGTTGTAGATAGGGTAGGTGGGGCATAGATCCACATCTTTAACTTTTTAGTTTATCCTAACACTAGGACCTAACTACTGGAGAATAAACTGTCATCAGTGTATAGTTATCTATCCTTCTCATATTAGTGAGGGTATTGAATACATAAGTCTTATGTGTAGACAATAGAATGATAGTTTATGAACATAAGTAAAACAGGAACACTTCAAAACGTCAGCAGATAAGAAAGGTCATACAAACCATTACAAAATTGAGAGAGAATAGACAAAAAAAAATGCTAGATAATTGATTCACTGCTTGTCTTTACATAGCTACATTATGTAAAAATTATAAAACACTAAGAACTAAAAAAACTAATTATAGAGTACAATAAGAACCTTTTTTGTAACATTTGAAGACCAGGAGAAAGCCTTCAATAAAGTAGACATAAGCGTTCTATGGCACACACCAGCTAACTACGGAGTCAACAACCACCTTAGTAAAGTATTTCAAAGCATATATGTGAACTGTGAGAGTGTAATAAAGGAACATCAAAACCATTTAAAGTCACATCGAGAGTTAGGCAAGGATGCATTTTATCACCACTCCTGTTTATCACATTTATCGATAGCATTACGAAAAAAACCAAGATGCAAAATGGAAATATCAAAGAGCTACTCTTTGTCGATCATCAGGCTATAATAGAATATTAAGAAACATAACTACAATGTCATCTAATATCCATAGACATCGAGTGCAAGAAAAACAACATGAAGATAAGCATAGACAAAACAGAAACCATGACAATAGGAAGGGATACACACAATCTAAATATAACAGTGGAAAATCAAGTCATTAAACAAACCAACACCTTCAAATACTTAGGCATAACATTCTCTTCAGATGGAAAGATGGACACCGAAATAGATATACTGGATCAATTATCCCCTTTATTGCAACACAAAATGCTACCAATGACAACAAATAAATATCGTATCCAAGGTATCTTCATTCCAACACTGTGCTAGCAATGTCAAACATGTTCCATAACAACACAACATAAGAGACAACTGGTTACAACAGAGATGAGATTTCTGAGAAAAGTCGCAGGAGTGACCAGAAGACATAGAATTAGAAACGAGGTCATAAGCGAAAGAATGGGTGTGATATAAATTCTACAGTACATACAAAACCAACAGATACAATGGTTCGGTCATCTGGAAAGAATGCCGTGTGGTTCATTAGTTTATAAAGCATATATGAAGAGATGAGAAGCAGAAAGAAGAGCCAGGTGTAGACCTAGAGTATGCTGAATTGACAACATCAAAGAGACATTACACGAATACCAAATAACATTATCTGAAGCTGCTAAAAAAGTGAGAACAAGAACACTGTATCTATCGACATCCATAAAGGGTAAAAGAGGAAGAAAAAAAGAAGATAAAACAGTAAATCTATGTACAGTTACAAATCCTTAATCTCCAAAAAAACATTGGTTTAAAGAATAGTTGCTAAGTTCCATTTTAAAGTTAATAATGTCTTTGTAATGCTGAATGATTGTTATAAATAATATACAGGGTACATCAATCCCAGCTCTGGATGACTTCAGCAATTTCCTCGAGGCATTGGTCTTTCTGAAGAATGATTCCTCATATGTTTTGAATGTAGATGTTTGCCCCACTAAATGTGATAGCCCAAATCACAGTGTTAGCAACTATCATAAATTTCCATAGTGAGCATGCCTGCATACTCAGTGACTCGATGAGCATGATTGTGAAAGTTCCGGCGAGATACATTCGAGAACAGTGGCTGGATGCAGTGAAGAATTCCTGTTTGCGTAAAGTGACTTTCATTTTTTTGCCGGGACATGCGGGAGTCCGGGGTAATGAGAGCGCAGATAGGTTGGCCGCACACGCTGCTACTATGGCTGTTGGTGTAGCAATGGATCGAGCAGACATTTTGAACGCCCTACGGGAAGACGTACAAGCAAATGACTGTATAAGTGACGATGACTCTTGTTCCATTATTAGAATAAAGGAATTTGGTTTGAAATGTGGTGTCACTAGAACGGAGTGGTTTCGTGGGCAAGAAAGAATGATGGTCAATCAACTGCGTACTGGGACCATCAGTCAACGTGTAATGGCGGCTACACTCAAGGAGAGATCTGAGTATCTATGGACTTGTCTGGAGTGCAGTGACGATGATCCAACGACTGACTAACTAACTATAAACTTCCATACAAAAAAAACAACAAAGTGACGTTGACAAGGGAATGTGCTTAAGAACTTAACAGCACAATATGTTTCAGTTTACACATTAAAAAATCAAAATATTAATGGTAACAGCAGAAAGAGAATGAGAAGTAGAAACAAAATTAGATCAAACACAGTGATAAAATATTTCTACTGATTGTTGAAAATTGACTTGCCCTTGAACTATCAAACTTTGTTATGTCTGAGATTGTAATGTTGGCATCTGACGTAGTCACATGTGGCATTACAAAAAGCCCACAGATTTGAAATAGACCTGCTGCAGATCTTTGCCCTGCCTATCCTACACTTAGACAGGACCATCTGAAAGTTGATTGCAGCATTTTGAAAGTTTTAAAGAAGTTTTTTTTCAAGCTCAAATCAGAAATCAATGCACACACATTTTTCAGAGTAACTTCTATTTATTAAAATGCGATGAGATAAATTAGGGCACTTTCACTTATAACATCACACACATCATCATTGTGAAGTTACAGTCTTCTGATTTGGTACATACATTTGCAGAAGTTCATCACATGCACCTGCTAAATAGTAATGCTCTACATATTATTTGGTTTCTATAAAAACATTCAGTCGTGAACTTATTAAATATCCCTCATATTTTGGCCCTGTTTTTTGGAACCCCTAAAATCTGGTATATGTTTTCGTGTTTGTAAATAGGTTATAGTGGTTTGTGTTGGTCATACATTTATTTATTAAGCTTTCTACATATGTTTTTATTTTCTTAATCTATAGGTGAGATTGCTGGAATAGTAATTGAGCCACAAAACTCAAACCTATCCTGCAATATTAACATACTTGTGAATCCAGTCTCATCTGGATTATTAGTGACTAGGCCCCCTGCTCTGATTGCTAATTCATTAAACACAGTTTCAGCTAATGTTTCTTCTGGAAGAGGAGTCACATTTGTTTTCACAGTATGTAAATTGTTTACTAGATATAAAAATAGAAATCTGCTTACTGTATGTGTGCATAATAATCAAGAAAGAGATCTGACAAAAAGGCGAGGCCACAGTACCAAAAATGGAAAGTACTTTGATTAAGGATAAATAGGAGTATGTTATGAGAAAGGAAATATTTAAAAAAAAGTGTATGAAATGTAATATAAAAAGGGACAACTGCTATTAGTTAGTTAGTTAGTCATCGGATCATCATCACTGCAAACTGGACACATCCATAGTAGCTCTGGTCTCTCCTCCCTGAGTGTATCCGCCATTACATGTCTGCTAACAGTACCGGTCCTCTGCTGGTTGACCATAATTCTTCTGTGCCCTCCAAAATCTTCACTTTTAGCAACACTGCATTTCAAACCCTAATCTTTAATCTTGGACAGTGAAAAGTAATCATCATCCACACTAGTCTCACTCTCACGTTCTATATCTCTTATGGAGCTCTAAACGTCAGCTCATACCATTGCCCCATCACCCTTTGCCACATTTGCACATGATGCCAGTTGATCTGCTATTTCATTGCCTCGAACACCTACATGTCCCGGAACGAAAATAAATGTAGCTAATTTCAAACTCACCTTTCTCAGGGTCTCAATCCACTGTTTGCGAACAAGACCCAGTTGTGGACAACTGCTATGTTATGACTAAAGGGTATTTATCAAGAACCTTAAACACAGCAGAAACAGAAATATTGAAGAAAAAATCATAAACATACTAGAACTTCCTTACAAAGCATCTAATATTAATGGAAGGAAGTCAATATAATTAATAGTATAAGAAAACATAGACGTTTTGCCTGTTTATAATGTTTAGATATATTTGTGTGTTAACATTTATTACTTTTTTTTTTAACACTTTCGCTGCCATGGATGACTTTTGTTGTCAAAGCAGAATGTTCCTTTCACTTGTGCGAATGACTTTTGACATCTGTGAATATGAGTTTTTTCATGGGGAAATTTTGTCTACCCTACATCTGTATTATTTATTGTGGGACTTCCCATTTATTACAATTAAATAATTGTGCAGCGCGTGGCCGTATGGCTAGAACGCCGACCTCAGATGCTGGAGGTCTCGGTTTCAATCTGTGGTTGGGATAAGGATTTTTGTCTTTTGATGTGCAACAAAATAAATTCTTCCTGTACACATCGCAGCGATAGCTTTGGCAAAGCAGCCTTTATTTCCACAGCCTTAAAAGCCTTCCTGCACTCCTTAACAGGAAAACATGCAGTAATGAAAGAAAGAAAAAAAAGGCAATAATATGGTGCCTCTGTTATTGAAATGATTCAACACTGATAAACTGAGAATTCATGATTTTGTTGGGTTTTTTCAATGAACACTTCAAAGTGAATGCTGAAGCCGATTATAATCAGGTCCAAAGTGACTGAGTTTTACTTTTTAGTGAGTAATAGCGATAAAAAGGACTCAGATACAGAATTAGAGTATGATTCAAGTAATGCCTGTCAGAAATTTTTACAAGATATATTTATGGGTCCAAGTGTGAGTGATGGACACCACCTCAAAAATGGGAGAATGGCACTGCAATTGCTAGATAAAATAATTCACAAAATAAATGGAAATGTATCATATATTTCCGAATATAAGCAGAACATATTTGTATTTTTTATGCTATTGATGTAGGGGGTTACATAGGCATATTGTTAACATCAAATAAACTTACTGGTATGGAAAGTTATAACATCCTTATAAGTCTGAATCGTTGTCTTAATTCTGAAACAGTTCACAAATTTCATCCTCTGTCTTGGAAACATTGGGATATCATCAGTCTCTGTCTCACTATCTTATGGTATATTGTCATCCTCCTCAAATATAGCACTGTCCTAAGGTGTGGCATTGTCAAGAGGCGTGGCATGGTCGAGTGTGTGGTGTGGTTGAGAGGTGTGGCATGGTTGAGAGGTGTGGCCTGATTGAGTGAGTGGTATGGTTGAGAGGTGTAAAGTGATTGAGTTTGGAAGAGACGTGTGGCATGGTCAAGGTATGTGGCAGGGCTGAAAAGTGTGGCATGGCTGAGAGGTGTGCCATGGTCGAGTATGTGGAGTGGTCGAGTCTGATTCCTTTCTGGCATGGCTGAGAAGTATGGCATGGTTGAGTGTGGCTCAGGGCTTAGAGGTTAGATTGATGGTCTCACACCCATGAGGTCCAGAGTTTGATCCCTGAAAGACTGGTTTTTCTGCCGGAGTGCAAATTAAAAAACTAATCCTGAACATAATATGGTGACAGCACGTCTACCTGTCATTCTACTATCAGCTATTCCCATTATGGAGATCTTGTGTTTAATCATAAATTCAACTATTTCTGGTACTTTATTCTTGATCCCACAGACATTCTAAGTACCTACTATAACTCTATTGTTTGATGGCGGATTGGTTATTCTGCTTGTGAACTGTTATTCCGATCAATAATTAATTTTCTGATTTTTTTTTAGTTCGTGCATAATATCTAGAGCAGATTTCTGTGAACAATCAAATTCCCTAACAGTTTGCTGGACCTGTTGTAGATTGAATGAGAACTTAAAATATCACAAAGTCACAATTTATATATCCTCCGAAATTATCACCCTGCTTACGTCGCCATCTTGGAACTGTGATCATTCTTTCCTACTCAACGAAAGCGGCCTCAATCACAACATGAAGATCAACAAAGAAAAATAAGAAATAATGTCTATAGGTAGAAAACCTAATACAATCAGCATAAAAATAAATGAACAACCTCCGCCAGATTCTATTTTGAGAATTTGCATTATTGTTGGTGGCTGTTTTGAAAACATGATAACTTTTGTGTTGTTAGAGATATTTAATAATATTTGCACATATAAATAAATAATTGAATTCTGCATATATTGGTGTAATTTCTGTACATGTGTGTGTGATACCAAATGTATGAGAAAATGGTAAAGATATTTTTCACAAAAAAAAACACATATATATTATAACAAATAAAGCAACAAAAAAATAGTAAAAAAATAACTTACCTTTCTTATCAAATTGTTTGGTAACACTGTACACTACATCACACAAAAATCTGTTGTTTTTATGTTCTTTCACTGTGAAATTGTCAAAATATTGCCAGGGAACTGTATAAAATATGTAGAGTTGCAGTAAAATCGTTCTTTGAGCTTAGACCTAGAGTCATTTTTGGTGCCACTTCAACATATTTAATATCAAACATCTACAAGTCCCCATACCAACACGGCATTCTGTATATTCACTGCTGTGAAACTAAATAACTCAGTAATTCATGATTCAAATCACAATTCATTGTTGTTTTATTCAAAATACGATGAACCAACGGTCTTTAAACTCAATTCACTTTCATGGCATGTACCGGTGTGCAGATGTGGTCAGATTAATTCGATTACAACGTGTAACTGCTACTTAGACATTCTCATAATGAAGATGACGGATGTATAAATGTACCAGCTTCAATTACGCATGCCCCCCGAGTATGTACATGAAACTATCAGACTGTGGTGCATCTATTTAACATGATATATCATTGGATGAATTCAGTTGACAATGGTGATAGGCGCAATTAAAATTTTTGTCTACAATTGTTTACAAGTGTCTTAAAGGTTAAATATCTAGAGAGCATTTTTACAGCTGATGGAAGAATGGACATAGAACTCTGGACAAGAATTCAAAAATCCAACAATGTAAATTATGAACTTGCACCAATTGTGAAACACACATCTATCCTGATGGAAGCCAAAAGGCAAATCACAAATTCAATATTCATCCCAACATTATGTTTTCATACCATCAGAAATGGACACTAACTAAAGAAAGAGATGTTTTTTAGTGTGAAATGTCTAAGAAAAGCAGCAATCAGAACAAGAAGAGATCATAAGAGAAATGAGGAGATTACAAGTTAGTTAGTTAGTTAGTTAGTTAGTCATTGGATTATCGTCATTGCACTCTGGACAAGTCCATAGGTGCTCAGATCTCTCCTTGAGTGTATCTGCCATTACACGTTGACTGATGGTCCCAGTATGTCGTTGATTGACCATAATTCTTTCTTTCTTGCCCACAAAACCGCTCCTTTCTAGCGACACCACATTTCAAACCAAACTCCCTTATTCTAGTCATGGAACATGTGAACAATCATGTGAACAATCACATTATTGTTTACATGGTTGTTCACAAGAACTGTTGGAACAACATCAGTGGTCAAATATATTGAAAACAAGATTGAAATGATTCGGCCACCTAATTAGAATGAACCCTTATTGCCAGCTGCAAGAGCATACAACATAAAAACGGAAAAAGCAGGATACAGATGAATACCAAGATAAAGGTGGATTGAAGGAGTTACCAATATTTTGACATGGCACAGTATTACTGCATATAAAACAACCAAATGTGCAATAGACTGAAAAACGGTCGTCATTCTATCCTGCGACACCTCACAGCATAAACAGAGAAAAGATAATAGATAGAATAATTCTTTACATTCTCACAATTGTTGTTCGTCCATCACAAGTGATGATGACCATTTGTTACATCCACTTTTGAAAATTCAATTTTAGTCATGTCCTTGATTATGAGTTCGTAGATGGCTAATGAGCCCTATTCGAGCCGCAAATGTCCTTGGACAGTTTGGACATGGAATAATGACTAGACGGATCTTGGTCCATCCGCGACTTTCCAGCCGCTCTCCGCTGTTGAACTGCTGCACTTCTCCTCTCTTCACAAGATGATGTGCTCTTTTTTATTTTAGAACGCCATGTAGATCTATTTTGTGCAAGTTCTTCCCATGTATCGTGGTCTATTTCAAAGGCTTTCAGTGAGTCCTTTAACGAGTCCTTGTAGCGCTTCCTTTGGCCACCTTGAGATTGTATACCCTTCCCCAGCTCACCATAGAGAAGTATCTTTGGAGATGATGGTCTGGCATACGCACCAAATGACCTGCCCAACGAATCTGTCTGCATCAGGATCGTGTCAATGCTTGGGATACCAGCTCTATCAAGGACAGTGGTATCTGGAATCTTGTCTTGCCATCTGATGTTCACAACTTTTCTGAGACAACTTGTATGAAAATGATTGAGTTTTCTCACACGACGTCTATACACAGTCCATGTTTCACTAGCGTATAGCAGCACTGGAAGTACCACTGCTCTGTAAACTTTCAGCTTAGTCTGAAGGTTAATGCCAATTCTCACAATTATTGTCCCAAAGACAGTAGTTTGTTATTGTTGACTTGCATAATCTCTTGTATTTTGTTGTGTTCTGAAAGTTAATGATCTTAGCAGAGCTTTTGGCACAGTACTATTCGCACAAAGAATTAGAAGATAATAATTAATTCTATACCTCCACTTAATAATCATGAAAGGTGTTATCTGATTTGTAGATATTGGCTATGATATTACTGAATATACATAAATAGGAATACATTGCAGTATGCGTAGGCTCAGTGGAAGAATGGTTATTTGGTCCCCTCACAAACACAACTTGTTTGTGGTTCAATAGCAGATTGTCAACATTGGCATTGCATTGCAATGCAATTGGATGTAATTCGTGGCACCTAACAAACTTATAGACTAGTATTACCGGTATAATAGTTAGAAATCTATGTCCTGTATAGGATAATTATAAAGGTATTTATTCCTTTCATCCCAGCTGAAGGAAACTGGGTAGCTTGCACAGAACCGAGACAAAGTGAGTGAGGACAAAGTTCTGTAAAGGACACTTCACATAGATAGATAGATTTATTCCTTCCTGTATTTTAACAGAAACTGATGGATAACTCTAATTTGAAAATGGATGCATTTTATGATAGATTATCTGAGAATGTGGAGCATCAGTGCCTGGAATTGGCTTACACAATAGAAATTGGCACTTGCTAGTGTAACACCTTGTTGAAAATTACAGAGCTGGAGCAAATTTTCTCAAGTGCTCTATAGATGCTCAGATCCACATCTCAATACACAATTCCCATCAGTGTTCCCTCAATATGTATCTGTAATAAATTCTCATTGTGGTAGTCCCATCCTACAGATACTGTTAAACCTCTAATTTGGTAAAGATATTGGTAAACTATGTTGACCGAAAAAGAAACCTCAGTAAACTGATACCAGCTCATTCAAGTCTACAGAGATTGAACTTTAATGCCTTTATGAATAGTATAGTTTTATCTTCAAAGATATTAATGTTGTTAATTATTTATGTTCTTTCTAACTTTCAGATATCAGTAATAGACAATAACACTAAGCAGCTGAACCAGATCTGCATTGTCAAACCCTGCGACATGCTCACAGTAGCAGCATCTATACAGTTTTTCCCAACAGCTGTTGCATGGTATTTTATTAGTGTGGTTGCCATTTTTGACCAAAAAAAAACCGTGTCTGATATCCAGATTATGTGTGGCTACCCAATTCCTTCTTCGATTATAGGTCTGATTTTTGTATATTTTCATGTCATTTACTAAAAATATTTAATTTCTTATGGAATATTTGTGGATCAAAGCAGATTGAAAAAGACATGTGATATATTCATGATTGAGACCAGGATTTCTCACAGTGGACAAACATGCAAAATGGGGAGAGGTGGATGGTGAGAGACTTCGGGGTGATAAATCAGGATCTAGTGGGAACCAGGGAAGCTATGTAGGATCTATGGGGGGGGGGAAGAAAAACTTTACAAAATGCTGCACAAAAAAATATTTAAAATATTTGATACTTTTTATGTACAATAAGCCAAGAAGTGCATTTCTGTTGATATTAATTGAGCTCTATCAGAAACATGATGGGTTGGTTGGTTGGTTGCTGATCCAGCTGTCCATGGGCTCGTGTCCTTTGACCTAATGCCATTAAATGGCATTATATTGCTGGGAAGTCTGGATTTTCGACCCACCCCGGGACGGAGCCAGAGAATAACTATCACACCTTCAGAAAGGTAGGTTTGAACATATGCACTGATCCTAGTCACTGTAGCCAAGATAGGGTTCACTGTGCTCATTCCCTGCCACCAATTGACTACTGGTTATGCTTCTCTATTGCTCCAGGCATGCAACCAAATGTTCAGTCAAAAGGATTGTCACGTCCTGAGTCACTGTGCCTCTATGATGGGTCTAAGCTATATGAAAAAATAGTGCTGTCAGTTTCCTCCTTCCCAGAGCTGCACAATACATCTCTGGCTCCCTCCCAACCACAGAGGGTGCATACATATATATTCAGGTAAACATGAAACACATTTAAACAAAATAAATGCACAATTGTATAGATGACGTGCCATGAAGTTTCTCTAAGGAAGATAACCTCAATATAACGGCATGTCATCCACTAACGTTTTCTGTTGCATGGGTGATAAGTCTAGTGGGACATTGGTGAGACCAACAGATGCAACCACATGCGTAAAACATGATCAAACTAGGATTATTGAAATCAGTGACAAGCTTCTGTTGTACTCTGGAAGATTTTTAACTGTTAACTGTATGAAGTAACCTGAAACATTTTAACATCAAATGTTGACTTACAGGTGCAGTGAAACCTGAAAATTCACTTTGAAAAAACTCAATTGTAGCACCCAACAAGAAAAAATGTCTTAGCTTTTAATGTTGGTGTGTTTGTTTTTGTTTTCTTTAAAATAAATTGTATCTAGATACCTTTTTTAGTGATTCTGACATGAATTTTGGTTAATCATACTGATTGTGTCGTTTCTATGAAACGAACAAAAAGATGAGTAAATGAGTAGATTAGTAAATAGTTTGTTTCGTTTCCACATATATTTACGTTTTTAAGTACTTTCTGACCTTCCGGCATCTCATTTCTATATTTCCGCTAGATGTTGTGATAATTTTTCCATTCGTTGTCTTTTGATGTTTTGTTTGTGTCTTGATAAAGACCTTTTGGTTGAAACATTGAATGTGATTTGTGTATTGTAATTTTTATGATTTCTTGTGTGCTCATCATTGCCCATCATTACCTACTAGTTTTAGCTATAGTCTGTCGTGTCTCATTGAAGCGATATATAAACCTGTGTTTTACGTAAGTCTAATAGTAATTTACGTAGGCAGGTAAGATGGAAATGATTTAACTTTCTTGCATGTCTAGCATACACTGTCCACATTTCACAAGCTTATAGTAGGGTTGGTATAACAGCCGCATGAAATAGATATTGTAGATAATTGTAGAGACTGAGAAAGCTGGTTCTCTGTTCACAGTTGTTTACAAAATGTAAGAAATCAGTCTCATCTCTATGAAGCTATGACTCACAATCAATGCACCCTAAAAGGTTTCTATTGCACTTTACATCCCTTAGGAAAAAAGAACATGACATATAGTGCTTAGCAACAAAGAGAGAAAGAAAGAGAGAAAGACAGTCGTTGGTGGTTTTTCCAACAGATTATAAAAGACCCACCAAAAAAAGTGAAGAAAGTGAAGTGGAAAGTTTGTTTTTCTTGTTAAAAAAATTTTCTGTCACTTCCCTTCCCTGAACAGTTTCCCCTAAAAAGGGTTACCAAAAATCGTACCTAAATGTATAAATGAACCACGAAAACTAGACAGTACTTATTATTCCTGACATTTGCCCAGCAAAGCTGTGTCTAATAAGTGCACAATAAAATAGACAATCTGTATCTTTACAGTTTCAGAATTGTTGATTTTCCTTGTCAACTCTTCTAATTTCTCAATCAGAATTTGGACCAAACTTTACGTCTTATGGCAAATATAGGCCTATATATGGCATGGACATAGTTGACTTCATTATTAAAGCCAAAAATCATGGAGAAATAAACACACCTTTGCCGGTAAGTTGAATGTGTAGAATTTAATGGTAGCATAAACTCTTAAACCTGAATCTGGGGTGTTTTTTTGTGACTTCTAAAACTAAAGGCTTGAAAAAACTCAAATGCATAGGTAATTGTCTTTATTGTACTCACTTTCTCTACATTGTTCCTCTCAACAGAAGAGCATGATGCTTGTTGAGACAGGCTAAAAACTCCTGAAGTTATAATGTTTAGGAACCACGGATAAAATGTACTGGTAATAGTGTGGTTTCTTTGCCATGAATATCCCATTCCCCCACACAAAAATTAAAGCACAAATTAATGGAAATGTCTCACAATTAAACAAATGAAATATTTTGGACATATTAAAAGACATGACACCATGTTGAAGACCTTACGTGAGGGTATCGAGGGGAGGTGAGCAAGAGGTTTGCAGGGATACAAATGAGAGAGTAACATCACAAGATGGACAGGTTACAGTCTAATAGAGTGTACCACAAAACAACAGACTGTTGTTGTTGTTGGAGATCTGTTGCAGCCAGCCTTAAATGCGTAGATGGCATTTAATGATTATAATTATAATAGAAATATATTACAAGTACTGTGATGTTACATTCTGGAGGATATTTATTTTTGTTTATACCATTACTCATTTCTAAGAAGATTGAATAAAGCATGAAATCTATTCATGACCCTCAGCTGGATGAAAATCAACCCAACACAGCAAATAATCAAAATAAATGTACTATATGAATTGGAAAGCTGGAGAAATTTATTGGGTTAAACATCCCCCCACCTTACCTGCGGCCTTGCGACCCATAAAAATATATAATTAAAACAAGTAAGTATGACCAACCATGTCTATAGGAAATATGGTTCATGTTAAGCATGTTTTTAATATAACAATATAGTCTCATAAAAAATTATAACCGGCATTAGTGTATGAAACTCAGTAAGGGGAGATAAGTAGTGTTAAGAAAAACATTACATGTATTGTGTCCCTTTATTTTAGCACAATTGAGGGATATAGTTTGGCGGGGAGGCAACCTTATTGACGGTGTCATGGGGTAAGGGGGGGGGGGAGGGTTAGGATTGGTGTCAGATTTGAGATTTTTGGGAGAGGATGTTTTGTTGGGAGGGGGGGTGTTAGGATTGGGGTTAGATTTTTAGTTTTTCTCAGTGAATAGGCAAACATGTGCCGATCTTTATATGCATGCGCTGGCGTTATTAACTTCTATTGCATTTCCACTGGATGCGTCCTTATAGTGTTATAAGGTCATTGAGTGACAGTGACTGTACATTCTTTCTTGATGTAGCAGTCCTCGAGTCTAACAAGTGTACAACATTTTTAACTGGCAACCTCAGTAAACAGAAATCTGCAATTGCATTAGTCATGTTGGTTTAGCATCGTGTCATCTGCTAATGATGTGAGATTTCTGTGATGACATGAAAGATGCACAAACTATAATAAATTGCATGGTTGTGCGCATAACATTACAGAAGTTTCAAAAGTTGGACTGTTATCACGTGATGAGGCCAGTATCAGCTCCTGAGAAGCTCCCTGTCTTAGGCTGATTGATACTAGATCTGAATCTTCTGATCACAAGTATGAAATCTTTTGATTATGGGACAAAATCTCAGATGCAAAACTACTTAGTAAACATCAACTCACCGAAGGTATGTTTTGACCTATCAACAGAGATATGCCATTGCACTGCCCTACTGTGTATCAGCCAATGAAAGAAACTGAGGAGACACCGGACTCATGTAAGGTATCAGTGTCGTGGATGTGGGGGAGGAGAAAGAGATGGTTTAATGGAAGCATACGCCTGTGTGTTGCCGGGGCACATAGGGGAGCAAAGATTGGCAACACTGTTTACCTTCCATGCATGTTGTAAAAGGCGACTAAGGAGGTTATGGGATGGAGTTAGCTGTCCCATCCCATATAGGGTCAGTGACCCAAAGCCATGCTAAAGTCGGATGTGTCAGACCGAAAGGTGCAGATATTGCAGCAATGCTGTAAACCATGACTCAATGCATCCGTTCTCTGGACTGCATCCTGCTAATCTGCAGGAGTTTGAGAACGAATGCAGAAGAAGAAGAAGATTGGAGGTATAAACTATGTCATAAATTTGACAAAAGAATGATGAGATAGTTGGTCTAGAAGCACACGCTTCTGGGCTAACTATTCCATCATTCTTCTGTCAAATTTACTAACCCATCCTCTGTGATGGAACATCTAGTATTTCCTGTCATTTAAGAGTTTGCCACAAAAGGACAAAGGTGTAATATCTGCTGGCAGGTATCTCTTCTTCATCCATGGGGAGAATTTGATAGAAGACGAGAAGTAAGAATTTGAGACAAGATGCGACAATGATGATTTTTTTCACAGGTTGACTGTCAGCCTATTCCCCAAACTTTCCATAGTTGCTTCCAGTGACATGCCTGGAAAGAATATATTATCCCAATTCTTTGCACCACGAACTAGAAGTCCAGGTTACCACACAGCGCTTTAATTTGAATTCTAAATGTGTATGTTTAAATATGTATATTCTTTATTTTTGTTTCAGTCTAATTGTACCATTAAATGGGGCGACGGTACAACTTTAAATGAAAACAATGTTACACTAATACCAGATGCTGTCACTGACATAATGTATTTACAAAGTCACATTTACAATGCAGTGGGCAACTTTACAATTCAGATCTTGTGCTACTGCCAGCTTAATGAAGGTGCACTTGTTAGATTTAATTATCATATGATATGCCATTGTGTTGTTACACCATAGTACTTTTCATTTATCAGGTGTTATAACAGGCAGGGAGTCAATACAGCACAGTGGATCTGTACTGGATTAAGCCATCAAAATATAGGGTTAAATTCATGAGCTACATTCCCTACAATATGTATGCTGAAAATTCATGAGGAGAGTAAGGAATGACAAAGAGCACACACAAATTTCATCCCCTAAATATAGGAGGAAATGAAATGCCAGAGATATGATACGCAATGATATGGTACTTCTAACTACACACATAGAAGGACTAGAATGGGTGATTATTAAAACAAAAGCATACAGAGAAGAACAAAAATTCAATTAAATTTACAGAAAACCAGGACCCTGACAACAGATAAAACCAAAGTAACACCAAGAATTAAAATAGATAACATGGAACTGGAAAACATCGACAAGTTTGATTATCTGGGTGCAAATATAAACAGCCTAGGTGATTGTACAATGGAATTTAGGAAAAGATTAGCGATAACATTAATGAAATTAAAAGAAATGAAAAAAATATGGAAAAACTGTTAGAAAGATACAAAAGTTATACTTCTTAGATCATACATTTTTCCAGTTGGAACATATGGTTGTGAGATGAACAATAAATAGAACAACTGCAAAAAAGAATATTGTCATTAGAACTGAAGAGTTATAGGGCAATGTTAAGAATTTTTGCACAGAAAAGATAAAGAACAGTGAGGTTTTGAGTATGCTGAATATAGAGGAAGGATGGCTGGTGAATACAATTTTACGTAGAACACTGAGAGATTTCGGACATATAAAAAGATCCAATGACATGGAAAGATGCATACTAGAACGAAATCTATTACCAGATTATTACCAGAGAATTCTGGTAAGTAGAAGGGGTAGACCAAGAAGGAGATGGACAGATAACATCAAAGACTGTAGGAAGATATCTTTGGAAGAGGCAGGTAGATTGGCACAGGATAGAGTCGGGTTCAGGACATCAATTGCAAAGACAACATTCTGTAAAGAATATGTTACATAATGATGATGATTTTCCCTACAGAAAATAATATCCCAGACTTTCAAAGTGTGGGACAATTTTTAATCAGTGCACTTGCTACAGTGATAATAGTGAATAAGTAAATAAGTCTTATAAATACCTACCATTACTAATAAAAATATGATTAAAAAACATGTGCGAGGGAACACACAAAGTTGTTAATGATGGCACTTAGTGTCCACCACATATGTTATTTTTCAGAAAGTGTTTCTGTGTTGTTGTTTTTTCTCCCTCTTTCTATACTTATATATATATAATATATATATAGAATATATAATGCATATAACGTCATTAATCATTGGTTGAGTTGATTTTGACGATCTTGCAGATTTCAGAAATTAATTATCCAAATCTACTATAGACCACTACTATACGTTGAGATGGTAATATTTGAGAGGTTTGTGCCAACATACTAATGAAAAACCCCATTGCAATTGGTGGACCAAATATGATGGTTGAAAATGATGAAAGTGCTTTCATGAAAAAAACATACTGTTGGATAGTTGCTCCTACAGTAATACAGCAATGGATCTTTACTGGAATTTTATCGTCAAACTGAGGAATGTTTCATGGTTCCTGTGCCAGACAGATCTGCAATTACATTGTTACAGATTATCACAGAATTCGTTCAGGAATAACTGTCATTTATAAGTGGCAAGCCAATAATTCTATTGCAACACTGTCTGGACTTACGAATGAAACTGTGAATCATTCACAAAATTCCAAAGATCAAAATACATGGGCACATACAGAAAATAATTAGAGGTGTTGGAGGTCATCAAAAGAGTGTAACCGCAGGCATTGCGGAATACTCTTCAGTCATATTATTTGTTTATTTTTTTAGCATACATACTCACACTCACCCACTGGGTCTCTCTTGTAGCAGATGGTCCTACTAGATTTAAAGCATGATATAGTCCATAGAATGGAAATGGATTGTGTTGCCATTTCATTTGCACCAATAGTCTGACACATCTACCTTTGGTGGATATCAGTCATATATGTTCAAGTTGATCTGTAGACAGTCAGTCAAAGCCACACAAGAAGACACATTCACAGCTATAATTCAAGAATAGCGTGATATTGGCCATAATTTTAACTATAAAGGTATTTTTAAGGGTACAAAATTAATGACCATTTTCAGGGCCGCCATAATTTCTAGAATTAGCAGTCAAGAGAGCACAAGAGTTTTCAAAAACTGTGTATGTATTTATTTCATAGTTGTTATTATTTCCTTGAATTTAATAGTTGTATCCCTCTTTGTATCTGAACCCCTGCAGATCAGATCCATTCTAGGGTGGGACAATTTAGTGACAAGTACCGAAAAACTAATATACAGAAATAGCAGATAACCAAGATCCCAAAAGTACCTCCTCGTGGTGCACCCTAGAAACAGAAATACAGTTGCTCATGCTGATTATGGCTAAAACTTTTGGGGATCATGTCCGTGAATGTAAGCAGATGGAAAGAGAAATGACTGCAAAAGAGACAGTAAATATCTATGATACCACTTCGCCAACACATGCAGTGGCACTGTTGACACACATTGACGCTAGTCAGTCCGGTCCGAGCATTGGAGATGTGGCTAATGAAAATGACACAAAAAGGTAGATGCATTGCGAGAGATGAAAAGATGACACACTGAGTGCAGCAAGCCCCAGAGGGTAGTATCAAGTACAAATAGAAAGAGAAAATATTCCAACGAAATTGAAACTACAAGCTCTGTTAGCTCAAGACAAGCTTATAGTTACCATTGCTCCTTATGGGCAGAGACCCAATCGTGGGCGCCTGGCAATGAAAGTAACCCTGGCCCAACTCTAATGTGGAGCTTTCCTATACTGGAAACATGCTCTCGGAGAGAAAGGGTTCCATACCTGATTGGCTCAGGCACAAATGGGACAAGGTCGTTCAGCTTGAGAACATACCTTTCTCCCAAATGCGTGGTGTGACTCAGACATGGACGAGGGGTTCATTATGTCTGTGAATGACACCTCGGCTAAGAAGGCTATAGATCCAGGGTCCAACTCATCTGTTGAGTTCTTCCTTTACCGGAACCAGGCTCACGGATGAGAAAAGGTTCAGTACCCAATGGGCACAGGCACAGAATGTCTAATTACATGAGGCAAGTTCACTGACTGTGGAATACTTCGTGTGAGATAAATGTGAACAACAATTGTCTTGGCAAAGAGTCATTACCCACCTGAGCGCCCATCGACAGATAGACAAGCTGTCACAGCTAGGAAAGCCCACTACCTGAATTAAAGGCATGATGAAAATTGATGTGCTGGGCCTCGGATGTCCAGGACACAGAGTGAGCCAATTGAGGTGCAAATAACAGTTCGAATGTGGAACTAGCAGTACAACGTACTTAATGCTCTCCGGCAGAAATCACATGATTTATTAGTGGTGGTTATAAGACAGTGAATGCAGAAGAGGAAGTGTTGAAGCCTGCCATAGGACTGGCAGAAATAGAGCACTTTGATACTTTGTACCTGACTGTGTGATCTACTCTAGCATTTTGGTAATTATACACTTGCTACAGCTTAGGCTTCTATGAAAAGGAGATGCCAAAGCTCAATACAAGATGAAATAATGCAATAGGTGAGCAGCTACTTCTTGTGCATATGATTTCAAAGAATCATTTTCACTGTTGTTGTCAATATCCAATTGCTGTGGAGTCCATATACACTAGGCATCTTAGTGATATTCTTATTATAGTAGTGCAGGTCTTCTCTAGTTGATCTAGTCTTCTTCTTTCTCATCGTTCTTCAGTCAGATAACAGGTTACTGCGCCAATAGCTTCAATGAATTGTGTGATTCGCTTCAGGTCATCCATGGAACCCCTCAAGGCTGGAAGTAGTGCCGTCTCAGTAGGCCATATTTTCTCCCTCTCTTCGTGATAGAGTTGACAGGCATGAAGAATGTTCTGCAGTCTCTGGGCTCAGTCAACAGTTGCACAATTCTGTCTCGCCAATCTTTAGCTTTCGGAACATGTGTTGTTGATCTAGTGATCCATAAATGAATTAGTGTCTGTTAGGGTGTCTGTAAACATTTTTTCCTCACAGTTCAGAGGGAAGTTCATTTTATGTGGTGTTAGTACACTGTTGTCAATAAGTACTTTGTTCAACACTGAACATTACTGAACTGCACATGTCCATAAGTGCTCAGATCTCCACTTCAGTAAATCTCTCAGGCCATAACTGCTGATGGTTCACATTCTGTGTTAGCTCACTGCTCTTTTTGAAATATTTGTTTGGTGCACCCTACAGACCACGCTTATCCTCACTTCAAAATCGTGCATTCTTGATATTGACACATGCTCATTTATCCTCTGAGACAACAAGGTGGAGATACAAGGCTGAAAGGTGCACCATCAACTATGGTATCATGCAACGCCACTAGATAATGTCTTCACCACAAAATACTTGCTGCGTAGACATTTTGAACTGCAAGAAGGAAATATCATTTCCATTGACAGCAGATTTCCAATTCTTCACAGCACCCTCTCCGATAATTGCATTAATGTCAGCAAGATGACATGAATCTTTGAGTCACTCATGATTTACCTGTGTTAAAGTGGAACAAACTGTAACAACAATGTTACTTGCCATGCATGTTGAAAGAGACAACTAAGGGGTTTTGAGGATGGAGTAATTTCATCCCATACAAGGCCAAAATAATCACAAAGACATTCTGAAGTTGAATCTGGCAAAACAGAACAGATATCATAGTCAGGTTGTAAATTGTGATACAACATATCCTGTTTTATGGATTGCATATGCATGCGGTTGCATCTGTGGGTCTCACCAATGGTCCACTAGACAAACCACTGATGCAACAAATAACCTTAGTAGATGACATGCCTTTATATTGAGGCTCTCTTATGAAAGCTTTGTAGTGTGTCATATATACAATTATAGACTCCCTCTAAGTAGAAGTCTCCTTCAATAGGCATTGCACTAAACCGAAAGCTGAAGTCTCCTGGGTAGGAAAAAAATCTCAGAGAAACCACTCCACTGCACATAGGAAGTAAGAGCTAATTGCTCACAGTTCCTGGGGTTCACAAATAAACAAACAAACATAGACTACATCCATAGAATCTTCAAGAATCTGAGAATGAGCATATAAAGGAAGAGTTTCTCAAATGAATAGTTTTATTTACCAATGAACTTTAGTTTCTTAATGAGCTAATTCCACGTTATTTTTTAAGTTTCACAGCAGGTTAATTCTATTTACCTTTGCTCCAGTTTCTCAGGATCTGAAACTGGAAACATTTTCCCCTGCAGTACATGCTGATGCTTATCTTCAGGAGACACTTATACCACTGTCATCATCAACACAAGGTGCTAAAGGAATCATAAATATAATTCACCAATACTTAACCAAGGACTGTCCAGACCTAAATATCAGTATCGACTTTGGTGTGCCAAATTCAAAGAAATATATATTTTTCACTTATCCATCACAACAAATAGAATACGTTTATACTCAAAAAGGAAATTACAGAATCAACATCATATTTGAATCTTTTGGCATCACAAAAAATGTTGATTTAGACTTGCGCATAGGAGTTATTGACTTCTATATACAAAATAGGCCAACTGTTATTACAGTTAATCAGGAACAAGTATTTGAGCTTGTAAGATTCACAAAAAACGAAGACTGGATTGTGCATCTGAAATTTAATCGAACAAATACAAGTAGAATCATCATTACGAATGGCACAGATGAAAAAAGTATATATTTTACGTACTGGAGCACAGGTGTCAAGTTAGCAATGGCCACTGTAAGTGTGAACAGCACTGTAGAGGTTGCCACTTTCCATTTTGAAGTTCTTGATAGGTGTATTAAGAATAATGATTTATTTGAAGTAACTTACAGAAATGAGCTGACTCCTCTAACTGTACTGATGTCTCAGCTTCCAGATATTTCTGGATTGGTAGAAAGGAGTGAAAACTGCAGTAAAACTGAACATTTTGTATTTTATTGGCAATTGTCAATCAACTCAGGACTTCTAGCTACTTATGTTTGGAAACAAGTTAATATAACTCAACCGGAAACTCTTCATTTCATATTGAAAAATTTCATTTTCCAACCTGGTCTGTACCGTATCATTTTATCAGTAACTGCTGCAGAAGAGAACCAAACAGTCAGTGACATCATGTTTTTGCAAGTGATTCAACCATCTATTATTGCAAATATACTTGGAGGAGTTTTTATACAACACTCTATTGCAAAAAATCTGGTACTGGATGCAAAATCTGTGTCATATGATCCCCTGACAGAAAAGCCAGAAGATTCTAACCTGTCTTTCACATGGTCTTGTTTCATGCTGCCAGCAAAACAGGATAACATAATTACAGAGTCCAACCCAAATAATTATAATTATAGAAACAATTCACGTTGTCCACTAATGTTGCCAGATGAAGGCCTCATTAATGTGTCAACCTCAAACTTTGTTGATGGAAGTCATATATTGTTTGAGGTTACTGCCTACAAAAGTCAATTAAAGGACACAGCATTGCAAGTGGTAGAGATGCTGCAGGCTCAGTTACCAGAATTGATCATAAAGTAAGTTGTAATGTTGCTGATGTTAGATCAAATTTCCTATCTTCATATTAGTCATTATGAATGAATTAAGTAAAGTAATGAGTTACCAGGATTTACCAGAAGGAAACCAGGATACTAAGAATGAAACAATAATTATAGAAAATGTTGTGGCTAAAAAAGTCTTCTTCTTCTTATGGTCAATACTTAACTCATCCCATTAGTGAAATTCCCATAATTCCATATGCTCCAGTGTCGTGTGGCATTGGTTATCATGTCTTTCCACAGCCCTCTATGTGCTGTCAATCCTTTCCGACACTGATGTTCTCCCATGCTGCAATATTAAGTTCTCAAGCATCTTCTCTCTTGATTCCTGATTAGGAATAAGCATCACAGCACTGTGGGGGCATTCCCATATATATTCTATTTGCCGTTCTGTCAGCCATCTAAAAGTGTATAAGCTCAGTGCCCCAGTCAGTTGCTGATTATGCATTCTTCTGATCTTTCTGGAGAAGTAGCACTTCTACCATTGCCTCTAGTCCTTCCCATTTCTACCATTCTCTGAATATGTACATTGTCTTGATCGACCTCCTCCTCATCTTCTTGTAGGGTATCTATGACTGCTCTAATCAATTAAATCCTATCTTTTCTTATCTCTGTGCCGTTCACTAAGGCTTAACCAGCAAACATATCAGCTCTTTCGTTTACCCTGACCCCATCATGACCTGAACATTAGATCCATGTAATGCTCTTCTCTGTTGAGAAGAGTGACCCATTCATTTCTGATCATACACTTTTCTATCTTGTGCAGCATACTTTGAGAGTCCGATAGAATCACTGAGTCTCTTCGTGGTTGTGTCGCCAACCAAGTGAGAGCTGCTGTCACTGTTTGTATGTCTATTCTCATTCTCGATGTTGTAGTGGAGTATGCAGCTGACTTCTCAGCTAATTTCTTGCTAATTTAGTAGTCCATGAAACCGCAACCAGACCTGTTTGTTTCTTGTGTTACTGAGCCGTCTGTGTAAATTATTGTATCGTGTGGATTCGAGTTCTTCAGTATGTGTTCTTGGATCATTTCCTCTGTTCTGTTGGCAGCCCAGTCTCGGCATTCTCTTCCCATCTATATCACAACTGTTGTCAATAACTTTCTCTATTTGCCAAATGGTACCCATTTACAGCCTCTTCCCACTTCCTCCTGCTCACAAACTCTGAATAGGGTATCTTCTACTTCTGTCATCCAAGACCTTGCTCTCTTGATATGTCTTCCCTTTGTGTTGTCTAGAGATTGATGTAAGAGGTGATTATCATTATTGGTGACCTTGAAGTATTCTTTAACCTGAGCTATTTTATGTCTTGCTTTGATGCTCGGTAGGTCTAGAAGAAATCTCATGGCCATGATAGGTTTAACTCGTGTGCATCCAAGGACAGCACTCAAAGCCCCATTTTGAAAACTCTCTCCAGTCTATCCACCTGTGTTTGTGACAGTGTAAGTAAACCTAAACCATAGTCAAGTACAGATAATACCACTGCCTGCGTCATCTGAAAAAAGGTTCGTTGCAACATCTCTGTAGATGCTATGATTTTGACTGCACTGACACCCTTCCTAGCTTTCTTAATGACATTTTCCACATGTTTCGCGAAAGATAGATTTCTATCAAAAGTGATGCTTTCATGGTCTGCTTCCTGTCAATGTTGATGCCCATGCAGGTGGCTGCTAGTATGGGGCCTGTGACTATGTTGTTACTCAGCAAGAACCAGACGATCTTTGCCTTGGTGGGATTGCCGTGTAGTCAGTGCACTTGAGCAAAAATTTTTCTAAATTACTCTGTACACCATCAGTCATATCTCTTCTGTGCTTGTACAGCAAGAGATCATCTGCATATGTTAGTATCTTGCCGGGTCCAGCCTCCTGAAGCTGCTCTATTGTGTATGTGTAGACGTTAAAGAGTACAGGTGATAGTGGCGATCCCTGTGGTAATCCTGGTGCTATAGTTCTGATCCCTGATGTCCAGATCCCAATCTCAGAGAAACATGTCTGGACATTAGCACCATTGCTATCCATCGAATTATCCATGAGTCGATGCTGAGTTCACTTAGCAAATGTGGCAGAAGATGACTCTGTTGTAAGCATCTTCTAGGTTGATCGTGGTGACCACTATTTCCTATGCCTGAAAGCTCTCATAGATGTCATAGGAGAGAATTGATGCATTTGTGGTTATGTCTCTCCCTGGTCTGTATGCACCTAGAGTGTCAGGAAGTAAGTATATTTTCCAAATTGAAGGCCAGTCTAGTGATTGGCATAAGTAATTACTCCAGCACCTTGCCATAAACATTTTGTGAGATAAAAAAAAAATGTAATACGATAATAACTCTTGATGTCGGTGGTGTCTTTGTCTGGCTTTGCTAGGGGGAGAAGGTAGCTGTGTAGCCACTCTGCTGGTACTTGTCCTGTTTACAGATGTGTTGAAATCATCAACAATTGTTTTAAGCTCGTCATCTGCAATATCTTTCAGGAGGCTGTAGCATATTTCGTCGGGTCCTGGTGCACCATCTGATGTTTTCTTTATGGTCTCTTTTACATCCTCCAATGAGACCAGTTCCTAATCAGCAAAATCGCTTCTTATCAGCGATACTGTTAATGTGGTCACAATAGTCTTACGTTCATCAATATTGTTCTGATCTGATTGTTGGAGGTATCTGCTGAAGAAAGTGAATCCTTCTGCTTGTGGTTAGTATAAACCCCGACTCGTCCTTCAAGCACAAGTTTAATTTTGTGTAAGTTTTTCGATTCACTGCTTTGTGTAATTTCCAGAATTTTTATAGGACACTGTCGGCTGCAACATCTTGTGCAAAATTATCCCAGCTTGGTCTTCCCCTACCTCTCATGCTCTTCAATTTGTCTGTTGTTACAATGTTTTCTATCTTCTCATGATGTGTGCAAAAAAATGTGGACTGTCTCTTTCTGATGCGGTAAGCATCTCACATTTTTTAATTAGCTTCATTCAAGATATCTTCATTACGCTTTTTATCTGTCCATGGTGTTCTTAAAATTCTTCTATAAAACCACAACTCAGCTCTCTATATAATTTTTCACTGTTTTTCTGTTTTCAAAGATTCCCTTCCATGCAAAAGAATTGGTTCTATATATCTTCTAAGAACTACCTTTCTCTCCTCAATTGACAAAGACATATTATATAGGAGGGTATTCACCCTGTGAAATGTTGTCTTTGCCTGGGCAATTCTACATTTTACTTCTTTAATTCATCTTTCATCTGATGTTATTAATGTGCCTAAATATTTTAATATGTTGACCTGCTTCGATTGATCCCATCTACACTGATGTTGCATTGTGGAGGACATTTATTCTTTGGTATTACCATTACTTCAGTTTTTCTGCTATTCAGTCTAAGCTTTTTGTTTTTACTTTAATTGTAATAATTTCATATAATAATTTCATAATTTCTTGTAACCAGTTTCCTTTTTTTGACTATCAAAACTGTTACCAATCAGCGTATCATACTGTAGGTTGTTTATAATATGCCCTCCAACTGATATTCCTGTTATTCTCAGATCTTTAACATCAATGTTTAAATTCTCCAATATTCTAATTTCTTCATATTTCTTCATATCAAATATCTTAGTTTAGTCAATAAAGCACAATTACAGATCTCTGTTTACTTCTGTCATTTTTTTCTATTAATGTTCTCAAGATGCATATGGCAATGTTTGTGTCTCTGCCATTTACAAATCCACATTGCTCATCTTCAATTTCTGGTTTGATTTTACTTTTTATTCTTTTCAATCACCATCATCATCAGGTGCCATGCCAGCTAGCGTAGGTGGTCATGGCTCTCCACAGCTCTCTGTCCACAGTATTATGTATCAAAGTCGTTGTTGTTGCCTTGCCGTGCCAGGTTGTCAGCTGTCTAATATTTTTTCACGTTGTAGCCCTCTGTCTCTGTTGCCTTCAATTTTGCCTGTTGTGACTGTGTTCTCTAAACCTGCTTGTCTCATGAAGTGGCCAAAAAAAAAAGAAGATTGCCTTTTTCTTATATTGTTGATTAAGGTCCGTTTCGCATTTGATTCTTTCAACACCTCTACATTAGTTTTTCTGGCAGTTCATGGTATTCTTTTCATTACAATTCACAAAAAGGCTCATCGGGATGAAAAACAATGGGCTATCCTATATATTTGGGTATAGATAAAGTAATGGGCTATATATTTGAGTACACGTATAGCACTGAGCTATAAGAGTGATGAGCTGTAAGAGAAGAAAAGAAAAGTCTCAGTCAGATGTAGATTATGTTTATCTATCTATTGTTTTTTCACTGCTTTTGCTGTTAGATGTCACAGGATTGAATGATGATGAGATCGGTTTTTGGGAGATGGCACCAAAAATATATGCCAAATGGCATATATTTGAGTAGATTCTGTGATATTGGATTTCCCAGAGATAACACAATTTCTCACCAATAATCACTCCCATTTCTATTATGTTTTACATTTATACTTTATTGCCTCCAGCATTGTCTTCTTAATTCTGTAGGACATCTATAACTGCCCTTACTAGGTCAGCCCTATCTTTTCTCAGTACTGTGCCATCAAACTACAGTATTTCCTGCTAATGAGTGCTCTCTTCTTTGCATTTTACTCCTTCATGACCAGGGCTGTATATCCAAGTTGTTCAGAAGTGTCACCCACTCCTCTCTTAGAATGCACCGTTTTATTTTACAAAACATGCTTTGGGAGTCTGAGAGTATCACCATCACACATGAAAATACTTGAATTTGAACTCATGTAACTTTCTTAGCAAGTTTGGTAATATTGTCTATTATCATCTAACTGCTAGTATCAGAGCATCAAACCCGCCGAAGACGGATGTGTCGGGCCATTTGCGCAAATAAAACAGCGACACAACGCATTTCCATTCTCTGGACTACATCCTGCTGGAAATATAGTAGGACCATTGTCCTGTTACAAGAGATATCCAGCGGGAGATTGAGAATGAATGCTGAAGAAGAAGAGCATCAAACTAGAGCTTCCACTGCCTTACTTTACCTCTTCTTGTGATTCTGGGCAACAGCTGTGCAGTCTGACTAAGGTGTGTGTGTGTGTGTGTCATGTGACATATTCTTTCCAGAACTTTGTCTTCCCAATGATCTCTCTGAACCCCTCCCTTTCTTGAGCAATGCGGCTTGCATTTTCCAACGATGTATTCATGTTACCTTTACTGTCATCAGTCCATCATCTAAAGTGTAGGGAAGACAATATAACACTGAATAATTTAGTAAAAAATATCTGCTCATATATAGAGTGCTAAAATATTATATGTTGAACATTGCACCAAAACTTTGAATCATCACCATATAAATCCATTTCTCTGGAGTACAACCTGATCATTTAGGAATGTGAGAATGAGTACAGAAGAAAATAAAGTAAAGAGAAATTTTGAAAACCATAATAAATAATGACTATAGAAATAAAATAAAGAAAAACTAAAGTAGAAAAGAAGAAAATTACCCATATTTTATACCTTTAGAGTGCGCAGGTTAAATCACACTTTACTTTCATGAAATTGTTTATCATGTAAGGGTAATGATGAAGGGAGTGCAGCACTCATTGTGCTTTGAGAGTGACAACTGGTTCCTTAAGGTGTCATTATGCTATCTACAGATTAGGTTTTTGAAATACAGTTCAAAAACATCTCCATCATCAAAGAAGTTCTTGGGATCATCAACAGAGAACACCTGACACCACCTAAGTTAAATTCTGTGGCACAGGAAATTTTTGCTCACAAATATGATCCTAAAATATGGACACATGTGTATACAGATGGTTGGTTGGTTGGTAGCTGATCCAGCGGCCCATGGGCTCATGCCCTTTGACCTAATGCCATTAGATGGCATTATATTGCTGGGAAGTCTGTAGATTTTCGGCCCACCCCGGGACAGAGCTAGAGAATAACTATCACACCTCCAGGAAGGTAGGTTTAAACCTATGTACTGCTCCTAGCCACTGTAGCCAAGATAGGGTTCATTGTGCTCATTCCCCGCCACCAATACTGGTTATGCCGAACTTCTCTATTGCTCCAGGCATGCAACCAAATGTTCAAGTCAAAAGGATTGTCACGTCCTGAGTCACTGTGCCTCTATGATGGGCCTCAGCCATAGGAAAAACAGTGATGTTAGTTTCCTCCTTCTCAGTGCTACACAGTACATCTCTGGCTCCCTCCCAACCACAGAGAGTGCATACATATATATTCAGGCAAACATGAAAAACATTTCAACAACAAAACAAAATCATAACTGTATAGATGACATGCCATGAAGCTTCTATAAGAAGATAACCTCAATATAACGGCATGTCATCCACTAAGGTTTTCTGTTGCATGGATGGTATGTCTAGTGGGCCATTGGTGAGACCCACAGACGCAACCACATGCGTGTGTACACACATGGATCAGCAGAGGGAGCTATAAAAAATGGAGGAGGAGAAATCTTTATAAGTTATAATAATGGAAAGTGACATGTGAGATGAAATGCTTGAAGGGGTTGCAAAGGGAACACATTGCTCTCGGCGGACCCAGGGTTAGCAGATAACCAAGATCCCAAATGTACCTCCTCGTGGTGCACCCCGGAAACAGAAATACAGCAGCTCGAGCTGATTCTGGCCAAATCATTTGGGAATCGTGTCCGAGAATGTGGAGGTAGCAGATGGAAAGAGATTTGAATGCATAAAAGACAGACAATATCTCCGACACCACCAGCAACACCACATACAGCGACACTGTCGACATACAGTGAAGCTAGTTAGTCCAGTCCGAACATTGGAGTGGCAGCCAATGAAAAGGTGGATGCATGGCGAAAGACAGATAGAATCCATACTGAGTACAATGGTAAAAAAAATGGGAGGACAGAACAGCGCTAGAGGGCAGCGCTAACTGCAAATAGAAAGTGGAAGCGATTACGGAAATAGGGACTACAAGCTCTGTTAGCTCGTGACAAGCTTCTAGTTACCTGATTTCCTTATAGGCAGAGACCCATACCCAATAATGGGCGTCTAGCAAAGCAAAAAGACCAGGCCTAACTAATGTCGAGTCTTTCTATACCGGAAACATGCTCGCAAAGAGAAAGGGTGCCGTAACCGATGGGCTCAGGCAAAAAGGGACAAAGATGGCAGTCCAGGCCCAACTCTACCGTCAAGTTTTCCTATACCGGAAATACACTTGCAGAGAGAAAAGGTTCCGTACCTGATTGGCTCAGGCACAAAAGAGACAACGATTTTAGCCCTGGCCCAACTCTACTGTCAGGTTCTCCTATACCGGAAATACACTTGCAGAGAGAAAGGGTTCAGTACCTGATAGGCTCAGGCACTATTGGGACAAGGTCGCTCAGCTCGAGAACATCTTGCTCTCAAACGCGTGGTGTGAGACTCGAACTTGGGCAAGGGGTTCACGAAGTCAGTGAATGACACATCGGCTAAAAGGGCGAAAGAGCCAGGGTCCAACTCCTCTGCTGAGTTCTTCCACTTAAGGAACCAGGCTCACGGATGAGAAACGGTTCAGTACCCGATGGGCACAGGCACAGTACATCCATTTACACGAGGCAAGTTCATAAACAGTGGAACACTTCGTGTGAGACAGACGTGAGCAAAATTCGTCTAGGCGAAGAGTCACCACACACGCGCGTGCCTGGCGACAGATAGGGAGGCTGTCACAGGCTAGGGTAGCCCACCCGAATTGTCAAGGCATGCCGAAATCGGATGTGTTAGGCCTACAAGGCGCATAACGGTGGCACAACGTAATCACGCTCCCGGCGGAAATCGCATGGATATCCGTACTAGTTACAATGGAGCGAACGCAAAACAAACAAACAAAGAAATGCTTGAGGAAAGCTGCCAGGGTCACCAGGCGTGACAGATTGTAAAATGAATATATCAGGGAAAGAATAGGTATAATATCTTGTACAGATTACATAGAGAGAGAACAGTTCAAGTGGTTTGGTCACATTATGAAAATGCATCACAAAAAATTGCCCGTACAAGCATATAACCAAATGAGATCAGGGTACAAAGCCAGAGGAAGACCATGGAAAAGATGGATAGAAAACATCAGGGACATCCTGTACAGACACGGTCATAGCACAGATGAAACCACACATCTGGCTTTAGAACGCAAGTTCAAGCTCCAATCACCCCTACGCTTTAACGGCAAGAGTGGATCACAAACCACCTGAGGAAAGACAATAGACAATAATGGAAAGAGAGCCTCAGTAAAGCATTCCCAACAGGAAAGACATGCTCAAACTTCAGAGCAGAAGCTGAGGCCCTGATGTTTCCACAGACCACCAAACACCATCCAATGTAGTAATATTCATGGACTGCAGATCTCTATTGGAAACATTACAAAGCAACAAAAACACAATACACAAAATTAGACTAGAACGGGCAAACATAAAAAAAGCTCAAACTTCACTCTTCAATGGCTACCTGCCTATTGTGGTAACTGGAAATGAGAGAGCTGATACTCTGGAAAAAGCAGGAAGTAAAATGGAACAATTCAGTTATCATCTGCCATACAGTGAGGTCAACACACTAATCTGCAACCTTTATACATCACAGTGGAAGAAAGATATGGACATTGACTCGAAACCAGACCCCATATGCCAACTTCATAGGCAACAACAGACCATCTTTTGACTTAGAACTGCCACTGCAGGCTACAGAGTCACCTGTACCAGATCAGGCTTGCCCACACAAATGAATGTCCTTGCGGAACAGGCATATAAACCCCTGAACACATACTTGAATGTCCATAATACAAAGATTTGTGAGGCAAGACATGGCCACTATGGACAAAACTGAGGCAAAAACTTTGGGGCAGTCGCTCTGACCTGGAAAAGACTGGGAGCATTGTCCTGGAGACTGGCCTGAAGATATAGCAATACAAAAAAGATTTCTGAATGCAGAAGGTTTTTGAAATACCAAAACTACTATTCACCTAGAAATGTTAACTGAATAATGGTATAAAGAAGTTTAACTATGCTATTTGGCAGTAGTCTATAATTAAATGTTGTCAACATCACTATTTTATTGATTATATTTTATTGTTTTATTGATTGTATTTTGCTGTTTTCTTTATTGTATTTTATTATTTTATTTTACTATTTTATTTATTGTATTTTATTATTATATTTTAATATTTTATTTATTGTATTTTATTATTTTATTTTAATATTTTATTTATTGTATTTTACTGTTTTATTTATTGTATTTTAATATTTTATTTGTTGTATTTTACAAAATCAAGGTGTATGTGGAACTGCATGGCCAAACTTGTGACCACTGAAAGATTAGCTCTCACAACCAGAGTTGAGTGTACGGAGTGTAGTGACCATGATGTTTATTATGCTAAATACCAGTGGTCCTTGTTTCTATTTGACAAAAATTCTGGACAAAATGAGAACATTCCATGGGACAAGAGAATCACATCAGGTGCTTAGATTACCTTGTTTCATCTTTCTTCTGTCTTCTCTTTCTTGCTTATAAAATAAAATCTTATTGTATTTTCCTAATAAGTAAAGAATATTTGTCAACCAGTTGAGACTAAAAACCATTACAAAATTTAAAAAAACCATACACAAGCATGAAAAACCATACACAATGTCAAGGGCCACGACCAACAAGAAAGAGTGTTCACACACAGCACACAAAAAATAATAAAAAATTCCTTCAGATTTTTTGCCACCCTTTTTGGTTAAGTCAATCAATAGTAGCCTGCTCAAATTCATATTCTGTTTTGCTGGGGGGAAGGGGTAGTATGTGAAGATCCCACTCCTATCTGCGACCTTGTCGTCAGGGCATGTTGTTGGGCGTAAGCAGTTTATTAAAAAAAAACACCCTATTCCCTTTTTGTGGAATGTACAACTATCCACATTTGTCTGTGGAAGTTTAGTTGTTTGTGCAGGTTTACCCCTTGCTTGTTGCTTAGTGTAAATGTCATGATTTACATTGACCCCCACCCGTTGAATGACAACACCAAGCATCACAAACTCCTTTAGCAGATGTTTTTAATTACACACTGCCAATAAATACACAAATCTGATTTAGGCCCTAATAGATAAAAAAAAAAGGTTGCGTAATGATAATTAAAAAATTAATTACGGCAAAACTGATAACAAATTCTGAATTTTGAAAGTGAACTTTTAAGAGGTAAATACGAAGTTAATTATAAAGGTTAGGGAATATAACTATCAATATAAATAAATCAGAAATAACAAAACAAAGAACAAAGACAATTATCGACATGTCGGTCCTATTGGGACCTTTGTCAAGAAACAAAAACCAATTAAGACAACACAACTATAAAAATACAACAATGCCAAGACTTGGACAATAGTTTCCCTAAAAAAACAATTGCCGAAGTGGCCATTTTTTTGTGTGAATATGATTTGTGTATTGTAATTAGTATGTTTTTTGTGTGCACATCATTTCCCACTAGTTTTAGTTATAGTCTGTCATGTCTGTTATATAAACCTGTGGTTTATGTAAGTCCCTTTTTTGTATTTTTATAGTTGTGTTGTTTTAATTGGTTTTTCTTTCTTGACAAAGGTCCCAATAGGACAGGCATGTTGAAAATTGTCTTTGTTCTTTATTTTACTGTTATTTCTGATTTATTTATATTGATATATTCAGTAACCTTTATAATTAACTTCGTATTTACCTCTTATTTGTCTGGTTACTGCAGCATTTTCCATTTTGTCGGACATCCTCCGATATTTGGTTATCTATAAAAGTGAACTCTTTCTTTCTGGAAAATAAATCCTACTTCATGCTGATGTTTTGTGTGTATGTAGTTTCATGAATCCTGTCTATCAGATGCTCAGAATGTCCTAAGTGTATCTACTTTTTTTTGTTAATTTACTGATATTTTTCACCTTGGTGCTGCTGGACCTGAATTGAATCAAAGAATAGCGATAATGCTACATACATGGGGTGACAAAGTAGGTTTTATGGTAGAATTGGCTGTCCCATCTCATAGTAAGTCAAAAACACCCAGAAGCCATGATGAAATTGGATATGTCATGCAATAAGGTGAAAAATATCCCGGCCAAAAATAAACCCTAACAAAACACATTACATTCTCTTGATTAAATTCTGCTAATCTGCAGGAACTTAAGAACACACAAAAATGAAGACTGACCTTTTCAGAAGTACATTTTCTAACATTGTCCTTCATTTTCTGTGGGCGATTCTACATTATAGTATTTAAGTGGATGAAAGATTTAATTAGTATAGAATGAATAATGTGCAACCAATGCATGATTACACAGAAATGAACTTGCATCTTTTCAACTTGAGTCGGAAGGTTTTATGTAATATCAGAATGTTGTTCTACTTAATATTTTTATATTTATTCTTGCCAAACAGTATCTATTAATTTTATTTGTTTCATTTTCTACTTTAGACCCTAACATGTTTCCAAAATTTATTTGAATATACTTGTTTTTAAAATGGTTTACAATCCCCTCCCTTTGTTTATTGTATCATTACACTGTTCCAAGTTTTGCCTGTGTAATTGGCCTAGCACAAGTTACTGTGTCTGAAAGGTTGAATATAACACTCAATGCCAAATATGCTATTATTATTTTATATTTTTTATTCCAGATCAAGGGAGCAAATCATTTGAAGCTGAAGGGGCCATTTGGGAACAAGGAAAAACATATCGAGTAACTGTTGTAGTGGAAGTGGGTTCACTAAAAGCTGTTACAGCATCTTATGTGTTTTTTACAAATCTTGTTCCATATGGTGGAACATGTTCTGTGGAACCACAGGAAGGTTGGCACCATTTTAATAATTGTTTAAATTATAGACCAGCATCACTGCACTGGGAGCAATTCCATAAATTATCAGCTCGCCAGTTCATCAGCCATCAAATGGTGTAGAAGCTCAGTGTACCAGTCAGTTGTTGGTTGCATATTTTTTATATATTCCAGAGAGGAGACACTTTCTTCCTTTTTCCTTGGTTACTCACATTTATATCATTCTATGAACATGCACATTGTGTCCTTGATCCTTTTCCTCATCACTGTGTAGTGCATACCTGCCCTAATTAATCAACTCTTGTCTCTTATCTCAGACACATCCAATATAGCATTGCAACCATTGCATCAGCTCGGTTTCTCCATTCCTTTCTCCTTCTTCTTCTTCTTGTTCGGAATTTGACATGTCTACACAGCAAGTCCTGTTTTCTTAATAAATGCTGCTGTATTTGAAAGCTCCTCAGTGCTCCCATACATCTTTCTGTGGATATCCATCTCTGTGGGCCAGTGTTCTTCCCTTAACTGGTTTAGTGTATTGCAGTCTTGCAGGATATGCTCAGCTGTCTGTGCTGCCTTCCCACAAAGGCACAGTGGTGATGGGACCAATCTTAGTCTATTTAAGTGGCTGTTTAATCTTTTGTGTCCTGTTCTGAGGTGGAAGATAATAACCTGCTCTGCTCTGTCAAGATAGTGGTAATTGTCTTTTGGGTGGTCGACTTTTCTGATGGCTTTTATGGGGGTCTTATTTTCTTGGTAGGTGATTTCTTGGTCTTTTTGTTCCTGTGTTGCTCCATCTTTTGCCAGCCTATCTGCCACTTCATTTCCTGGTATGCTACAGTGGAATGGTATCCACTGTAGTACTACTCTTCTTTTGATACTCACTTCTCTCGTGGCTTTCTTCAAGTCTGGCAGTTTATCGCTGTCAAGGGCTTGTAGGACAGACATAGCATCAGTAAGAAATACCACCTGCTGGCATTGGCTTGTTGTGTTTTTAATTATTTATGCTGCAATGTTTAAAGCCTGTACTTCTGCAGAGTAGTTGGAGCAGAATATTCCAGTTGGTGAACATGCAGATTCATTTTCTTTTTCTTGATATTTTATGTACACGCCAGCACCTCCATCGTTCCTTTCTTATCATGAACTTTTATATTTTGTATAACATCACTATCTGAAATTGGTAGAATCACCGTGTCTTTTGGTGATTGCATTGTCAGTCTCATGCGAGCCACTGTTGCTTCCTTTATACCTTGTTCTTGTGCATTCATTCTCAAATATCTGCAGATTAATGTAGTCCGAAGAACGGAATATGTTGTGCTGCTTATCTGCATCTGTTAGCCTGACACATCTAATTAAGCAATGTTTTTGAGTCAATTTGACCAATGGTATGAAACAATCTCTATAGTTTCTTCATTAGACATGCATGGTAGGTCACAGTGTTGCTATTCTTTATTCTCCTATAAGTCTCCATCAATATACAAGCGAGATCATTTGAAGATCAGTTATAGAAATCTCATTCTTCTACTCTCCTTTAAGCCTCCATCAACACACAGGTGAGATCATATGAGTATCAGTTCCAGAGGTAAACACAGGACATGTCTGCCCAACTATGCAAAGCCTAGATATGGCAGACAGCATGTATGAAACATCTGAAGTTCATTGGGCTGGAAGGCACTTGCCAGCAAACCGTTGTATAATGCAAAAGGCTTTGTTAGACATGTAGACATGTATCATTGTCATCTTGAACGTCATATTGTTTATATGTCAATAGTGCCTAGTGCCTCTGTGGTGGTAACATTGTGTACTGTTTTCATTGTTTTTTACTGTTTTATACATTCTTGAGAAAGACCTAACGGTTCGAAATGTTTTCGGTATCATAATTTTTATGTTTTCATGTTTACATCTCGTAACCCCTTAGCAATAGTATGTCGTGTTCAAGTGAAACTTTTAAAAACCTGTGGTAAAATACAAGAAACTTTCATGTATTGCATCCTGGTACATCTCCAGTCATCTTGATTTATCTTGTCACTGGAACACTGTTGGATCAAGAAGAAAGAATGTGATTGATGAATGGTTCAACTCCTCTACACTGTAAACAAAATTCAGCGATAGTCATTACTCAACCATCATTATCCATCATCATTAACTCACACAACACGTTCTGTGGTGATGGGAAGTGAAAAACCAGAAAGTGTAGAATACTTAAGCTGCAGTCACAACCCTGCGCACAAACGGAGAAGGTCAAAGGGTCACTTCCTGTTTAAACTAAAGGCAGAAATGAGGTTCAGTAACCTTCTGATCAACTGAACAGCCATATTCAAGATAGCTCTGCTCACCCCCATAGCATGGGAAAGGTGCTAGAAAAAATGTGCCCTAAAATAGCCTGCCTAATGTAACCTGGCCAGCATACCATGACTGGCGGGTGCCTAACCACTGAGGTCGAAACACAAATACGATTGTGAAACCTCTATTAGTAGGAACGTGGAATATCCGCACACACACAGATATAACATCTGCAAACAGACCAGAAAGAAGAACAGCGATAGTTGCAAAGGAATTGATCAGATACAAGCTTCACATTGTAGCACTGAGTGAAACAAGATTACCGGATGAACTCCAGCTTACAGAAAGAGGTGAAAGATACATATTTTTTTGAGTGGTCACAAAATCTCAGAGCGATGGGAATCAGGAGTTGGATTTGCATTTAGAGTTGACCTTATACAAAGGCTCCAAAATCTTCCCCAGGGACTATGCGACCGTCTCATGACGCTACGCATACAAGTGGAAAAGAAGAAGTTTACAACTTTAACTAGCGCCTATGCTCCGACAATGACAAACCAAGATGAAGAAAAACAAATTGCAGGAGGAATTTGATGCAGTGACACCAGAATAAGACAAACTTATCATTCTGGGTGATTTCAGTGCAAGAGTTGGAAATGATCATCAGTCTTGGAATGGAGTCCTAGGAAAGCATAGGATTGGTAAATGAAACAGCAATGGACTATGCCTCTTGAGACAAGATCTCACTATCACCAACTCAGTCTTTCGAATGTCTACATGCAAGAAGACTTCATGAGTGCATCCACACTCTAAAAAGTGCCATCACCAACAAATTATGTCATCACTAACAGGAGGGATATGATTGACCTACATATAACTAAAGCCATGTGTGGTGCAGAATGCTGGACTCACCACAGACTGATAGTGTCTAAATTAAAAAAACACATCATGCGACAGAGGCGTCCACAAGGATATACAGTGATGAAAGGCTTGGATACTGGAAAATTAAAAAACCTCAGCACAGCAACGAGACTCTTCCAGGACATGGACACAAAACTAAAAGACTTGAACCTGGAAGATGTTAGTGTTGAGGATGGATCGGCATCGTTCTCAAACATTTTTATGTTAAAGATAAGGAACATTTAGGTCTGAAGATCCACAAAAACAAAGATAGATTTGATGACAATGACATAGAAATTACCACTCTGCTACATGCCGAAATCGGATGTGCTAGGCCTACAAGGCGCATAACAGTGGCACAACGTAATCACGCTCCCGGCGGAAATCGCACGGATATCTGTGATGGTTACAATGGAGCGAACGCAAAACAAACAAACAAACACTCTGCTAGAGGAAAAGAACAGTGCCTTCAGAAATCTTCAAGGTAATCCCTCTTCACCTTAAAAGAAAAAAAAGCAATATACATCAGAACTTGCATCACATGTCACAGGAAATTAAGGGAGATGCATGATATGTGGTTGCAACAAAAAGCCAAGAGATTCAGAATTTTATGGAAAAGAGTAAGTACAAGTGATTCTATGATGCATTGAGAACAATATACAACCTAATTTTTGCAGAATCACCACCTTTACTTAATGCAAATGAGTCAGCCCTGTTTACAGAAAAACCCAGATCTTAAACTGATGTCAGCTGAAGACAGATGTGTCTCGCCATTGGCGCAAATAAAACGACGACACAACGCATTTCCAATCTCTGGACTAATGGTCCTGCTATAAGGGACATCCAGCGGGAGTTTGAGAATGAACGCTGAAGAAGAAGAAACTGATTGGCACAACATTTTGAAGCAATTTTAAATAAGCTATCAGCATCAAGAAGCAATAGGTCGCATACCACAATACAACATAAGAGAAGAGCTTGACATACCACCAACAAATCAAGAAGTAAAGAGTGCCATTGGACAAATGTAACATGGAAAAGCTCCTAGCGTGGATGCCATCCCAGCAGATATCTGCAAGATAGGAGGAGATGTGCTTGTCCAGACGCTTACCAAGATCTAAGATCTTTGTTATGTGTTGGAGCTCAGGAAACCTGCCTCAAAACCTGAAAGATGCTTCAATTGTTCACCAATATAAAGGCAAGGGTAATAAACAGTTCTCTGACAACCATAGAAGGATATTATTGCTATCCATAGCTGGTAAAATATTAGTTTGTGTAATGCTGAACACTCACAAACACTCACAGGTGATCTTCTGCATGAAAGTCAGTGCCGATTTCATACTGGTTACGGGACAGGGACATGATCTTTGCTGCACGTCAACTCCAAGAAAAAATCCAAGAACACTACAGGGAACTTTATACAACATTTGTAGAACTCAAAAGGCATTTGACACTGTGAACAGAGATGGACCGTGAAAAGTGTTTTCCAAATTAGGCTGCCCACCAAAATTATCAGCATAGTGCGACAGTTCCATGATGGCCGTTGTTATCAGTGATGGTTTGTCCTCACCAGCCTTTTGTGTAACAAATCTGGTTAAACAAGGATGCATTCTAGCTCCAACACTGTTCAACCTGTTATTTTCTGCCATGCTGACAGATGCATCTTTATCAAATGACATAGCAGGAATACAAAATAAGATACAGAACAGATGGTAAACTTTTAAATCTTTGTTGTTTGCAAGCCACAATTAAGGTGAGAGACACAATAGTCTGGGAACTCCTCTTTGCAGATGACTGCGCACTGTATTCTGCATACAGTATGCAGGTCACCCTAAACCAATTTGCTGAAGCCTGCGACAACGCTGGTTTTTCATCATCAATACAAAGAAAATAGAGGTCATGTTTCAACCCACACCAAACAAACCACACTTAAATACCCATATAAGGATCAAAGAAGAAGAGCTTCAAAGATTCAACAATTTCACTTACCTGGGCACTCTTCATAATCTTCTTCATAATCATCCCAGGTGAGTTAATTGTCCTCAGCGACTTCGACCGATGAACAGCATCAGTTCCAGAAATCTAATTCTTCCACTTTCATTTAAGCCTCCATCAACCTACAAGTGAGATCATATGAGGATCAGACTCAGAGATATCCTATGATGCTGCCAGAATTCCATAGATATCTTGGAAAAAAATCAACACTTTCAGTTTGAACTCAACTTATATAAAAGATTATTGAATAATCTCCATTGTTTATTTTAGAGCACTAGCTGTACTTACGTAGAACACAGATAATGTAATCTTACTTGATGACGGCTAACAGACTATCAGTGTTGGGTGCTAACATGAAAAAATACAAATAACAGTACATAGGACATAATTGATGTTTCGACCAAAAGGCCTTTATCAATATAACATAGACAATTACATAAAAAATTGAGTAGGAATGACACAACTAACGTGTCCCAGTGAAATGTGGAAAATTATAATAATAGTACTTATGTTAAAAATAAGGTCACTTAGATTTGCAATGAACACAGACTATCAGACAATAGGGTATATGTATAAAAAAATGTATATTTATAATAAGAAATATATTTTTATGAATAGGTCAGTTATAATTGAAAATTTCACTTATTTTATATTTTCTTAAAGTTGAAATTGTCTTGTATACTGTTATTTGTAATTTTTGTATACCCATTCTCTGTAGGCTGATAATCTATGTGTTCATTGTAAACTTTGTGTCTTATGTAAGTACTAAAGTAACTGTGATTGTATTTATATCTCTAACATTTATCTTTGAAACGTGAATGTTGATAATTTATTTTTTATCGTTAAGGCACTGCTGGAGTTACAGGGTTTGAATTCAAGTTTTCTGACTGGAAGGATGAAGGAGATAGATCATCCAGAGACCCACAGAAGGATGTTGGCGCTGTGTTACTTTATAAAGTACAACAGAAATTGGCTTTTGAAACTCCCCCTATATATTCTGGAGGTTTGTAATACTACTTATTTCTCCTAATCTAAATATTCAAGTCTTGGTTCACCCCATTTACATCCCAAATTTCACACTTATTTTATTTTATGAAAAACGTGTAACATGTTTCACTCCTATGAATTAGTACTTTTTAATGCTATGAAAAGGTCACTCTTTGTAGTTGTAGTATTTTCCATATTTAGTTGTGGTGGTGGTAGTAGTAGTATTGTTAGTAGGTTAGTAGTGGTAGTGGCAGTAAGGGTAGCAGTTTTTTTGGGAAATAACGCACACCTTGTTGAATATTATTCCTTGGTCTTTGGTATTTCTTCAATCAACATTCTATTTTTCATTCACTCATGTACTTGTTTCTTATCAAAACAAAAATGATGAGCTGCTGCGCAATTACTGCTTCTTCATCATAAATTACTTTCAGTTGAAATAATGAATCATAAGCAGATTGCTTTCTTTTATGTTGAACTATTTCATTATTCATTTTCAAGATTATGGGATAATGTTATTTCTTACATTCGTTCTTTCATAAACAATGACAGTAAAAATTTGGCGAACGAGTATGTAACGAATACTGATAACATGTACTTACTGTGCAAAACTGAAATCCAACAGGTAGATCCAGAAATAGGGTAATAAAGTTTTGCTAATAACTAGAGACACACATAATAACACACACAAATCGAGGTTTCGACCAAAAGGCATTTATCAAGACAACAGTTGAAACAAAATTAAAACATATAACAGTAAACGAACAGTAATGACATCGACGGTCACATTGGTATGTAACAAATACAATATTGTATCTGTTCACGAGCAGGAATATACTGGGAACTTAGCACTCCCTATGTGACGCCAGAATAACAGTCAACTGTTGTACGTTTTCAAAATTAGCAGTATACAAATTGTCGACTATCGTATAATAAACTGACATGTTCATAAGCTGAGTTCCCCCCCCCCACTTTTCCCCTTGAATTTTCAAAAAAAAAGTTGGCTTTAGAACGAACATTTATGACAGTTTATTGCTAATATATTTTTATTATTGATTTTGGCTGGGATTTCTATAACCAATCTCAATATATTTTTTATCAATATGAGATTTCAACAAACAATTTAGATTTATTTTTATTATCATTTTGAGTTAAGATTGCAACTAACCATCTCAATGTATTTGTATTATAAATTTTAGCTGAGATTTCCACAAATAATCTCATACTTCCTGCATGTGGTACAGTAAATCAGTACTGTGATGTGGACATCATTGTCATCGATCCATACAAAGGCACAGCAACATGTACTGTTAAAGTAAAGGTTGGTTTACCACTAGTCAAAATTATAGATCTTGCGCTCAGATAATGGGATTTTTAAAGCATGTGGCAACTGGATATATATAAGCCCCTAATGTAAAGTGACAAAATTAGGAAAGAAGAACCAGGTGGCATAGAGATAGTTTAATGAGGCATTTCTATATCTGATAGAATAGTTAGTTATATGATAGGACTCAGAGGGAGTATAGCTTTTTTCAACTCTCCTTTCATATTTCAGGTGGTGGAGTTTTACTTTCTTTTGATTGGTATTTATTTATATAGCATTCTATTTGATGGGGGAGGTTTTTTCCAGAGATTTTGCAATACCCAGATGATACTGGTAATTACTTCTTTTTGTCTATTATAATAATGCTTGCCTGCATGTAGTCTCCATTTGATTTTGTAATTACATTCTTTGTCTGTCTCTATCTTGATAAAGGTCTTTTGGTCAATGTTTATTCAATGTAGTGTTCAACATAAAAAATGTATTTTGCTCATCTCCCCTCAACTTTACTTTAAGTGTTATTAGACTGTCATTGTTCTGCCAAAGACGGATGTGTCGGGCCATTAGCGCAAATAAAACGGCGACACAATGCATTTCCATTCTCTGGACTACATCCTGCTGGAAATCTAGTAGAACCATGGTCCTGCTACAAGAGATATCCAGTAGGAGTTTGAGAATGAAAGCTGAAGAAGAAGAATCTCTTTGTTTGCTTTCTTCTCTTTCTATAAATTCTTCCTATTCTTCTATATGTCCCCATCTCAATGGCCCCAATGTTCTGTGTGAAGATGTTAAATAGACTGGGTGATAAAATATATCCTCGTCTTAGCCCACTTTATGTATACCAGTTCAATGATTTCAAACTATCCAGTATAGAAGGAATGAAGACGGATATTGGAAGAATGGGCAATTGCTTGTTGAAAGCTTGTGAGAATTGTAGGGTTTTGTTGATGGTCTATTCATCCTAATTATAAAGAAGAAATATAAATATTTAGTTCTGTTTCAATAATTCTAGTTTAACTGATAAAATTTTAGAATGTAATATTCACTGATTTTATCTATAGGTCACTCAAAGCAAACAGCTGTCAGCAAATGCAAGCAATGAACAGCAAATCCAGGCAGTTCGTCAGAACATTAATAAGATTAAGGAGAGTATGAATCAGATCAAACAAATGGGGGATCCAATAATTGTTGCACAAAGTGCAGCAGTGTTTTCAACAATTATTAACTCCATGGTATGTTGGAATTAATGGATGTGTTTTTTTCTGTGTAAAATGAAGAAGCTGTGGTATTTTTTGAAGTGATGGTAATTGTAATCTATCACATTCTGCTCACACCTGGGGTAATTCCAAATTATTTTAGTCTCAACATTATATCTTCCCCCAGTCATGTATCATAATGATTGTAAAAATCCTCATCATCATCAAGTGCCGTCTCCGCAACGAAGGTTAGCTGCAACGTATCTCCAACATCTCCTGTCTCTTGTCTTGGTGGTGCACTCTGCTAGACTGTAACCTGTCCATCGTGTAATGTTACTCTCCCACGTGTATCTCTGCCTACCTCTTGCTCGCTTCCCTTTGACTTTACCCTCAAGTAAGGTCTTCAATAGGGTGTCATGTCTTTTAATGTGTCCAAAGTATTTTATTTGCCTGATCTTTATTTCTCTTAGTACCGTTAAATTCCGTGTATAACCTGAGAATTTTTGGACAAAAAACAGAGATGACTTCATACTCCTCGGCTTATTTTTGAGAGTAAGATCAAATTTTAAAAAAAATTACGTCCAAATCACAGTAAAAAAGAGGAAAAAAAATTACAGTCACATGTCCCGATATATTAAGCCAGGATAAAATGACTAGGGCTCACCAGCAATCTAGAGCGTACTTACCATAATGCTAGGCCTCTAATTACATTAATTTCTATATATCATACAATATTTCCTTCAAAATCTCCGATATTTCTTGATAAAAACTCACTTACTAGGTCTATATCGTTATTTCAGATACCCGCCATTTTTTTAGAATAATTTCCCGGAAACGCTATTTTTAGCAATGGGTATTGCCGGTTTTTTTTACCGTTTATAGTACATATATTTCTATCATAAAAGTTTCAATTGATCATCGAAATTTGTCAGAAAAGTATACCAGTAGCTGATGTTATTTATTGACCAAAATACGGTAATGGTCTGTGGAAAAAACAAATGAAATACCATAGCCTAAGCTGATTGGTAGCTTAGGCCTAGTCTTTTTTGTGTAGGGAAACACTAACTACCAGTAATCTAAACACTGTCACACACTTTCTTGTTGCGGTAAAGCAAATGTTACAACAGTTACTGACCGTCTACTAGGCTATAATACCTGTGTACAGAAAATTTAAAACAACACCTCAAAGGCAGATTTTGAGTATTTCCGTGCATGTCGCTGGTCGGTCTTGCCAATTTTTAACATGGGACTCCAAGTATATAAATATTGACCAAGACAATAATCAGAAACATAGAATGAAGTCCTAATTAATTCTGTACAGAGGTCTTACTCTACATACTACGGTCTTGCAATAACACTCAAATTTTGACATCCAAAACTTTGCCGCTTAGGCAGTGTTGGAGGGAGGGGAATGGAGGAGAGAAATCAATAGTGAAACTGTCTGAGCTGTGCCTCAGTTTATATTACCGTATAAGGTAAACATACAGGTCAGACAAAGTTCAAACTCTTCTGTATCTTTTAAAAACAAACGTGATCTGGCATGTTTTTGTCTGGCCATTCATCTTTCCCGTTTCCCGCACAACACATCATAGGCATTTTGTAGTAAAATTGCGCCGTAATTGATTCCCTCCCCCAACCACTGTACATTTAGTGGAAGACAAGAATCAATTTCACAATCCTCTGTTATGTTTATTTTATTACCGTATTCTCCCCACACGGTAAACATAACCAGTAACAAAGTTCAAACTCTTCTGTATCTTATAAAAACAAACATGATATTGCTGTCTTGCCTTTCATCGCTGTCTTGCCTTTCATCATTTCCCACTTAAACATCACTGTCAGAAGCCGGTGACATAATAGTTACATAGTAATTACTATTCACTAGTGATGTTCCGCGTCATAAGGCCCAGACACCCAACACAGACAATTCATTCAGGAAAAACTTTGTTCCCCAAAGTCTCGCCACCTCATAAACCGTCTATAGTCATGGATAGGGAAGTCAGCCTACGGGGTATTCATTATTTTCGGATATATTGTTCCAGAATACAGTAGCCACCGGGGTTTCATTCCTTGATTCATTCAAGTTATGTGAGTGAAGCAAATGAAAGGAATGCCATTTTCTTAGAGTTGCAAAAGTTTGTGTTAATTTCCATTTAGCGTGTCGGTTCTTTCTTATGATGATGAAGTTCATTATTGCCGGCATTGGGGATGTCGGTCTATAGTCGGACCTTCCATTTTCTCCACTTTTGGGAAGGGATAATTAGGTTCTCGGCCTACAATCGGATGGGTTTATATTCAGAATTTAACAGTAGTTCTTTCTTCATATTAAGTGTCTTTAGCACCTCTTTGTTTGTTTTCTTCTCTGTCCATGATGGTCTTCCTATTCTTCTATATATCCACATCTCAAAGGCGTCAATTCTGTCTTCTAATTGTTTATTTAGTGTCCATGTTTCTGAGCCATACATTAATATGGAATAAATGTAGCATTTTATAATTCTCATTTTTAACTTGTTTGTAATTTGTTTAGATATTAATAATTTCCTCATGTCATTGAAGGTACTTTTAGCCATTCCTATTCTCCTTTTAACTTCTGTTTCACATCTGCCATCATTTGTGACTACTGGTATGTGTCCAAGATATTGATACTGTTTTACTTGTTATAGTTTCTCTCCCTGTATGTTTATGTTTATCTCTTGTTCTTCTGTGTCTTTGCTGATTATCATGGTTTTTGTTTTTTGAATATTTATATCCAGTCCATATTCATTACTTGATTTATTGACTTGATCTAGTAGTCTTTGTAGTTCATGTTTACTTTCTGCTAAAAGAACAGTGTCATCTGCATATCTAATGTAAAAATCCTACTCGCCTGTAAATACTACATTCAGACTTTGTGTGAACCAATAAAACTCCAATTGTTACCTCCCCAACCTGTTAAATTCTTTTAGTTTCTCTCTCTTGATGACTTCTACAAGTACACACTATCCTCAAACACAGTTCAAACATCAGGCCAAACAGTACTTTTCTGGATATTGGCAGATTAAAACAATTGCATTACAAACAAGGCATGTAATACTGTTGTAAAAGTGGTGTTAAAAATTATAATATATTAAAAAAAAATTAAACATGTTTTAGTAAATCAGTATTCTTGTTACAACTGTTCTCAATATGGTGGGATCCTACTGTTGAATGGGTCAACACCAGTATACTGCAGCGATTTATATCTTCAGTAATGCATAGATATCTGAGAAGATGGAGGAACTGGTTGCCACAGAGATGTATGCTATGCTCCTCACAGGACAATGTCTTACTCATTGAGAGGAATTGTGCTTTTCTCAGAATGGCTATGGGCTGTCAAGTGCTACCTACTCACAGCTAAAAGGTTACTTCATTATCAACATCATGTGATATCTTTGTTGAATTTTCTATATTACCATGCCATTACAGGGGCCTCTTTCTTAATATTTTAACTTTTGATCATTGCATCTATTTTGATCATTATATTATATTCAATATAATTTTACATGGATAATTAAATTCATCGTCATCATCAGGTGCCAAGCCGGATGGCGTAGGCAATCATGGCTCTCCACAGCTCTCCGTCTACAGTTATATTTATCAAGCTCGTTGTTTCCCTGCCATGCAATGTTCCTATGTCATTCAAATCTGTTCTGTTTAATTTCATAAGGCCACTTTCACTATCAATGATGTCTTTACATGTGGGTCCCATAATGTCACTCACGTTATATGTAAACGTTGTGACAAGAAGTATATAGGTGAAATGGGCTTACGATTGAGTGACTGCTTCTGTATGCATCTTCATACCATACAACACAGAGAACCTACCCCTGTCACCATTCATTTCAATGGTGATGGTCATTATGGTGCCCTCGATATCCAGGTCACTGCCCTCAGATCCTGCACCACAGACAACAGATCTAGGTACGCTCTTGAAAATCAATTTAATTTTTAGTTTGGTACCTTCAAGACTTTGGACTAACTCTAAACATTCATTTGTTTAAATTTGTGTTGATATGGTCCTTATTGTATTGCTATCCATATTGTATTGGGTAATAATTTGTTATATCTGTTATCATATCCTGTCCAATTTTCAACAATACCCACTTCCATAACTTCGTATTGTTTACATATCAATAGTGTCAATAGTGCCTCTGTGGTGGTAACATTGTTTTTACCATTTTCATTGTTTTTCACTGTTTTATATATTCTTGAGAAAGAGCTAACGGTTCGAAATGTTGAAAATATATTGTGTATTGTAATTTGTATGTTTTTGTGTCCCCTTAGGGATAACCCCTTAGTCTTAGTGATAGTCCGTCTGTTGTGTTCAAATGAAACATCAAAAACCTGTGTTCTACATAAATACTATTGTTGACATAATATTACAATTTCCTTCAAGTAATAATTTTTATATAAAGGACTTATCTTGCAGGATCAGGCAGTGGGTACAAAACCAGATTTCAGATACTTTAATGCTGAGAACATTTCCTCCAGTAATGGTTTACAATATTTACTAGATCCCTCTACTGAGGTTAAACCAGCCAAAGATGAAATGTCTGAGGTATATACATGTTGTTATTGTTGTCGATATCCAATTTCTGCCACGCTATTCTACTCTTTGCAGCTCGTTGTTATTTGTAAAAAATGTAGGTCTTCTGAAGATCTATATAGTGAATTAAGAATTGTGAAAGTTGTTTTGTGAAATATTTTTCCTGGTAATTGAGAGAGAAATGCAGTCAATAAGAAGGTGATGTTTGGCTATTTCGTTAAAATGAGAGTAAAATATACACAAAGTCAAAGTGGCTTATTCAGAAAGGACTGTAGGATGCTTTTTAATGGTTACTAAATGCTCAAGGTTTCTTCTTATAGCTCGTGTGTTGCAGGGCTCGAATGGGAAACAAAGAATAGTGACAGTTTCCTGCAACATGTCATAAGATCCGAATAAGGAGTTGGGTTGGTGGGGTTGACTGCCCCATTTCTTAAAGGGTTAAATTGACACTGAAGCAATTTTGAAGTCGGATGTTTCCATAGGAAAGACTTAGATATCTCAGTCAAGTTCTAAACCATGGTACAACACATTCCATACTCCAAACTACTTCTCACTTATCTGCAGAATTTTTAGGAATAATGTAAAAGAAGACCAACATCTCATTACATGCCCTAGAAATGTGGATTGTGTGCCTCTAATATTTTACTATAATATGCCTTTTAACTCAGCCTCTCTGAAGACGTCTACATAGAATATTTGTTTATAGAATATTTGTAGGAAAGAATTGGCTTGATGTAACACTGTAGCACTTGAATTTACATAGGATTGTAGGGTTTGATAGTATTCCATGATAGTATTCCATTGTATAGTTAACAGAAACAGGAAATTGTTGTTAAAAATGTAATTCGAGTAAATTAAAAATAGTGTTCAATTTAGGTTGGCTTTTTTCAGGCTCTTTTCTAGTGCAGTTTGACCATTTGTGAGAGATTTAAACTGGTAAGTCAGCACTGAAATGAAACAGTGAGCTTCTACACTATATTGGATGTACTGAGTTGGGGATCATCTATCTACAAGTATGAGCCCAGTGTGCAGTGATAAATATTTGCTCATAACCTATAAATATGATATAATAGTTTCAAAAAAGGTTGCACACTTTGTAAAACTTTGTTATTTTCATAAATATTGTAATGTTTTGTCACCAGGCTATTCAAGGTCTTCTTCTGGACATTGATGAATCATTAAAAAATACTGGCGACTTGAATGATCTAAGTCATCAAATTATTATAACCAAATCTCTGGTCACTGTGACATCAAATAAAAATCTCTTACAAGGAGAGAGTTTAGTAAGTGTCATACATTAACCAATTCTATGCTTTGACAATGGGTTATAATAGATGTGCATGTTCCTTGTGATAGAATTGCTGTGATAATTGATTGTTATGTTTATTTGTTTTGATACCCAGAAATTGTGATTAGCTCTTGAATCTAAAGTGCAATTTTTATCCAGAGATTTATTTTATACCTAACAACAGCAGAAGTTAGATGTGTTGAGCTATGATGTAAATAGAGCGGTGCAACAATGCATCTCTGTTATTTGGAATGTTTGTATGTAGTAGGAATGTTTCACCAGTTATATGCAGGCATCCAATAGCATGGCAGTCTACGACCATTTAGAGATGTTTATGTTTGACAACTTTTGACTACAAAATATAACTGCATGATATCAATAGAGCCAGCATCAATTCCTGCACATTTTATTCTTACAGAAACAGGCTTCAGATCTTGCTACCAAACTGAGTACTAATTTACTGCCTGAAAGAGGTGGTCTAAGTACAATGCATAATCTGAAAGAATGTCTTGACGGTATGTTGTTAACCTTTATGCCTCTGTGATAGTGCTATTGTTTTTATTGTTTGTTCACTGATTGTTTTTTATATTCTTGTTAAATTTAAAACATTGAAAATGTCTTTTTGTATAGTATATTGAGATTTGTATGTTTTTTCAAGATGCTGGATTCAATCAAGTTTAGTAAATGAGCCCGATGAAAAACTGTGAAATATGTTATAAAATGTGAATCTACTGTATCAATGAAATATAAATAAGCTAAGAAAATGTTTTCTAATGGATTTATTATAATGTGTTTTCCATTGAGTGTGAAATGTGAGTCAGTCGGAGAGAAAGAGACGTGAATATCTTGACATGTAAAAACGATCGGTAAAATAAATCCTGCTGTGACTGGCCTTGCAAGCCGGCAGTGTGTAAAAACTACATTTAACCTACAATAGGAGCTAGAAAAAAAATGAATACCACAAGAAAAGCTACATTAAATATATGTGATCTTTGCGACAAAAACACCAGAGCTGATAGAATTTGTGACAAAGAAACATATTATACATTTTAGGCATTGCAGATACTAGAAAGACTAGTTAACATACAAAAAACGATGCAAAACTATGTACTAATATGGAACGAGATAGATAACCCCTTGAAGGCAAAACATGGCGTTGGTTTCTTGATCAATCCAAATAAAGCGAAATATATCACAGACATACAGAAAGGATAATACGGATACAACTGATAGAGGAGAAAAGAACAACCACACTAATTCAAATATACGCACCTTGCAATGACAACAACAAAATAGAAGAACGTACTGAATTTTTTGAAAGCCTATTAGATAAACAAGATTAATAACAAAGATGAGTTATACATCATGGGTGATTTCAACGGGAGAATAGGGAAGAAAAGAGCACAGCATGAACAATTTTTAGGTAGTTTCAGGGATATAACAACAGAACACAACAATAACGGAAGAACTGGTCAATATATGCCTAGAACATGGACAGCTAATAACACATTCTTTATGCCCGTATCTTTCCAGTCTCCACTGCTGAACTTCTGCGCATCTCCTTTTTTTGTCACAAGATGGTGCGCCTTTATTTATTGTAGAGTGCCATGCAGCTCTCTTTCATGCAGACATCTAGCATACCCAAAATTTTTTATTTGTTTTGCTTTGATAATTTCTCAAATACTTGTTACGCAGCATACTACAGGATCCTATCATTCCAGTATTCTTTGTACTTTGTTCAATGATATATGTTCTATGAGTGTTTTCTAGCTTTTTTATTAATTCAATATCCTTCTTCACTGATGGACGTTCTGTTAGTGTGTTCTAACTTGTTTGTTAATTCAATATCCTTCTTCAATGATGAATGTTCTGTGTGTTCTAGCTTGTTTGTTAATTCAATATCCTTCTTCAATAATGAATGTTCTGTGTGTTCTAGCTTGTTTGTTAATTCAATATCCTTCGTCAATTATGGACGTTCTGTGAGTGTGTTCTAGCTTGTTTGTTAATTCAATATCCTTCTTCAATGATGAATGTTCTGTGTGTTCTAGCTTGTTTGTTAATTCAATATCCTTCTTCAATGATGAATGTTCTGTGTTCTAGCTTGTTTGTTAATTCAATATCCTTCTTCAATGATGGATGTTCTGTGTGTTCTAGCTTGTCTGTTAATTCAATATCCTTCTTCAATAATGAATGTTCTGTGTGTTCTAGCTTGTTTGTTAATTCAATATCCTTCTTCAATGATGGACGTTATGTTAGTGTGTTCTAGCTTGTTTGATAATTCAATATCCTTCTTCAATGATGGATGTTCTGTGTGTTCTAGCTTGTTTGTTAATTCAATATCCTTCTTCAATGATGGATGTTCTGTGTGTTCTAGCTTGTTTGTTAATTCAATATCCTTCTTCAATGATGGATGTTCTGTTAGTGTGTTCTAGCTTGTTTGTTAATTCAATATCCTTCTTCAATGATGGATGTTCTGTTAGTGTGTTCTAGCTTGTTTGTTAATTCAATATCCTTCTTCAATGATGGATGTTCTGTTAGTGTGTTCTAGCTTGTTTGTTAATTCAATATCCTTCTTCAATGATGGATGTTCTGTTAGTGTGTTCTAGCTTGTTTGTTAATTCAATATCCTTCTTCAATGATGGATGTTCTGTGTGTTCTAGCTTGTTTGTTAATTCAATTTCCTTCTTCAATGATGGATGTTCTGTGAGTGTGTTCTAGCTTGTTTGTTAATTCAATATCTTTGTTCATATTGTGTTTCTTGATAAATCCCCCATTGTGGTCACAAAATGTGGAAAATATCTGTGTTGTTTTGCTTTTTCATTTATATGAATTATTTGTACTTTCTCTGGCTAAAAGTAAGGTGCTGATAATGATCAACCAGGTGTGAAAACAATGCAATATCAAATGAAACAGATAATCAAAGCACTTAGAAAGCCAAAGCCAACACAGAATGATTACCAAATTATGAAAGTTGAGAATATGTTGTCATCCTGCACCTCAGAACAGGACACAACCGGCTCCGCAGCTACATGTGTATAAAGTTCAAGATTTGCTGCACAGCCATGTGGACAAATCCACTAAAGAGCTTTACTCTCTGGAAAATTCTTACACTTTACGGCATCCCGATGAAATACATCAATATCATAAAAGAATTTTACTTTGATACGGCTTGCTGTGTAGGAACAGAAAGGGACTTTTCCAGCTGGTTCCCAGTAACAACGGGAGTAAAACAAGGATGTGTTTTGTCCACAGTACTGTTTTGCATCGCGGTTGACTGGGTGATGAGGAAATGCACAGACCAAAAACAGCTAGAAATTAAATGGGTAAACAACAAGACCCTGGAAGATCTAACCTTCGCAGATGATATTGCTCTCCTGAGTTAAACACACCAAGATCTCCAAGAAAAAATAGAAAGACTCAAATATTTTGCACAACAGATAGGCCTTCAAATAAACACACATAAAACGAAAATCATGAACTTTACCGGCCTGACAGAATCAATTAAACTAGATAATAATATACTAGACAACTTTTCAAATTTCGTATATTTGGGAAGCAAGATAACAGCAGACGGGGATACAAACTCAGAAATCAAGACTCGAATGGCTCTCGCCTCCAGCGCCTTTAACAAACTCTCAAACATCTGGAGATTGAAGATCGCAAGTAAACACATCAAACTGCGACTATTAAATGCAAGTGTGATTCCATCATTCACATATAGATGTGAAAGTTGGAAATCTACCGCAATAATTGATAAGAAGTTAGTTGCCTTCGAGAATAGATGCCTCAGAAAAATCACAAATACTAGTTGGAAAGACTTCAAATCAAACAACATACTAAGAGAGGAGACAAAACAAGAATATGTGACGAACACGACAGAAAACGTCTCTGGACATACATCGGACAGGTACTTAGAATGAAGGAAGACAGAATTCCATGACAAGCCTTCATATGGACACCAGACGGGAAAAGAAAACAGGGAAGACCAAAAACAATGCTCAGAAGAACATTTATGAATGAATTAAAATCAACAGGCATAAATGCACAAGACCTGCAATCCCTAGCAACTGACTGACAGGCATGGAGAACTATGACATCCGCCCTATGTGCCAAACTTGGCAAAAGAGGAACTGACTGACTGACATGTGAACAGGCACTTCAGATATCTGAGCATAGCTCCAGGAATGCTCGAAATATGAAATGTGAGGAAAATATACTGGCCTAGAGAAATATAAATAACCAAATGGTCGGAGGGTGTCCGACAAAGTGGAGGGTGCCACTTCTAACCTCCAGTTAGATCCCATCTCCAGTCCTGCATTTCCCTCTCTTCCACTAGTCGCTTTTTGGAGGGACAGAAACCTTTGTAATCTCTTAGTTCATTCTCGTCTGCGCACTTCTGCAGGTCAACTAGGAACTGTCCCGTGTCACCGAAATTGTTTGACTTGCCCTTTTGTTATTCTCACTCCCATGTTACAGTTTCCTAAATCACACTTTGATATTCAGGATTCTTTTTCATGTTTGTCCCGTAATTTAATATACTCTATCATATGTAAGCGTTGTGATATGAAGTATATTGGTGAGACTGGTAGACGTTTAGCTGATAGATTCGCCGAACATTTGAGAGATATCACGAATCATCGTGACTCCCCAGTGGCTAATCATTTTAACAGCCCGTCACATCATGGTAGCTCTGATGTCTCTGTAACCGGTTTGTTACGTTGCTATACCGGTGACCGGCAACGTCAGTCCTTGGAATATCATCTCATTTGTCATATGGGAGTCTTACAACCACACGGAATGAACATTAATCACCGTTTTGTTTGAGTTACCCACCTTTTCTTTATACCCTCTACTCCCATATTGCACTGATTCTTGTAATTATTTGTCTTTGTACACTTTCGTGAGTAATTATTTTTGTGTTTGTCGTACTTCTATATATTTCCTTTATGTCTTCTTTCGTTTGTGTATGTCAACATGTGATTATTTTGTACTCTAGTCCATCAATTGTACATTAGAATGCCAGATTGTTATTGTTCAATCATTTACATATTTAGACTTTGATTTCCTCGGTGTTATTGCAGTTGTCTCTTTGATGGGTGCCCACACATGTATAGTTATTTGTATATGCAATTTGTTTTACATGGTTCTATGTATCCACACAATTACTTTGGGCTACACATTTGTATGTATACATATGCAGTTGTTATAGCATTATCTTTATGTGAATGAACGTTTATATTTATATCAATATATGTATATGTTTCTATGTGTGCGAATGTTCATGTTATTGTTTTTATTTATGTGAGAAAGTGTTTATGTGGATGCATGTTCATATTTATGTATATATATATGTATTTATGTGAGCGCTTGTTTATGTTAATGCACATATCTCTATTCTGTGTCAATATGTATGCCTATTCTGGTGTGAGCCCTTTCCTATGTCTGGATACATTTACATGCCTGTGCATTTTGTGTGGGTATCCTTCACACATCTGTGTCCATTTTGTTATATATTTATTTCTTAACTCTTGGTGTGTGTATATATTTCTATGTATGTTTAGGTGTGGTTGTATATATATGTTTATGTCTATATTTGGTTTCACATTCATTCCATGCGTTTTCAAATGATGATACTTCTTGTATCCTTCCTTCCCCAAACCCACTCACCCCACCACCACACAACCTCATTACTCATCAATCATTATCATATGCCATTCTAGTTGGCGTAGGCGACCATGGCTCTCTGTCCACAGTATTGTTATCAGGATCGTTGTTGTTTACATGCCTTGCTAGGTTGTCACACTAATATTTTCTCACGTCCCCATCTGTCTCTGTTCCCTTTCAGTCTTGCCTGTTGTGACTATGTTCTTAAAGCCTGCCTGTCTGATAAAGTGACAAAAGGGGTCTTTTTCTTATATTATTCTTGCATTCATTATAAACACCCCAACCACATCTAATTTCCTACTTTCCAGTTTGTTTATAATGAATGCACACATTTTCTCTTTTACTAGATGTGTTTCCATTCCTACGTCATGGAGACGTGGTTTTATGTTTTGGAGATGTGGCTTTAGACAGGCTAAGTCATCTATTCTGTTTATTATTGTGTTGTTTACTGTTGTTTGTCTCTTGAAAAAGGTTCCATTTGAGCCGATACATGGAGAATTGTCCTGTTTAGTTTTATTGTATGTTTTTTTATATATACTTTTTTATATATATTTTATTCATAGGCAAGGTAAGTGTTTTCAGTAACCTGTTTAATTAATTTTGCTTTCCTAGAGAAATAACTGGAGGAAAAGCTCTATGGATCTCAAGACACAGTAAACTTTATAGAAGAGACAAAACTTCAGATATAATCACATTCCAAGGGAATGAAAGAAGAAGAAGATTTGTTTGTACTTATTTGTTAGTTTACTAGTTGGTTGGTTGCTGATCCAACAGTCCATGGACTGATGCCCTTTTACCCATAATTTACTAGTAGAGGTAATATATTTTTATCTTATTCTTAGTGTTATCACATACCTAAAAGACTCCAATTAGACCAACTGAATGTTGACCTGGTCAACATGATCTGTTCAATGCTTTATGGTATATGCCTATTCTAAAGATCATCTATCAGTTAAAGCCACTATTTTTTTGTAAATAAAAAAATGTAAAGTAGTGCATAACAAACTAATGTTTTCAAATTATAGAATAATGTAATTAAATTTGGTCACATCATTGATTTTGCATTTTTTTTTCACAGCTAACGCAGAGCTCCTGGGCAACATTGTTGATGGAACTGCAATAGACCTGAAGAGCCTTGAACCTGACTCAAGCGAATTGGAAGGCAGCGATTTAAGCAGAGCTGAGATTTCTTATATATCTACACTTGTAGCCAAACGGAAAGCCTACAATGTAGTTTCAACTCAGGAACAAGTAATATAACAATAAATGAAGATGTATAATAGTTATATCTTTAAAAAATATTGTTTTTTTCTAAAATATTAACAGAACAAATTACTGAGATGTAGGAAATCTGAGAAAATGAAAAAGAGGCAGTGGTAACACAGTTAAGGCAATAAATAAGATATAAACAAAAATATGTAATACAATTGTGTTATTAGAAGAATAGGGCTGAGCAAAAGAGGATGATGGTTCAAAGGACTGTACTTAATATTAGTTTAATCTGTGTCCTTTTCTTTATCTGTGTCCATTTCTTGAAAAAGGTTTTTTAAAATTGGAATAGTCTTGTTAAGTCCTAATAATGTTACAGTTGAACATGTTGACCACATTATCATAAGGGCAGGCAAAGGCTTAGCAGCAATGAAGGTTATGGCTGCTGCGCAATGTGAGCAAAGATTGTTATTTCTTTTGTACCAGGGTTTGGTAGTGGCTGTGGTGGAATATGCACTGGCAATTCTGACTCTTAGCCAAACTCAGATCGAAAGACTGGATAGAGTCCAGAATGCAGCAATGCGTATCATTCTGGGATGCACAAGAGACACATCGACAAGAGCTATGCGATACCTACTTGACTGCCCAACAGCTGAGCATAGATTACAGTATTGCCGTGCACGGGCGTACCTTCAAATACATGCAGATAAGGAACACCCGTTGCATTCCGAAATACAGAAAGTTAAAGGCAGCAGACTCAAGAGAGGAAGGTCGTGGATGGGACGTGCTGAAGATGTAATACAAAACGTGTGCCGATTACAGGATGTGGCAGTTGGTGCGGAATGGATAGGTCTACCCACAGATTTCGAAACTTGTTTGAGAGTAGTAATATCACTTAGCAGGGAATGCAGAGAATGGTGTCCCACAGCTGTGGAGAAAGAAGTGCAGGCTTTAATCAGTGAGAATACCAAAGAGGGGAATGTGATTATATACACTGATGGATCTGTAATTAGGCATGTCCGCAGTGCTTGGGCCTTTACAGCTCAGTGCGCAGGTAAAACGATCAAGGAGGAAAGTGGTGCCTTTGCGGTCACTACGAGTAGTATGACCATGGAGACTATGGCGGTGACCAAGGCATTTGAGTGGCTACGCACACAGAAAGTAACGCAGGTCTGCATCTTGAGTGACTCTATGAGTATGATTAAGAAGGTACAAGTGGGTCTCGTTCGCGAACAGTGGATTGAGGCCTTGAGAAATGCGAGCTTGAAGGCGGTTACATTTATTTTCGTGCCGGGACATGTGGGCGTTCGAGGCAATGAAAGAGCGGATCAACTGGCATCGTGTGCGATTGTGGCAAAGGGCGATGGGGCAATGGATCGCGCTGACGTTTTGAACTCCTTAAGAGATATAACACGCGAGAGTGAGACGAATGTGGATGATGATTCCTTTTCAATGGCTAGGATTAAAGATCAGGGATTGAGATGCGGTGTTGCTAGAGGTGAACATTTTGGAGGGCGCAGAAGAATGATGGTCAACCAGCATAGGACCGGTACTGTCAGGAGAAGTGTGATGGCGGATACACTCAAGGAGAGATCGGAGCAACTATGGATGTGTCCAGTTTGCAGTGATGATGATCCGACGACTAACTAACTAACTAACTAATGTTACAGTAATTACAATTTTTACTTACCTTACTAATAATTGAGCCAAAACTTTTAAATTGTTTAATGTTCTGTTTAAAAAGGCAATCTCCATTGTGTAGTGGTTAAGTCATGCTCCTTGTGTTTTGTGGTTGTGAGTTTGATACAATAACATCTTGTTTAAAATGCATTTTGTGGAGGTCATTTAGATTACCGGGTATTGCTTGAAGTTGCAGAAGTATATGTTTCTAAGTTGTACTTTTAGTAGGTGGCATACTGCTCTTGTGCAAAGGGTGGAATACATACGGGGAAAAGTTGAGTGCAATGAAGTCAATCTTCTACATCTTTTGAGTCTTCCTTTGAATATTTTCACCTGTTCTTCTGTGATCTCTCTAGTATAAGAATTTTCTTTGTTTAAAAAAAAAATATAAGTAGATGTTAGATGTAAGGGAAAGTAGTTAACAGCAGATACAATATTATATCTTTTGGTCAAGCACATCTGTGTGCTGCAACAGTTGCTTTAGTTTAAAACCACAATGGAGTAGCTAATTGCCAACTGCTGTTGTCAGTTGTAAAATGAAGATGCTGTTTTATGAATCTTGGCTGGACCAAAGTTTCATCTAATTATGTGGGTTGAGCATCTTCTTCTGTGTTCATTCTCAAACTCCTGCAGATTAGTAGGATGTAGTCCAGAGAATGGAATGCATTGTGTCATGGTTTACAGCCTTGCTGCGATATCTGCGCCTTTCGGCCTGACACATCCGATTTCAGCATGGCTTTGGGTCACTGACCCTATATGGGATGGGACAGCCAACTCCATCCCATAGCCTCCTTAGTCACCTCTTATGACATGCATGGAAGGCAAACAGTGTTGCTATTCTTTGCTCCCCTTTCGGGCCGGCAACACATGGGAGGGTTGAGCATCTTATAAGAAGGTGTTGCATTGTGCATGGAACTAAATACTCTGTGCACAAGATTCAGAATTGTGGACCTAAAACAACATCTTCAAGTATCAATCTCAAAAGCTATCTGCACTTTCTGAGATATATAGATAGACCTAATCAGTGTAACCATATATTCTCATTACTTTTCCAGTAGGACTAATTAATGTTCATGTATCTCAACCGTATACACATATCTCATTTACTTTTCCAGTATCCAGTATGCCTAATCAGTGTAATCATATTTTTCAATACTCCATTACTTTTCCAGTGGATAGATAGTGTATTAGAGACACTCGGAAATATAACAGCAAAAGAGGCAAATAGAAGAGCAAAAGACTGTACACTCACTCTCCCCGCAACACCAAAAGGTACATGAAGACAGAAAGAAGAAGAAGAAGAAGAAGATTACTTTTCCAGGAATAAATGTAACCATATATCTCAAGTTACTTTTCTAGTAATTAATGTAACCATATATCTTGGATACTTTCCAGCAATTGATGTAACTATCTATACCTCAGTTACTTTTCCAGTAATCAATGTAACTGTATATTCAAAATAATTTTGTTATAATAAATGTGTTATATATTCACAGGCCTCTAAAATTGTTGGAAATGTTGTTGACTCATGGAAGAATGTCTTAAATGTGGGTCGCAAACTTGAGCACTATAATGGCACCTATGAAATTAACACCAAACCCTTCTCTGCAACAATTCAAAAAACAACAAGGGAGGACATCTTGAAGCAAGAAACAACTGTGAAAAACAGTCGTAATCCAAATTCATTCTCAGTTTCTGATGTTGATACCACTGAGAATTTTACAAATTTGCATCTCCAAGTATGAAATATAAATAATTCTTTATAGTCAGTTAAGTTGATAGTATATCATTTATTTCTTGTAGATGTTTGAATTTTAAGATATGCACAACTTTTTACCACATTATCCATTTATGCAAATCTGTTAATCATTATTGCAATAGGTAAATCCAGGAATAGAGTAATGAAGTTTTGCTAATCACTAAAGACACATAATAACACACACCAATGTTTCGACCAAAAGGTCTTTATCAAGGCAAAAATCAAAACAAAATTAAAACATACAACAGAAAATGGACAGTAAGAATATGGATGTTCATATTGGCATGTGTAATGTAGATTGATCAGAAGAGGTGAAACAATACCGAACAAGGAATATACACAAATGGCTACATACACACGGCATGAAACAAACAAAAACTATGGAACAACTAGAATCATACATGAGACAAGTGGTCGTTGATGCCGTCAGATTTAAGAGTGCCATATTGGTAAATGTAGTGGTTCTCAAGCACAAGAAGGGTTCGGTCATCAGAGAAGCACGACTTAATGGCCGTAATCTGAATGTCCTGGGCACCATGATGATCCATGCCATTGAAGTGAACCAAAGGACAGAACAACCAAAATGGTATTTTATGCTATACAGATGTTGACAGAATCGGTCTGCGCGCCTCCTTCCAGTTTCACCTATATATGCCATGGCACAACGCTTGCATATGATAGCATAGATAATGTTGCGGGGCACACATGTGAAGCTTTCCTCAATGGTGAAGGTGGCTTTAGGGAATGTGACAGATCTGGTCAGGGTGACATAGGCACAGATGTAACATTTGCTGCGTTTGCATCTGATGGTGCCAAAATGATTAGGAACATCTGGCTGGGGGTGGCTCCGGACCTGTAGATCCCTAGGTTTTTGTCACATCTTTAAGCAGCAAGAGGGGGGAGGGTCACAGCACATTTCCTACATCTCTGGATCAGACTAGAGAATAGGAAGGTGACAAAGCAGGACATGACGAATGGCAGCGCTATGGGGGTGGAAAGTGAGAACAGGTTTGACCCTGTCAGAAAAGGAAGACTTCCAAGTGTTCAAGAGGATGTCCTGACAGGAGAGATTGCACACTCGAAGAAGGGCAGACTTGACGACTCTCTCAGGGTATAGGCGACAGCAGAAAAAATCTGTCATCTTACAGGTTTTCTCGAGGAAGTCGTCCTCGCAAATACACAAGTGCAGGAGATTAAGAACTTAGCAGAATTGAAAAGGAATCCCATCAGGTAGAGGATTGAGAAGAGGTGTACAGAAGAAAGCTATGGGCATTAGTCAGTTTGTAGTGCACCGATGTGCTGAGACAGAAGGGTTGGATAGTGATCAATATGTTTAGGAAGTTCACATGGGAGATGATATCCGATGTGAACTTGATGGCTGACTGAAAATTGTCAATAACATCATTGATATACCTATTGATTACTATACCTGATGCTCAAGGTGGCCTAAGAACAAGCAGGCATAGCTAGACCCCATCTTAGTGCCAATTGTGACCCTACTGATTTGGTCAAAAAGTGCTCATCGAACTCAAAGGAATTGAGAGTGAGCACGAGTTCTGCAAGATGGATGAGGGTAGTGGGACACAGGAGTGAGGGTGCTGGTTAAGGAAGAACTTCACGGCCTTAATACCCTCTGAGTGTGGTATGAAGGTGTAAAGGTAGTAGACATCTAGCAGAAAGAGACGATAGGTATGAGCAGGGGACTGAAAAAGAGAGAGAGATGGACAGGGCATGGTTAGTATCTTTCAGGAATGTAGGGAGTTGCTCCACTGGTTTCCAATGGTTGGAAAACACTATCCAGGAAGTCAGAAATGTGTTTAGTAGGGAAGGAACACACAGAGACAATGGGTCTGCTCAGGTTGAAACGCTTGATGATTTTGGGCAGCATATAGATCTCAGGCCTATCCACACTGCTTACCTTGAGGCATAGAGTGTGAAGGAGGTTGTCAGCAATTAAACTCTAATAGTGGTAGAGACTGCATCATTGTGGGCAACAATCTGGTCTTTCTTACATGTGTTGGCCTTGTAGAAAAAGGGATTAGATAGCTGAGCCTGACCCTCTGATAGATAGAGGTCCTTGCGCCAGCCAACAACAGTGCCTCCAGGTCGGCCGGCTTGATTGCGATGTCATCATGGCTGCGAAGTTGTTTAAGATCACGGGTCTCTGCTGAGTAGATGTTGGTACATCTGGTGTGGGTACAGTGGAGACGTTCGATGTCATGTGTGGTGTCATCGATGTAGCGGTCCAGGGTCCGGGATGCGCCAGACTTAGGAGCCCAGTCATGCTTGTGAGAAGCATACTGGAAGAATATGTCATCGTACTGTTCCGATGGTTCACTGTCCTTGAAATGGAACCATAGGCGCAAGCAAAAATGAAGCTGATGAACGTCCCACATAAGAGTGTAGTGGCCATATGTGGGGCGGAGAGGTATGAACTGAAGCCCCTTGCTGAGGATAGAAATCTCACTGTCAGAAATATTCAAGTCAGGAGGGATGCAAACAACCTGAATGTTAGAGTGGTTCTGAGGTACAGAGTCAATAAGGGAAGAAGGTTGAGTTTATAGTTGTGCTGAGTACACATAAGGTCATACCACACTCAGAGGGTCTCAAGGCTGTGAAGTTCTTCCTTAACCAGCACCCTCACCCCTCTGTGTCTCCCTCTACCCTCATCCGTCTTGCAGAACTTGTACTCGCTCTCAATTCCTTTGAGTTCGATGGACACTTTTTGACCAATTCAGTGAGGTGGCCATGTGCACTAAAATGGGGCCTAGCTATGCCTGCTTGTTCATGGGCTACCTTGAGCACCAGGTATGGAAATCCTATTGGGGGGTGCACTTCCCATCGGTATTCAGTAGGTACATCGATGATGGGATCGGCATCACTGACATGTCTGAGGCTGACCTGGCACTCTTCATACAATTCATTGAGAATTTTCACCCGGCCATCAAGTTCACATCAGAGATCTCCACCTCCCATGTGAACTTCCTAGACATATCCATCACTATCCAACCCTTCTGTTTCAGCACATTGGTACACTACAAACTGACTGATGCCCATAGCTTTCTTTTGTACAACTCATCTCTCTGCCTGTCAGGATTCCCTTCCATTCTCCCAACTTCTTCGTCTCTAGCACTTGTGTATTATGAGGACAACTTCCTCGAGAAAGCCTGTGAGATGACAGATTTCTTCTGCTGTCACCTGAAAGACAGTCCTCAGGTCTACGCTTCTTCAAGTGTGCAGTCTCTCCCATCAGGATACCCTCATGAACACTTGGAAGTCGTCCTCTTCTGACAGAGTCAAGCTTATTCTCACTTTCCACCCCCATAGTGTTGCCATTTGTTATGTCCTTCTTCTTCTTCTTCTTCTGCGTTCGTTCTCAAACTCCTGCAGATTAGCAGGATGTAGTCTGGAGAACGGAATGAATTGTGTCATGGCTTACAGCATTGCTGCGATATCTGCGCCTTTCGGCCTGACACATCCAACTTCAGCATGGCTTTGGGTCACTGACACTATATGGGATGGGACAGCCAACTCCATCCCATAACCTCCTTAGTCGCCTTTTACGATATGCATGGAAGGTAAACAGTGTTGCTATTCTTTGCTCCCCTTTTGCGCCCGGCAACACACGGGCAATTATGTCCTTCATTTGTCACCTTCCTCTTCTCCAGTCTGATCCCGAGACGCGGAAAGTCTTCCCCCCCCCCCTCGTGTTGCTTACAGATGTGACAAACCTCAGGGATGTACTGATCCGGAGCCACCTCCAACCTGATGTTCCTAATCATTTCAGCACCATCAGCTGCAAACACAGCAAATGTTCTCCTGTGCCTATGTCGTCCTGACCCGATCTGTCACATTCCCTAAAGCCACCTTCACTATTGAGGAAAGATTCACGTGTGTCCTGCAGCATCATCTATGCCATCATATGCAAGCGTTGTGTCATGGAATATATAGGTGAAACTGAAAGGAGGCTTGCAGACCAATTCTGTGAACATCTGTATAGCATAAAAACCATTTGGTTTATCCTGTAGATGTCCACTTCAATGGCACAGGCCATTGGGGCGCCCAGGACATTCTGGTTACGGCCATTAAGTCGTGCTTCTCTGACGACCGGACCCATCTTGCGCTTGAGAACCACTACATTTACCAATATAGCGCTCTTAAACCGGACGGCATCAATGAGCACCTGTCTCATGTATGATTCTACTTGTTCCACATGCTAATGTGTCCATATCCTTACTGTCCGTTTTCTGTTGTATGTTTTAATTTTGTTTTAAATTTTGTTTTGATAAAGGCCATTTGATCGAAACGTTATTTGTGTGTGTTATTATGTGTTAGTTAGTTAATTAGACGTTGGATCATCATCACTGCAAACTTGACACTTCCACAGTTGCTCCGATCTCTCCGTGAATATATCCGCCATTACACTTCTTCCTACAGTACTAGTCCTCATCTGGTTGACCATCATTCTTCTGTGCCTTCCAAAATGTTCACTTTTAGCAACAACACATTTCAAACCATGATCTTGAATCCTGGACATTTAAAAGGAAGCATCATCCAAACTTGTCTTACTCTCATGTGCTATATCTCTTATGGAGTTCAAAACGTCATCTCTATCCATTGCTCCATCACCCTGTGCCACAATCGCGCATGATGCCAAATGATCTGATCTTTCATTGCCTCAAACACCCACATGTCCCAACACAAAAATAAATGTAGCTACTTTCAAACTTGTCTTGCTCAAGGCCTCAATTCACTGTTCGCGAACGAGACCCACTTGTACCTTCCTAATCATGCTCATAGAGTCACTCAAGATGCAGACCAACCCACCCAGGTATCTCATGCTGTCAAACAACACACCCAGGTATCTCATTGTGCTGGTTCTTTCTAACCTGTTCCTGGCCAACGAAAAATGTGGCATGGGTGTTTTTACCATGTGATTGTTCAAGGAAAACCAAGTCATGAATGCCTTAGAAGGGTTTACCACTGCTCCCATATCTCTACACCAGTTAAAAAACACAGTGCCTGTACCAGATGCCATTAGATGCCATCGCACTGTGGCATACCAGGAAATAAAGTGGCAGATAGGCTAGCAAAGGATGGAGCAACACAGGAACAAAAAGACCAAGAAATCACCTACCAAGAAAACTCATCAAAGCTATCAGGAAAGTCGACCACCCACCCAAAAGACAACTATAACTATCTAATAGAGCAGAGCAGGTTATTATTTTCCATCTCCGAACAGGACACAACAGATTAAACAGCCACTTAAATAGACTAAGACTGGTCCCATCACCTCTGTGCCCATGGGGGAAGGCAGCGCAGACTGCTGAACATATCCTGCAGGATAATGCAAAAAAGGAGTAAATAGCTTGCTTTGTTGCTAGTTTCTAATCATAAATGTTTTGGAGTAATTTTCCTGTATTATGGTTGCTATTCAACAACAACCCAATTACTTGCACTAGCTAAAAAACTATGAAGTAGGTGACATCAACATGTCTATGTGTTGCCAGAACAGAAAAGGAGAGAAAAAATGAGCAACTCTGTAACTCATACCATGCATGGCATAAGAAGTGACTAAATAGAGTTAGGCTTGGGATTGACTAATCCAAATGTAGTAGATAAAAATAGTCAACACATGACATGCTGAAGTTGAATGTGCCAGCCTGAAAATTACAGATATTTCAGCAAAGTTCTAAACCAAATATTGAGCAGTGTGTTCTTTATACTACATCCTGCTATTCTGCAGGAGTTTTAGAACAAACACTGAAGAAGATGGAAACACCAAGAACTGTTATCATTAAAAATAAAATACCTCATCCACTTTAATGTAAATATCCTTCAGAGTACACACATCAGGTGTGATGTCATAGATGGTAGAGAACACTAATTAATGATAATTATCAGTAGTACAAATGTTTCAATAATATAAATTATTACCGGGTACATGTGATGCATGATATGGACATGCATGATAATTTTATTGTTATATGTCACATTTAATTTATTTTATATACAGGTTGTGAGTACAAAAAACATTTTTATACATGGGAAGAACTCCAAGTTCATCACCTCGAATGTCTTAATTGCTTCTGTGCAAAGTGACATTGGTAAAAATCTGAAAATGAAAGCTCCAAAATTCATCTACGACACTGGAGTTGAAAAATGTGAGGAGGGAAATTACTTGAGTCTCATTAAACCAAAGTTTACAAATCAGGATGCTGCACTATTGTTTTACCACAGCTTCAATTATGTGTAAGTATGGCTAGTAGTTTAGTTGATAGATCATTATTACTACACAATATACCATCATGGCTAGTAGTTTAGTTGATAGATCATCATTACTACACAACATACCATCGTGGCTAGCAGTTTAATTGATAGATCATTATTACTACACAGCATACTATCGTGGCTAGTAGTTTAGTTAATAGATCATTATTACTACACAACATACCATCATGGCTAGTAGTTTAGTTGATAATCCTTACTACACAACATACCATCGTGGCTAGCAGTTTAATTGATAGGTCATCATTACTACACAACATACCATCGTTGCTAGCAGTTTAGTTGATATATCATCATTACTACACAACATACCATCATGGCTAGTAGTTTAGTTGATAGATCATCATTACTACACAACATACCATCATGGCTAGTAGTTTAGTTGATAGATCATCATTACTACACAACATACCATCACGGCTAGCAGTTTAAACTAATACAAAGTGTGTCCATGAGTTTTTTTTAGCAGAGAGGAGAAAAATAATGGTCCACTGTTATTATCAGATAACATGGTCCAGTAGAGGATGTATTCATTGTTACAGCTCTTTTGAATGCTTGGTGATCTTTCACTATTCTGTTTCATCTCAATGAGTGTCAGTTGGTCATGTATTCACTTGCCCTGCCCAGGCAAAATTCACATTTTATTTAATGATTGTTATGGCATGAGTGACCCTAAAAAGTACTGTTGCAGATACAGCATCAACAGTAAATGTCATGTTTGAAGAAATGGAATATGGAGTATGCAGGATATTATACATAAATGACAAGAAAGAGAAAATCAAGGAAATGAAGTTCCATATTTCCATTGGATACGTTTGTGTGTCGTAATAATTTCCATTCGTTGTCTTTTGATGTTTTGTGCATTTCTTGATAAAGACCTTTAGGTTGAAACATTGAATATGTTTTGTGTATTGTAATTTGAATGTTTTCTTGTGTGTTTATCATTACCCACTAGTTTTAGTTATAGTCCATCATGTCTGAGTGAAGTGATTATATTAACCTGTGTTTTTCATAAGTACAACTTTCTGAATTACTACTTTAACTCTCAAAGTATGTGTAGAGAGTACATTATACTTATGGTAAATGATAAAGCTCAATACGATCATATTCAGTTAAAACTGAATATATTCTGCACAAAATGAAAAAAAATATTTATAGAAGTTGGCAGTTATGGAAGCATAGTTTAGAATCAGACCAGATCTAGAACAATTGGTAGGGTCACATGAAAATAGCATTCATATTTTACAGTCTTAGAGGAGAGAAAATAGTAAGACTTTGACTTGTCATGCATATTGTAAGCAGAGGAATTACATTAAACAAATAAATGTGCTACACATACCTACCACTAGTAAATAGCTGTTACAAATGCCTACCACAAGTAAATATGTGTTAGAAATATCTACCACTAGTAAATATGTGTTACAAATACCTACCATTAGTAAATATGTTACAAATACCTACGACTAGTAAATATGTGTTACAAATATCTACCACTAGTAAATATGTGTTACAAATACCTACCATTAGTAAATATGTTACAAATACCTACGACTAGTAAATATGTGTTACAAATATCTACCACTAGTAAATATGTGTTACAAATACCTACCACTAGTAAAAAAATTTGAACATGAGGACGTAACGAATTTTCAGTATTTGGTCACAAAAATAAATAGCCCAGGAGACAGCGCTGTCGAAATCAAGAGATGAATTGCAGTGGCAACATTGAAACTTGAGCAAATGAAAAGTCTTTAGCATGGTACAGCAGAACAGCCAAACTATTATGATTAGAACATGCATATTTCCATTGGCAATATATGGTTGTGAGGTATGGACATTCAATAAAACATTAACAAAGAGAATCGCTGCTTTGCAAATTAGATGCTACAGAAGAATTTTATATATACCATGGACAGTTAAAAAAAAGACAAATCAAAAAGTGTTAAGATCAATAAACATCAAAGAGGGCTGGCTCCTTAACAACATCTTAACAAGAAGGCTGTGTTTTTTTGGTCATATATAAAGAGACATAACAGCATGGAAAGATTAGTAGCAGAAGACAGAGTTAACGGTAACAGGGGAATAGGGCACCCAAGACAACGATGGTGCAGTGATATCTGATTGCTTAAACATGTCTCTAAGTGTGACAGAATTTCGGAGTGACCAGCCAGAATTGCAGATTTTTATCGCAGAGAATCCATAAGGTAAACCATGTTCTAGAAAGAATATGTCACATGATGATGACCACTAGAAATATGTGTTACAAATATCTACCGCTAGTAAATATGTGCTACTATTCATTACGGTCTAATGTGTCCTTGTCATGTGATTTCATTCAAACATTTTAATATTAGGCTTGCATACAGCTTCTGGTACGCGGAAATAGGAAACACGGCTCATCTACTAGTGATCACTTGATATATGTGAAACGCTCTGAAAGCCCCACCCCAAGGTTATTCCAGGGAAGGGAGGGCCTCTTAGTGCATTGTGCACAGATTGATGGATACTGTGTTGTATGCACCTTTAGAAAAAGTTAATTTTGTTAAATAATATATCGTTTGTTTCGTTACAAGTGTGGGCACATTAGCCTGTACAGTACTTGTCTTACAAATACCTACCACTAGTAAATATGTATTACAAATGTCTACCATTAGTAATCGTTTATGACTTTTCTTTAGTTATCTATAATTATATATCTTTAGTTATATATCTGTAAGAAAAGGGTTGGGTGTATGGTTGGTTCCCATAGCATGTGGTGACAGCAAAGGCAAGAATTTGTGAGAAATCTTTTAGCACGAAAAACAAATATTGCAACCTTGCTATAAACCAGTGGTTGGCAAGTCTAACACACTAAGGTGTTTTTCCTGGCCCTTTACCTAAAACTATTATAAGTACTGACCCCTGAACTAAAAAAAAAGCATTACTTGGAGCTCAAAGTGACTAAGGAAAAAAACTTTTTGGCCCCAAATCACATGAGAAGTGTTCATTCCCACCTAAAGCAGTAGCCCTTCTCTACTGTAAATTGAGGGAATCAAAATATTCTTTGAGCCATTGTGGGTTAAAAAAACAACAAAGAAAATAGTTATTTTATAATAAATATAAGAAAAGTATGAAAATACCTCTAGTCTACAAAATGTCTATATCCCAGATAATAGGTGGAACAACTAAGTCATTTGACGAGCCATAGTGTAGTTAAACTTGCTCACTTACTTTTTAAACTGCATCTGAGCATAAAAAACTTTGTTCTATTGCAGCTTGTAACATAATTTAATCAATTTTCAGAGACACTAATGCTCGCATCTGCATCACAGTTAAACCTTCATCTTCATCACTTATTTATCGTCTGTACATGAAAGTGGGATCTGAACCAACAGACATCAATTATGACTACAGGTAAATAAAAGTGCTAATTTGCTCTTAAGGTATTTAATACCTTCGTAATATTAAAAGCTACCACCTTCAAATATCTTCTAAAAATGTGATGAAACTCAGGAAATGAGATTAAGTTAATACTCTGGATAGTGCAGGTGCTAAATATCGCAAGTGCTAAATATCGCAAGTGCTAAATATACTTTTAAATGAATGTCAAAGCTGGACACAATGCAGACAGGGAAAGACAGATTCAAACTTTTGAATACAACTGCTACAGACGTTTGTTAAGAATTAGTTATAGTGAACACAAAACAAAGATATTAGTCCAGCAGGAATTAAACTAACTGACAGATTGTCATGAACCGCATTTGGAGGTGGGGAAAAGGTGTAAACTATTTGGTTTGGATATGTAATGAGACACGACTCGCTTTCTAAAACTATTTTGCATGGAAAAGTCGAGAATTGAAGGAGAAGTGGTGGAAAAAGTAAATCCTGGATTGATAACATCAAGGAATAGTCTGGACATGATTTGCACTCCTCCGATTGGCTGATGATAGTGGTGTTTGGAGAGTGTTTTTGTGCTGATGTCTCCAGAGGGCATCCCTATGACCCTGATAGGTTATTGGTCTTATTAATATTCAAATACATGTTTTATTATTCTTTATTCATTTATGTGCATCTTGTGTTTCTGAAGTCCAAAAGGGAATCAAAGAATAATAAAAATGTGACTTGCCATGTTTATGATAAAAGATGACTAAAAGGTGTTTTGGGAGTCACATTGACTATTTCATCCCATAAATGGTGGAAGTTATTGAAAGGCAATGCTTCTGCTGAAGGCGGATATGTTGGGCCATTGGCACAAATAAAATGGCGACACAACGCTTTTCCATTCTCAGGACTATATCCTTCTGGAAATCTAGTAGGGCCATTGTCATGCTGCAAGAGAGATCCACTGGCAGTTTGAGAATGAACACTGAAGAAGAAAGACTGCTGAAATTGGATGTGTCTGGCCAAAAGACACATATATCACAGTATGCTCTGAACCATATCACAAGGTACTGAGCTCTTTGGACTAGATCGTACTAACTAGAAGGGAGTTTGAGGACAAACATAAAGAAAGAAGATTTCTATTTTGATCTTGATAAATGTTTGTGTTTATTAAATACAATGTGACAGTCTATAGTAAGGGCAATGATATCTGCTCCATTCAATCCAAACACAGTTATTTTCAATGAATCATTTTGAGACTGTTTGTTTCCTTTTTAATAAAAATTTGTTTTACCAGATTGCAGTAATGCAGCTTATTACAATAGTCTCCACTTGGTGCTGGAGTAGAGTTTTTATCAGGTCTCAATACTGAATTATATTATCTTACTAGTTCTAAACTATTTTATTTAACATACAGTCATCATCAAGTGCCATATCCTCAACGAAGGTTGGCTGCAATAGACCTCCAACATCCTGTCTCTTGCTTTGGTGATGCACTATGACAGACTATCTGCTGTCCGTCTCATGATGTCTACTCAAATTTGTACTTCTGACTACCTCTTGCTTGCCTTCCCTCAGCTCTGTCTTCAAGTAAAGTCTTCAACAAAGTGTCATGTCTTTTAACATGTTAAAAATATTTTGTTTTATTTTTATTTATTTTAATAATTCTTATCATCCTCAGTGTTATCAGAGTCATTTTATTCTTTTTTCCACGAAGTTAATATTTTCCGGATGTCATTGAAATTACTTTTAGCCATTCTTATTCTCCGTTTAACTTCAGTTTCTACACCTACCAACCATCATTTGTGGTTACCAGATATTGGTAATGGTCTACTTGTTGCAGTATCTCTCTGCATTTTTATGTTTAGTATTTATTTCTCTTTGATATTGCTGATTATGATTGGTTTTTGTTAAATGTTAATATCTAGTACATATTGCTACTTCATTTGTCAACTTGATCTATTAGCCTTTGTAGCTTCTATTCACTTTCTGCTAAGAAGCATATGATATCAATATTTTAACTGAGCAGGTAGTGTTTCTTACACATACAATTGTCAGTCCTACAATCCCTTGTCAGCAGTAAACTACCAGTTTTCAGAGAAGTAAACATTGAAGTATGAGGAGTAAACATTGGAGTATGAGTAAACATTGAAGTATGAGAAGTAAACATTGCATTAGGAGTAAACACTGATGTATGAGTAAACATTGAAGTATGAGGAGTAAACATTGCATTAGGAGTAAACACTGATGTATGAGTAAACATTGAAGTATGAGGAGTAAACATTGAAAGAAAAATAATATTTCAGTTTGTATGATCCCACTGTGGAATACTATATAATAATAATAATAACACCCATAATCTGTCAGTCGTATGGGGTACTGCACTGGAGACAGCACAAAAGCACTCCAAACACCTCTATCCTCAACCATTTGAAGAAGTGTAGAAAAATCTTGCCCAGACTATTCCTTGATCTTACCAATCCAGAATTTTCTTTGTCTGCCTCTTCTTTCATCATTGACTGTTCCTTGTAAAATAATGTTAGTGAGTCGTGTCTCATTACATGTTCAAAACAAACAGATTTACACAGTTTCAATACTGCCAGAAGTAGTTCTCGATAACATGCAAGATGAAATAAATGCTACAATAGCATGGACAAAAATAAACATATGTAAAAAAAAAAATTCCACAATGCTTTCGTGACATAAACACCTAAATCAGACATTTATAACAATTTTTGTATAAGACAATTTAAAAAAATGTCATTTTTTTAAGATATTATTCTGATTTTATTCTTGTTGACTGTTTTAATGCAATGTGACTGAGTGATGTGACATTTATTTGTTCTCATATCAGCAGCTACAAGGCAAACAGTGAAATTTTTATCTCACTTTTGTGTCATATTTTATTCTTGTTGACTGTTTTAATGCAATGTGACTGAGTGATGTGACATTTATTTGTTCTCATATCAGCAGCTACAAGGCAAACAGTGAAATTGTTGTCTCACTTTTGTGTCATATTTTATTCTTGTTGACTGTTTTAATGTAATGTGACTGAGTGATGTGAGAGATATTTATTCTCATAGAAACAGCTACAAGGCAAACAGTTTAATTTGTATCTCACTTTTGTGTCCTGGTTGGTTGATTGCCGATCCAGCAGTCCATGGGCTTATGCCCTTTGACCCAGACTTTTGTGTCATAAATAGGTTTATGTATTATGGTATACTATGTTGCTGTTGGCTGGTATAGGTCATATCTGTAGAATCATAGCTCCACACCCTTCTTGAGAATATAGGTTTTGCATGATGATGTCACTCACCTTGGCTTGGCTGTGACTTATCACTGCATATATTTAGTCTTACCAGCCAATTAGAAGCATTGGGAAATTTTTATATGATAATAAGTGATGCTTTGTGATATCAGCGAGCAGGTCATATACTGGAGAGGGGCTTGACGAATTGTGTGATGTAGTGAAGTGGAATAACATTTAATATTCTCTGTGTCACCAGTGTTTGTGAGTGCAAACTTTGTAAACTCATGTCTATTAATTGTGGCTAAAATGTTGCCCTGCTAAGAACAATAGATAGTAAGGCAGAGTTTTTTCAGACTTCTTCTTCAGTGTTCATTCTCAAACTCCCATTGGATCTCTCTTGTAGCAGGACAATGGTCCTACTAGATTTCCAGCAGGATATGGTCCAGAGAACAGAAATTCACTGTGTTTTTTTTGCGCCAATGTCCTGACACATCCGTCTTCTGCAAATGTTCTCATACAACTGATTTAATGATTGTTGTTCTTTCAGCTTATCCTGACATTTCTGCAGACACAAAGTCTGGATTGGCAGAATGATCATAGCTGTCAACTTATTTTTCATAAATTAATATTTTTACAATTGATACACATATTTTTTTAAATGTCCATATTTAGCATCAAAAGACCCTTTGTTTAAAAAAAAATGTTTGGCCCATTAATACATGCCTGTGTTATAAAAACTTCAGTATTAGTAATAATGACTAAAATTTAACACCAAATGATCTTTTTAAAAAAATATTTTTTTGTTTGTTGATGGGCCAGAAATGTGTATTAATACAGAATATATCCATACTATGGAATGATATGCTCATCAACTCTATGAACCACCAATAAATTAATACAAATATAATCTCATTTTACAGTACCAAAGTCGCCCATGTGTTGCCAGAGCCCGAAAGGGGAGCAAAGAATAGCAACACTGTTTACCTTCCACGCATGTCGTAAAAGGTTACTAAGGAGGTTATGGGATGGAGTTGGCTGTCCCATCCCATATAGGGTCAGTGACCCAAAGCCATGCTGAAGTCGGATGTGTCAGGCCGAAAGGCGCAGATATCACAGCAATGCTGTAAACCATGACACAACACATTCCGTTCTCCTGACTACATCCTGCTAATCTGCAAGAGTTTGAGAACGAATGCAGAAGAGGAAGAAGAAGTACCAAAGTAATGTGTCAACTCAAATAGAAATGCTCTACACCATAACAACGCCATGTATCATACTTAACGTCATTGTCTCAAGATGGTCTAAAGAAACCTGTTGGGACATGAAAGGGAGATAACACTTAGATTGTTTGCTATGAGGATAAGTACCATAATGTGAAAGTATATGGTAGAAATAAATGCCAAATCTCTTCATATTTCTATAGAAAAACTCTGTCCTTTGATACATTGAAGAATTGTAGAGAGACATGTATTCCTTCCAAGAAACTGAACAGTGTAGGAAAAGTCTATTTTGGACTAAGACCAATATTAAGTGAGTACAATGGGCTTAGAGTAGTTTCTGATATACTTTATTATTTTGTCAGAATTAATTTTTAAATAAACCTACATCATGAAGGCTGTGTGTAAGTGTGGTTAGTTAAATGAAATGAAAACAAAAATGTAAATTGTGTGTAATATGATAATTGTGCTTACGTAAAACACAGGTTTTTTAAAATGTTCCTCTAAGACATGACGGACTATCACTAAAACTAGGGGGTTATAATGAGCAAACAAGAAAACATACAAATTACAATATACAAAACATTTCAACCAAAAGATCTTTATCAAGATACGGACAAAAACATCAAAAGATGACAAATGGAAATTATCACACACAAAAACGTGTCCAACCGAAATATGGAAGTGAGATGCTGGAAGGACAAGAAGTACATAAAAAACGTAAATATAGGTGGAAACGAAACAAACAATGATGATGCTCTTGATATTCAGGTCACTGCCATCAGATTCTGCACCACTGATGATAGATCTAGGTTCGCTCTAGAAAATCGTTTTATTTTTGAATTGGGCACCCTCAAGCCTTTTGAACTCAATTCCGACCACTCTTTTGTCTAGTACTGGGTTGGTGTGGTCTTTGTATTTATTGATTTTGTTCTGTCATTTATGTCATATTTTTGTTTTTTTTCTTTTCCACCTATACTTACATTTTTTTATGTACTTGTCCTTCAGGCATCTCACTTCCATATTTCGGTTGGACACATTTTTGTGTGTTGTGATAATTTCTATTATTGATGTTTTTGTGCATATCTTGATAAAGACCTTTTGGTTGAAACATTGAAAATGTTTTGTGTATTGTAATTTGTGTTTCTACGTGTAATTGTGTAATTTGTGTATTTATGCAGGCACTTAACTGGCTGGAATCGCAAGCCTATTCCCATGCGTGCATACTAAGTGACTCTCTGAATATGATTCAGAAAGTCAAAACAGGTGATATACGTAGGGAACGGGAGGAGTAATTTGAGAGTGCAGGAATGCGGGCATCACTACGAAGACTCATGCTTATTTTTGTCCCCGGACACGCGGGCGTGGAGGGAAACGAACGAGTCGACCACTTAGCTAGCCGTGCCACCACAATAGACGGTCGGCCTATGGATCGAGTAGACATAATCATTGCTCTTCGTGAGTCCTCACGATCAGAGGATTTTGAGATGAATGAGCATGAGTCAATATCGAGAATGCGCGAATTGGGAGTGAGGATGGGTGTGGCCCGTAGAGAACCCCTGACAAAGACTTCAAAAAGAGCAGTGAACCAACATAGAACCGGAACCATCAGCCAGTATACCCTGAGAGATTTACTAAATCGGAGATCTGAGCACCAATGGACTTGTCCGGTGTGCGAAGAGGATAATCAACATACCTAATACCTAATAATACCTAATACCTAATTTGTGGTTTCTTGTTTGCTCATTATATCCCCCTAGTTTTAGTGATAATCGTGTCTTAGTTTAACATTTTTAAAAACCTGTGTTTTATGAAAGTACAATTGTTGTTACGTTTCACGCAGTTACCTTATATTGATTTTTGTAATATGATAATGCAGTAAAACAGAGTATGAGAGAATGTCAGCCCCTTAAACCTTCATTATTTCTTCTTTTGTGTTACCTTATATTTTCTAATATAATCCAGACCGTATATGTCAAGGGTCTTATATATAGACTCGATTGGCCTCATAAAACCTGCGACCACCAGGTACCAGAGTATTTTGAGATATCTGCGACATTTAGATAGCATCAGTCATTATGGTAAATTCAAAGCCTAGTCAATTCTAAGTTCAGATCAACTTTTTGCTTGACAAATATCAGATAGCATTCAAAATACATTCCCAAACTGACTAGTGAAGAACCATTATAATACATTTATAGTCTTACCAGCTCTAGTTATGAGTAGATTTGCTACATTAGTGCCCAAATTAGCATCTTGCAGTATAGACCTAATATGGAGGAGATCCCTATCTGTTTTGATTTGCCTTCAAAGAGAATGGTGGAAAGAAAATGTATGAAGACAGTTTTGTAAAGATAACTGGGCATGAGAAAATAATGGACTTCACTATTGTTTTAGGCTGCATGGCAAATGGGGCACATTTGGCCCCCCCCTCTCCCGATCCTGTGATTACTTTTAAACACAAGATTGTCTATGGGAGCGAATTTTCCAAGAGATGTGTTTGTACGTGCACACATGAAAGATTAGATGGATCAAAGTCACATTCTGGAATGGCTGGATAGAGTGTGGATAAATTAGGGTCTTGCTATAGAAAATCATCCATGTTGGTATTTGACTCATTTCAAAGTGGAAAAACAATGCCATGTAATAGGGGGGGGGGGGATGTCTGTATCTATAATTCCTTCTGGAGGCACTAGATGTCTCCCTTAACAAACCATTTTTAGAACAGCCTTTGAGTGAAATGGAATGAGTGGATGACTATGACTGCGTCCGATATAGCGTGACGTGTGGCAACATAAAAAAACGCTGACATCATCACAATCACTATGTTGGTCAAAGAACCATGGTCAGATAAACAGTCCAAAATGATCCTCTGATCTTTCAAAAAAGTGCTCCATCAGTAATACAATGGATGGAAGTGAGGGCAATGCTATCTTTAAGGACAATGTAGATGACGAAAATAAAATGTACCAGTTGACAGTGGAATAGAGATTGATGATACCCACCCTGATGTTCTCATGACAGAGGATGAAATTTGTGAACTATTTCAGAATTCAGTGATTGTGACTTTGAAGGATTTGAATGACTTTTTTTCTTGGTACACTGTTTAATGGTATTCTGTGATATATCGGTTTTTTTTGTTTTTCTACCACTACCGGGTAATTAAAATTTAGAAGTACCGAAACTCCTACATCAATAGCATAAAAAGTACACAAATTATCAACTTATATTCAGAAATATACAGTCATTCTCAAACTCCTGCAAGATAGTGGAATGTAATCCAGAGAATACAATGTGCTGTGTCAGGGTTTACAGCTTGACTGATATTTGCACCTTTCCAGTTTGACACATCCTCTGTTCATCATGACTTTTACTTCATGCTGACACAGGGAATGTAAAAACCAACTCCTCTCACAAATATCTTTAGTTACCTCTTACAGCATGCAGAGGTTGTGAGTTCTAATCCAACTCATGTTTTGTTTACAAAGTAATTTTTTTTTTATCCCTGGAGATTATCGATTGAAGCTATTTAGCTGCATGCTACGAGTGGTACTCTTGGTGGGAGTTGTGCCACTTCATTGAGAAAGATGAATTAAAAATATGAAGTAACTCAAGTACAATAATAACAATCCTCTATGACTTGTAACCTATTAAATCTAAGGTTTGTTATCCATGCTGATCCTACTCTCCATCTTCACTAACCTTAAATTAACAAATCTCATCCATTCTGTCATCCAGTATAGATAGCATAGAATGAAAAACATAATATACAACTAGTTAATATGGTGATGACTGAAAGTAAACTCTGTGACAAAGTAGTCAAATCGTTTTCCTTGTACTCATTAAGTTGCTAGTTTGAAATTAATACATTTCTTTGCTAGATAAATTTTTTTTCAGAGATTCCGGGGGATTATGACTTGAGCAATATAGTTGTGAGACTGTCATAGTTGCAGAGGAATTAGTGAGGAGACACTCAGATAGTCATGTCTTATACAAATTTTGTGGGACATGCAGCATACATTGCACTATTTCACATTAGTTCTGGCAAGGTTACTGGAATGTAGAATGTATGCCTACAACTGCAAAAATAATCCAAAAAAAAGAATGTCATATACAAGATACCACAGAAGTCGGATGTGATAGGCCATTGATGCAAATAAAACAGCAACACAATGCATTTATATTCTGTGATCTATTTACTGCTCAAGATCTTGTAGGAATAGCCTGATCTAAGAGAGATCCGGTGAGACTGTGAGAACGAACGCTTCCAAAAAAATAATACACAAGAAATATTCAGTAATGTAGAGATGCATTCCCTGAGCATTACTCTTGACAGATAGTGGGCTGCTCATTTGAGATTGAATTCTTAATTAGAAACGAACATTATGGCACATGGGACATCCCCATAAATCTCCATTTCAGGATCAATCCAAGAGTACACAGACTTAACATTCCAGTCAAATGTTGTTTTTGTGATCTTCTGATTTTTCCAAAGAGGACACTTTCTACCCTTAGATAGACAGTACATATGGGAAAAAAAATAGTAAAATGTAGTTAATCCTCTGTACATTTTAAGCTAATTTTGAAAGACTTAAGCATGAGTAACAAGAAGAATAAAAAATTTGTGATTATTTCAAAAAAGGACGTACCCTCTAATGTCTTCCAAAGAAGTAAATGTATGTCACTGAGACAAGCCCATGTTACATGATTATGGAGATATAGTGACATCATATAGTAAGCATAGATCAGAAATAGTAGAATAAGCTAGATAAAAACAATATTTCAGAAAATTAAAAGATTTATATGCAACTAGTTATATGTAGAAGTAAGAAGAGGGGTTATGCGTACTGTCCGGAACCAATACTTACATTCTTGATTCTTAAAGAGGAGAATACTTACATATTTAAAAGAGTAATAGACAATAAATGAATAATTGGTAAATATCATGGAGACCAGAGATACACTTGTATTGTTTTATCTATTCGCTAAAACCCTTTGTTGCCTTTCGGTGTCAGGGGTAGAGTTTTCTGGAGATGGCCCTCTTGTGTGCTGAGTACATTGTGGACTCACCGCTTTTATTTCAGTGGTCCATCGTTTCGCAGTCTGCCTCTAGGTCTGCCTTCGCTGTATTGCTTGTATTTTTACAGAAATATTCTGAGAATACCATGCACTGCTAAAATGACCAGTGTTTAATTGCTGACAGAGCTCAGCATGCAGTGTAAGCTCATATATAACATCACAGAGATAGAGAGAAAGAGACGCAGATTTTGTCAAAGTGTCATAAGAAAAAGATATGTCAAAATCTTCATATTCCATTTCATACTTCATATTAAAATTCTCCATATTCCATACTGCCATCAGCACCAGCACATATTTAGAGATGCATAAAAGTGCAGATTGTCTTTCTGCAGTTAAAAAAATACTTAGAATGTTTGTATATTTATTTTTACTAGTAAACTAAGTGAAGATAACTTAATTAGCAGTAATGTGTGCACTGTGAGATAGATTTGAATTTAGCTTTGCATTTTTGGGTCACTTTGACATGGGGAATGAGTTAGCCAGCCGACACCCAACCATCCTTAATTGCCTCTTATAATATGCATGATATGTCACAGTTTTACTATCATTTACTCATATTCCCCCCCTCCTCCCAGTAACACACAGCTAGATATTATAATAGAGAATACAATTTTGAAGGAAATCATGAAGCTACAATTTAGTGAGTTTACATTTCTAAAAATTCCATGTACTAGTGTTATTTTTCTCTTTCAGATCTACCTGTTAGTGGTCAAAGAATTAAACGACAAGGTAGGCCTGGAAAGAAACTACGTATTTAAAACAACATTTGATAGAGACAAGAACATCATTTTTAAGAGATTTTCATTTCTGTCTGTTGCTTTATCAATTCACAGAATTAAAATATTAACCCCTTAGCTGCTGTCATATTCTTAAGGATATGATGAAAGCCGCTGTCATTTTGCAGAGATCCTCTTCTTCTTATCTTCCCAGGGGGAAAAAAAATCCATCTGAAAGCATCCAAATAAAGTATCCAGTTGAATTGTTTCCCTGGGAAACTAATAAGAAGAGGATCTCAGCAAAATGGCAGCAACGCCTCATTATATCCTTAAAGATACCTCTGCAGTTAAGGGATTAACACTTAGTGTTAATATTGTTTTAGGAGCCTATTTTTCAGCATAAATTTTATCTATGATTAGTGTCATTAATTTTATTATGAATCATTTAATTATATTTCCTAAAACATGTATTATGTACAAAAATATTTGTATGTGAGTTCTCCATATAGTTATTATATAACTATTATAACTTCATATAACTATTGATAATGGTTAAACATATATCTCATAATTGTTTATAAAAAAAAATTAGAATAAAGTAAATGTTTAAAAAAATTATATGATAAAATTTGAATACAAAATTCACTTAAAACTGTATTTAAACTGATTCTATGCACCAGTAGGTCGTCAAACTGTTATATTTATTGATATATTAATTTATACATACATCAGGAAAACTGTTTTTTACTTCTGTCTGGGATCTCCCTGGCATAGTTGTTGAGCCATTTGCTTTGTGCTCTAGAGGTGACGGGTTCGAATCCCATTACATCTTGTTTACAAAGTGGATTTTTCTGGAGATCCTAGGTTTGAAGCTACAGAGTTATGTGTTTTGAGAAGCAGTACATATGGGTTAATCCAGGAACAATGAAATCAGTCCTCTTCACCTTTTAATCCTTTCTATGTTACTCCTCATTTCTCTACCACTCATCTTCACCTACATTGTTTTCTCTCCTTAATCCTGCCATTGGTCTCCTCTTTCACTCTTTGTGAGTGGTCTATCTTTTCTCTTTCTTCTTATCTAGCTATGTTTCTTCAAAGAACAGCAAAGTTAGAAAAAGTAACCAGCAAGTACGGAATGGAAATCAACACAGAAAAGAGCAAGATATTTTTTTAACAGCAAAGACACAGAGCAGACCAACATCATGATGAATGGATATAAGATTGAGAAGGTGGATACTTTTAAATACCTCAGATATAGCATATACAGAGATGGAAAATGCATAGGAGAACAAACATTATGGGTGGAGATAGCTTTAGCATCTATGTCAAGGCTAACGTTGATTTGGAAAATCAACATCAGTGTTAGAGTGAAAAAAAAAAACTGTATAGCTCACTAGTGCTTTCTCTTGTGGTGTATGGTTGTGAGAGTTGAACACTCATTGCGAACATGGAGAGACAATTACAGGATTCCGAATACAAATGTTAAGATGAATTCTACGAATCTCCTATAGATAAAATTGTACGTCAGAAATTAAATAGAGATGTATGCAGGTTTACAAGAACAACTGCTTTCAATAGTGAAATGACGGAAACTAGTATGGTTTGGACATGTATGCAGACATGATTCCTATCAAAAACAAAACTGCAGTTCAAGGGTGGAGAAGCAGAGAAGGGCAAATAAATACATGGACAGACAACATTAAGGAATGGACAAGGAAAGATTTTTCCTCACTCATCCATATCGTTGAAGATAAAAATCGCTGAAGCATCCAATGTGGTACCCCAATGACCCTTACGGGTTATGGGTTTATAGATAGAAAGATAAATGTTTCTTTAGCACCTGAACAGTGGGTCAGAAACTAGTGCTCACTAGTTTGAGCAATATGGTGCTGCTGTGTGTAATTCTTGTATGTTGTTGAGATCCATATTCATACTCTCTTCGATGATTATTAGTGAGTAATGCCTCTTGGTCCTACTCTATTTATCTTGCCATCCGGTACCTATTTTAATTCTATATGAGGACCAATAAAATAAATCTATGACAAGAGACAAATAGAAAAACAAATTTACCACTATTAGGAAACAATATTTTTTCTGTGGCAACATATGATTGTGAGATGTGGGCAATGGCATCTGCATTGGAAAATAAAATATCGAAATTTGAAGAACAATGCAAAAGAAAGGTCGTAAGAATATCATGGACAGAAAAACAATTAATATAAACATCATTAAAGACTGAACATAGAAGAAGACTAGCTCCTCAAAACTATCAAAAAATCTCGAACTAACTTATTTTGGACAAATAAAAAGACACAATTGGTTTGATTAATTGATAAATAGATGAAAGATTAATTATAAAGGCAAGATTCCATGAAAAGGAAAAGAGGCAGACCTAGACTATGTTGGGCATAGGATATCAAAGAACTTCACTTCTTCTGCGTTAATTTTCAAACTCCTGCAGATTAGCAGGATGTAGTCAGTCGAACAGAATGCATTGTGCCATGGTTTACAGCTTAGGTCTAATATCTACACTTTTTGGCCTGATACATCTGACTTCAGCATAGCTTTTGCGTCACTTTTACCCTAAATGAGATGGTACAGCCAACTCCACCACAGAACCTTCATAGCCGCCTCTTATGACACATGCATGCACGGTGAACAGTGTTGCTTTTCTTTTACTTCACTTTCGGGAACGCTGAGATAAAGACTTTTTTAATATGACACTGAAAGAGGCTGGAAGGCTTGCAATAGAACCACGAGTCTTACACAGTGGCAGTGAGAACAACTTTCTGCAAGTGATACGTTATATGACAGAAGAAGAATAAATATTATTACTTATCCGATCCCAGGGTTGCGAGCTTTCATTCTTTCATCAAATAAATATTATATAAATAGATAAAGTATGTTAGAAACATTTCTGACTTTCTGGAAATTATAAGGACTAGTGCATGCTGAAATCGGATGTGCTAGGCCTACAAGGCGCATAACGGTGGCACAACGTAATCACGCTCCCGGCGCAAAATGCACGGATATCCGTGATGGTTACAATGGAGCGAACGAAAAACAAACAAACAATAAGGACTAGTAGTTTCATGCAGGAGAAGAGTAAAGAAATATTTTTGAAACATTTATTGAATTTATTGATGAATATCATTTGGAGTGAGTAGTTGTAATTAAAGTAAATGTATTGTTTTGTTATTCAGCTACTGTTGACTCCTCAACTTCAGAATACTTATTTGGTATCAGCAGTGTTGCATGTTATAATTGGGAAGCTGAGAAGTCAGATTGGGATGCCAGACGATGTACGGTAAGATAATTTATATATGGGTTTGGCATGGAAAGGTATGCACATTACTTTTGTGTGAACTCTGAAGTTGCATAATACTAAAATACCTGTGGTTTCATAATTAAGAAGTTCCATACATGCAGAGCCTGGAAACATGCAAATCCTAGTTGTATGATTTTAATGACTCATTAATATGGATCAAGCAGTAGCTATATGGGTTATTCATGAAATAAGATTTATTTTGATGAATATTAATTTGCAAGTATTGACTTAACTGAAACAAAAGTTATAAAAATTCAATCTTGATGTTATTCTTGCGAGTTCAGTACTTTTTGTTGCTGCTGTAATCAGAAAACAGTATTAAAATACAGCAAATGAAACAAGATAGCACAGGCCAAATCAACATTTCAAAAAATGAGAAACATTCTATGCACTAGAGCAATATCAATGCATACATGAGTTAAAGTGCTAGGATGTTATATTGAGCCAATCCTTCTTATGGAAGCGGAGCATGGACAGTAAACAAAAGTGCAGAAGATAAGCTGGAGACAACTGAGATGTGGTTTTTAAGAAGAATGACGAAAATTTCATGGACAGCCAAGAAAACTAATGTAGAAGTTCTCAGAGATGCTGGAGTGAAATGACAAATTATAGCTAAAATTAGAAACAGACAATTAAGATCTTTAGGACATGTGATGAGAAGTGTAAACTTTGAACATTTAGTAACCACCAGAAAGATCAAGGGGAGAAGAGACAGGAAGACAAAGAGATAATTTTGTTGTAGATTGGTTGTCACTGTTGCACAAAAAGAAGTACAAATTAAACCTATTAACAACAAAAGGGGCAGAGAGTTTTGGAGAAGCATCTTCGGCTACACTACTAGGCATGGCACTTGATTTATTGATATTAGAGAAGAAAACAAGCAGTTTTAAGTAGAGAATGTGAAACCAAAAAATTATCACTCTCGGGTTATCAAATAGTGAAGGCAACACAAAATTGATTCAGAAATTAAAAAGGTTCAATAGGCATTGAGGACTGACTTAATTGTACTTAGGTTTCTTCATACATGCTCTGCCCATCTCATTGAAGCAGCACGCATACATTCCAAAAACACCACACACAACATGTAACTCTGTAGCTTCAATCAATCATTTTCAAACATCTATGAAAAAATACTCTTGTAAACTAGATGTCACAAGCCAGGATTAACCTTTAGAGCCCTGAATTAAAAATTAAGAAACATCTCCTTGGGCCTGAATTCTTTTTTGGAAAATTTGCTTTATTGATGGTGGGTGTTTTGAAAACGTCATAACTTTTTTGTTTTAAAATATATCAAAATAATTTTTACGTATCTAAATAAAGAAGTGAATAGTGAATATAATCATGTTTTGTTGTTGTTGTATGTATGATATGACAGTTGTGAGCAAGTAGTGAAGTTGAAAATTCGGGGGGGGGGGGGGGGGGGGGAGATCGCAAAACACCATTTTCAAAATCGCATATATATCTTCTTGATGACCCTAATACATGAGCAATGTGTGGCAACATTGGTAAAATCCTCATAAATACCTATACTTATTGTATATGTAGTGTTTTATATCCAAACTAATATAATATGAACTAAAAAAACTAATAAAACGTGAAGAAATCGCATATAATGTCCGTCCGGTAAACACTAGGTCTATGCTGACATGCAACGTAATTATTGTCCATGCACATATGTGGCACCCCGATACATATTATTTTTGTGTTTTTGAATGAACACACACACATTCTTATCAAATAACAACATATTAAACACAAAAAACAACAATTAAAACATGTAGTCACGATCACTTAGCCATGCCGCGCGGTACTCAGTTTGATAGTAAAGTATGGCTACAAAATGGCCAACGTAGCTCTAGAAATTCATTGACAAAATCAGCCGGCTTTCTCTCTTCTTGCAATTGTAATGAGTAAAGGAATTTGACCTTTAAACTGTGACGTATTCCTAGCTTCGTTTGGCGGGTTTTATACGTCACGGGATCATTACTTCGTGAAGTTCCGTACTCTGGAATCGTGCGATGTTGTATGTAGCGGGATTGCGCCCGCAGGCACAATGGAGCAGTGCTCATAGGCGCAATATTGCGACCGCAGAGTTGTAAAGGTTAAACCCATGATCTCGTAAGCGCAAAGTAAATGGCTTAAACTGTAAACATTAAACCAAGGAAAATTTCCTGTATCAGAAGAGTGTGAGGTGTCAGATTACTATTTTCCATATACATTAACTAAAAAAAATTGTAAAACTAAACAACTGAACAATATAAGCCTATAACATAAATTAAATAAATGAAATTACATCATGTACATATTTTCTCCACAGATAACTCGAGGAGATAGATCTATCACCTGTACATGTACAGATGGCCCAGAAGTCACCAGTGCATTGTCATTCAGTTTTGCTCCAAATACTATTGACTTTCCAAATGTGTTTAGCAAATTTGATATACAAGCACAAGGAGAAGTGTTTGGAATACTTCTATTCATTTACTTCCTGTTTGCATTTGTCTGCATTTGGGCTCATTACAAGGACAGGAAAGGGATTTTTCAGGTAGAAATAGTAATGTAAAATGATTTTTAGTAATTGTAATCAATGTTCTTATACTATTGGACAGGAATACTTAAGGAAATGTTAAGAACATTTTAAGTCTTGCAGACATCAAACCGAAATATATATCAATCAATCAAGTGCCATACTGAGTAGGCGATGATGCTTCTTAACAACTCTCTGTCTCTTGTGTTATTAATAAATTCAGCTACTGAGTTCTTTTTGTGCAAAAGTACAACCCATGCAGAAATTTCTCTCTTTGTCTTCCTCTGTGGGCATACCTATAGAACTAATAAAAATGCTAACAGCGACATGTACAGTAGAAATCCAATTAACTTAATTAATTGGGCATATCAATCCCTAGGGCAAATGACACCAATCTTCAGAAACAAAAATGTAGATTTGAACATCAAAATAACACTATTCAAAACGATTATTATGCCAACCCTTTGCTACTAATGCCAAACATGGACACGCTAGCCCAAAACAAACGTAAAATTGTGACAGCTGACATGGCATGCTTACACAGAATGCTAGGAATATCGATAAGAGGCAGAGTGAGAAATGAGGACATTAGACAAAAAATCAGCACCACCCCAATACTGGAATATATTAAGAGACAACAGATCAAATGGTTTGCACACATCAGCAGACTAAAATCAGACAGTATACCACAGCAAGCTATGCTACACAGATACAGTGAAGGCAGACCTAGAGGCAGACCACAAAAATGATGGACCATGGAAATAAAAGAGGTGACAAATTCCACAATATACTGAATACACAAGAGGGCCAGCTCCAGAAAACTCTTCTGACACTGAAAGGGTTTAGTGAATAGATAGTCTTCCTCTGCCTCTTCTCCTCTTGATCTTTCTGGTGGTTACTAAATGTTCAAGATTTACAGTTCTCATCAAATGCCCTAAAAATAATGACTGTCTGCTTCTAATATTTGCTATAAATTTTACTCCAGCATCTCTGAGAACATCTACATTAATTTTCTTGGCTGTCCATGGGGTTTTCATCATTCTTCTTAAAAACCACATTTCAGTTGCCTCCAGCTTATCTAGGGCACTTTTGTTTACTGTCCATGTTTCATGTGCATAAAGATGATTTGCTCAATATAACATCCTAGCACTCTAAGTTACATATGCATTGATTTTACTCCATTGCATAGAATGTTTTACATTTTTTTAAATGTTGATTTGGCATGTACTATCCTGTTCTTGATCTCATTGGAGCACCTGCCATCTGATGTTAAAATGGTGCCAAGTTACTTTAATTTATCTACTTGATTTAATTTTGCATCATAGGTGTTAATACTGCTTTGTGTAGGTGTGTATTTCTTTTAAATAACCATTAATTCTGTTTTATTTTTGTTTAAACTGAGACCTCTGTTTTCACTCCTTGTACTACCATGTCTAACAGGGCTTGAAGTTCTTGTTTGCTCTCAGCATTCAGAACTGTTTCGTCAGCTAATCTTAGATTATGCAGATTGTAACTTCCAACTGCTATTCCTGGCATGATTGCTATGTTTTGCATAATATCCTCTGGATACATGGAGAAAAGATCTGGTGACATTACACCTCCTTATCTTATGCCCATCTCTATCTTTTGGAATTCTCCTACATTACTGTCAACCTTCATCACAGCTGAAATAGTATAGGCTATTATTAATAGAGCACTCTGTAATGCATAACCATCAAAGCAGACTTGACTCCAATAATAACCCACCGTGCAGGCAGACACTGCCCCAATTTACTAATGAGACAGTGGAGCACCACCTGATATCCTTCCCTGCTCTACAAGATATAAGACATATCCTTCTACCAAAAAATCCAAACATTGAGAGAATTTTATACAGCAATTCTGAACAACTGAAGTGAACAGCACAGTTCATATTGTGGCATGAAAATCATCAAGGAAAAAAAACCAAAAAACTGATGCTATATGCCTGATTGATCAAAGACAAGACATTAGACTTATATACCCTGGTAGTTATTTTGTAGATTTTTCATTTTTTAAACAAAGGATAGTTTTTGGTGAAACTATCACTATTATATCCGTTATAACAGTAATATCTATTATTGTCACACATGTGATAATCAGGGCCTGGACTTCTAGTTCAGGGTGCAAAGGATAGGGTCATTGTTGTCTTTTCATACATGTTGTAGGAGGTACAAAGGAAGGTTAGGAGTGGGAGGGGTAGGCTGACATCCTGTCACCTGTGAAAAATTGTCATTGTCAATTCATGTCTTGTCTTTTTCTTCTTCTTCTTCTTTTGTTCACTTGAAACATGTCTATATCTGTAATTCTGTCTCCTGAATAAAACTCACTGTCTTTTGTAGTTCATACAGTGGCCCATAGAACTTTGATTCCAGTGTTGTTTCCTCTGGTCAATATGTCTGCCTCAGCATTTCATGCTCAGAACACTCTTGAAGTATATGTTTGGCATTCTGTACTGCCTGTCCACATTTACACATGGCTGTGTTGCCAACCTTGAACTTTGTATACATGTGAATGCAGAGTCAGTTGTGTCCTGTTCTGAGGCGTAGAATTATAACTTGTTCTGATCTGTTCATAATGTGATAGTCATCTTGAGTTGGTGTTTGTGGCTTTTATGTCTTGTCTCAATTTCATACTTTTGTCTTCTATTAAATGATCTCATGGAGGACGAAGTGATGCAGGCCAGTGGACATTGCACATTTTTTCCTTTTATGTCAGAATCCTAGGTTTTGGAGAATACTAGATGTGCCATCACTTTGGATGTGTCAACAGATCTGACAGAATAACTATGAGACAGTTGTGCCAGAAGTGTGTACTACACTCCTGGCAGGACATGCTGATTCTGGGATACAGCTGCACTGGAATGGCTCTCTTCTGGGATTAACCATGCATCTATAAACCCCTCTTGCACAACCATTCCTTTGGGAAAACCTTATGTTCGGGTATCGTCTCGATTATACAACTGAGAAGAACCTGTGCTTTTGTCAGAAAGACTATGGGTTCTCAAGAGCTACCTGCACACAGATAAATGAATTATTTCATCATTATCATGTTACTGTAATTTATAGTTCTGTTCTTCTGCATTCATTATCAATCTCATGCAGATTAGCAGAATGTAGTGCAGAGAACTGAATGTGCTGCGTCATGTTTTACAGATTGGCTGGGATATCTGGGTCTTTCAGCTTGATACACCCAACTTCGAAATGGCTTCTGGGTTATGTTGACCATTATATGTGATGATTCAGTCAACCCCCTCCCCTAAAATCTCTTTAGTCATCTCTTACGACATTCATGGCAATTAACAGTGTTGCTATTCTTTGCTCATATTAATACTCTCACAACACATGGATGATTGTGATTTGTAAAACTACATCATTTCATGTTTTTATAATACTTCTGTCATTATTATCAGGAAAAAATGAAATCTTTTATATTCAAACATCCTTTCTGTTTAGGACTGTATATTTTAAAGTACAGAAATGAGATATCTTGTGTGAGATTTTATTTTTGTGTGTGCGCGTTTATAAGCCAAAACCCCTACATCAATAACATAAATATATAAAATTCTCAGCTTTTATTTGGAAATATATGGTAATACAACCAATAAAAATTAAATATGGAGGATTTTGAAAAGTGTTGTTAATTGGGGAAATGTATTATAAAAGGATGTATAATGTATTATGATTGCAATAGTGTAGAGATAGAGAAGAATCCTGTCATAACTGAATTCCTGACACAAGTGAGCTACAGTTCCATTATGAATGTTTCTTTCATTTATATGTCTTAGTGGGGCGTGTTTCCTTTGGCGGACAACTATGCAGATGACAATTATTTCTACCTAGTCACAGTTCACACTGGTCTAAGAAAATCTGCAGGCACTAAATCCAATATCAGCTTTTGTGTGTCTGGAGAAATAGAGGAAACTGGTGTCCGGCAACTCAAAGATGGCATTAGAGAGGTAAGTCTAGCTTTATTGTAATTATTTAATAGAAGAGTAGATCAGTTATGTTTTAGTGAGAACATCTCTGACAGGCCAAGGTACATGATTCGATTTCAACTGCAGAAAGATGTGTATAATTATTGTTAAGAAAGTAATGGCAGTTCTGAATGTAGATATTGTCTCGAAAATCAAATAACTGCAGCCAAATAATTCTGACTTGATCGCTACATCCTGATTAGGGTAGGCTACCAACAACTAGAAAAGTAATCTGTATTTAGATCTCTGTACTTGGATTAAGATAAGTTCTGTATTTGTATTATTTCTTATGAACCTCTGTATTTGAGAGAATTTAATGGGATATGACAAATATATGCTGGAAATCAAATCTAAAATAAATGTCAAGAGGAAAACATCAATCTTGTCTTGTCCTATCCATGTGTGCTGCTAGATGTCATGGGGAGCCGACATCTTCTTTCTTCAGCTAACTGTGATGTCGCTGCCATAGTGCAGCCTATGTTGGTGTTCTAGTACTTCTCTGATGTCATCTATTCTAGTCTGGGTCATCCCCTCTTTCTCTTTTCAGGTGATCTTTTATTGAAGGCTATAGATGGAATGCGATCTGGTTCCATTCTGATTAGGTGGCTGAACCATTTGATCATGGAAACATCAATATAACTGAGAAATGTTGTTCATCCATCACAAGTGATGACCATTTATTACTTCCACTTTATGAAATTGAGTTACAGTTATGTCCCTGACTTTGAGTTCATAGATAACTGATAAATTCTATGCTGGCCACAAACATCTTTTGACAATCCAGGCATGGTATACCGGTAATAATTGTAGACGGTGTTTGATCTACCTGTGACTTTCTAGATACTCTTCACTGTTGAGCTGCATTTCTATTCTTTTGACTGCAGAGTACCACATAGCTTTGTTGCATGCAGCTTTTCCCCCATGTATTATGTGTTCTTTTCAATATTTCTCTGACTTCACCTGTTTATCTTTATCCATCTATTTTCCAACTGATGACTTACTTTGAAATTTTTTTTTCTCCTTATGTAGTAGCCATATGCCCATCTTCATGTTCTTGATCATTGAACTTTAGATGCATAATTCTTGCCTGTCTGTTACTCTTTCATTCATTGAGTTGTTTACAAGGTAAATCTGTAACCCATTGGGGTTGTAGGAGATGGCACATGTTTCCATTGTGGCACCCATATGACCGTAATAAGTTTTATAATTATTGTTACCATTATTATTATTGCTATTATTATTATTATTATTATTTATTATTGATGATTATGGCTTTTGTATCTTTACAAATGGTCAGGAAGCACACCAGTGTAAAATTTCAAATGGACTATGAGGTCCTCAAATTTGTAAAACTGCCAAGATGCATAGTGCTTACATTTCACAAATGCTTTCCCTTGCAGGTTTTCTGAAGAAAGTTCCTTGCTCATTTTTATTAATCCTCTCTTGGCTTATATTATGCACAATTGCATAATATATTGACAGCAAAAGACAAATGTAAACTTGTGACAGCTGAAATGGCATGCTTACGCAGAATCCTAGGAATATCGCGAGGAGACAGAGTGAGGAATGAGGACATTGGACAAAGAACCGGCACCACCCCAATCTCGAAATATATTAAGAGACAACACATCAAATGGTTTGCACACATTAGCAAACTACCATCAGACAGCATACCACAGCAAGCTATGCTACACATATAAAGCGAAGGCAGACCTAGAGACTTACCACAAAAACGATGAACCACCGAAATAAAAGAGGCGACAAATTCCACAATATACTCAGCACCCATGACGCTGAAAGGCAACAAAGGTTTTAGTGAATAGATAAATAGATGGATGGATAGATAGATAGATAGATAGATAGATAGATAGATAGATAGATAGATAGATAGATAGATAGATAGATAGATAGATAGATAGATAGATAGATAGATAGATAGACTAATATTATGGTTATTATTGTTATTGTTGTTGTTATTGTTATTATTATTATTATTATTTTATTATTATTACTACACAGTAGAATGGTAGAATACTACACGGTAGCACTGAGCTCCAGATTTTGCAGACACATAAGAATTGATACTATATCTGAATTGAACATTATAAGCTTGTTCTTATATTGAATTATAAATCTAGCAATGGGGCGACTGAAAAGAAGCAGCTTTATTCATCAAGCTAAACGACTCCGTAGACAACTTACAGACCTACCTGAAGTTGACAGCCCCTTAAGATCTGTACCAGAACAAACCCCGTGGCGTGAAAGGCATGGAATGCAAATATACATTCAGACCCATGTGAAAGGAATACTAAGCGAGGACGAACAGAATAGTGTGCAGCGAAGGACAGTCACCCTCAGTTTCCTGGATGAGGAATATCCACAGGATATATGGGTCAGAGTGTACACAGATGGGTCAGCACAGAATGCAGTGAGGAATGGAATTGCAGGTGTATATATAGAATATCCACACAAGCCTAGAGATACAATCAGAACACCGACAGGAAAATTCTGCAATAATTATGATGCAGAAATCCAGGAAATTAGTGTGGCAGCTAAAAAACTGCTGAACTCCAACTCTGACCTACAGCCTGTGGTATTCCTGACCGATTCAAGGTCAGTGCTTCAAGCTCTCCAGTCTGGAAAACTAACAGACTTGAAAAAACTACTTAGCAAATTGTCGTACCAGTATAGGGTAACCATGTAGTGGATACCCTCTCACTGTGGAATACCAGGAAATGAAAAAGCAGACCAACTGGCTAAGGAAGGTGCTGCCAAAAACCATCCAGATATACCAATCACCTACCATCAGAAACAACAGATGATCAAGTCAATAAGAAAGCCACAAACACCAACACAAGATGACTATCACATTATGAACAGATCAGAACAAGTTATAATTCTATGTCTTAGAACAGGACACAACCGACTCCGCAGTCATATGTATACAAAGTTCAAGATTGGCAACACGGCCATGTGTACATGTGGACAGGCAGCACAGAGTGCCAAACATATACTTCAAGAGTGTTCTGAGCATGAAACGCTGAGGCAGACATATTGGCCAGAGGAAACAACACTGGAATCAAAGCTCTATGGGACACTGTATGAACTACAAAAGACTGAGTTTTATTCAGGAGACAGAATTACAGATATAGACATGTTTCAAGTGAACGAAAGAAGAAGAAGAAAAAAAATATTGAATTATAATTTCTGATTATAATATTTAAAAAAATATTTTACAAAGAACCAATTAAAACTTTCAACTGTGAACCTTAGAAACTTAAGAATTCTAAAAGAAGATTCAAGACTATAGAGTTGTGATGTTACAGAAAAATGCTTATTGTCATGTAAACAGTTGAAACAAGTAAGCAGGATGTACCACAAGAGATCAATGCATATGGAAATTTTAGAGAAAAATCAGAAAGAATAAATCATATTTCATTGACACATGGAGAAAAGAAAAATAATTATAACATGGAATGTAAATTCCTGAATAGACATAGGGAGACAAAGAGAAAAGATTTTTGACTGTCTGGTGGAGTTGCAGGGAAGAGGTCAATCATAGAAAGGTATAGTCAACACAGATGATAGGAAATTGTAGAATCATGATTCCATATGCTAGCTGACATGGCACTTGCTCATGATAATTTTTTCAAGGAACCTGAACGGCAGTGCTGCTTATGTGATTCACATCCTAATCTCTTTTCTCAATTCAATATTGTTAATTTAATTGTCCATTATGAGTTCCAACTGATTATTCTTTCAGAGGCACATCATCCCCTGGAGTTGAGGTGCTGCAGTAGTTTGTGCACTGACTTCCTAACTCTGTAGTTCAGTGTTAGTTTTCTAATATTTTTTTGTAATTTGCCCACAAACAGCACTCGGGTCGACCCAGTCTGAGAAAATTGGTAGCAATAAATTGTCTATTGTTTATCCCCAGGTAAAGGATGGTCAGAATATCCACACTTGCCGTTAAGTGTAGGGCTGGTGACTGAAAGCTACGTTGTCTATCCAAGGTCATATGTGTTACCTTGGCTGCATCTGTTGAATCTGTATTTGTTCAGGGTTCTCTTGACATTATCTATCCGTCTTTAATTAGCTCTTCTTCTGACCTTGTATTGAGATCTTCTCATGTTATATGATTGTGTCTGTAGTTATTGTTAATTCTCCTACGGTTTATCCATTTTATTTGTTGTTTCTCGATGTATTTTGTGAATGGTCTTATACCAATTCTTCTCCTGATTGTTTTATTTGTTTTATTATAGTGACAGAAGTGTTTTTCCAATCAAAACATATTAATTATGATTGTGTGATTCTATCTGGATGTGGTATTTGTTAATAATTTTCAGTAAGGAGAAGACATATCCTGACATGACATCCAGTCAGTGAGTAACATCTCCACTGCAACAGACTTGGCAAGTCAGCAGTGTGTATACATCGCTAAATAATTAAAGTACTGGGAGCAAACAATAAATATGGGAAGTAAAGGCAGAAAAAGTTAAGTTTTTACAAAATCTGCGCTCATCTGAATTTTGAAGTAATTTTTTGATGTCACACTGCTGCTCAAATTCCTAGTTACAAAATGGCTGCTGTAATTGTGTTGAATTTTCATTAGACCAATAAAGTCATTGTTACAGTAGCAGGGAGTGTTCCCAGATCTTAACCTAATTTCCTTGTGGAAAGAACTACCTGGAACTGCGCTGTTAAAAATTACAGTCAACAGATTTTTTCATCGGTTGGGGGTAAGTAATAAACACCAGGTTGGTATTTAGTTTAATTCCCGGAAAATAATCAATAAAAACATGAAGAACACAATTTTATTCTCCCGTTTTTCGTAGTTGTACCTTAATTTCGATCTGGAAACTAATTTTGTTTCATAAAAAATGTAGACCCTTCTCCTAGGAAATGATCCTTCTTTCTAATCAATGTCTGACTCTGTGGCGTAGAAATACAGTGTACATCTTACACAGCTAAGACACCAGTTTAAATCCCTGCCTCAGGCAATTGTGCATCCAAAATATTCATAAGGCAATGGAAACCTACTAAATATTAAATATTGCCTTGAAAATCACTACAGCTAAAAAATTCTGGGTTGAGCGCAACATCTTGAATAGAACATGTTACTAACTTTTCTAATCAACAGGGGTTTCCGACTGCCAGTGTCTTACATTTTGTGATGGCTTGTCCTGCCTCACTTGGTGATCTTCAATGTCTACGCATCTGGCATGACAATTCTGGTAAAGGAAGTGATGCATCATGGTACCTAGATCGAATTGATGTTACAGACATTCAGAATGGTCACTCGTAAGTTACGTTATGTATTTAATGTCCAGAAATACATTTCTTAGTTCAATATTTTGTTAAAAGAGCTTTATTTTTTACAATCGTATGCAAATTTGTGCTGTTATCCATAACTCACATCTGTAATTTAATATTGGATCAAACATATAAAAATAAACATCCCATTTTTTCTAGAAATTCTTTAAAGAATAATGTCTTTAATTTTCTGGAATGCATTCATTTCCTAGTCATTTAAAGAATTTATAACTGATTTTATAATTTCTTAGGTACTTTTTTGTGTGTGAAGAATGGCTGACTCCAGACAACACAGTAGACAAAATAATAGAGGCTAGCAGTATGAAAGATATTCAATCATTGAAGAGCTTGTTATTTTTCAATACCAAAAAAAAGATTACAGATGATCATATTTGGATGTCAGCTGTACTTCGACCAGAGTGGAGTCGCTTCAGGTGAGTTGATTTACTGTATTCTGAGCGTGAACATGGTCATCCATCTGTAGGTCTTCAGACACAGTATCATGGAAGATAGGGTAGAACAATGCAAGCTATTGTGCATACAGTGATATACTAGAACAGATCAACCTAGTGGGCCTATGCTGAAATTAGAAACAGGACTGTAGATATGTCTTCAGGAAAAGGGTTTACAATTAAATGAAAAAAGGTGATTCTTCCATTTCCGTTGCAATTCTTTTTTTTTAATGAAAAATTTTGACAACGGTTTTTTTGAAAATTCAGTAAGGGATGATTTAACCCATATTTTGACTAACTTCATAATACTAACATTTCTTGTGTTCTAATGTCCTCAGGGGGAAGGGGGGGCATGCAACCCCGCCTAATCTATGGGTTTGACTAGGAAAATTTGGCCTATTGTTTCATACATTCAACCATACATTAATATATAAACTAGAGATGTTTGACTCAACATATTTGAGAAACTACTACAATTAGATACTAGAATACTAGAGCAGGTAAATACTAGAACAGTTTTATTTGTATGCAAGTATGAAAAATGCCTGTGTTGTTGACTGGGCCCAAAAGGGGAGCAAAGAATAGCAACACTGTTTGCCTTCCACGCATGTCGTATAATGCGACTAAGAAGGTTATGGAATGGAGTTGGCTGTCCCATCCCATATAGGGTCAGTGACCCAAAGCCATACTGAAGTCGGATGTGTCAGGCCGATAAGAGCAAATATCGCAGCAATGCTGTAAACCATGACACAACGCATTCCGTTCTCCAGACTGCATCCTGCTAATCTGCAGGAGTTTGAGAACGAATGCAGAAGAAGAAGGTATGAAAAGCAGAAAACAAGACAACAAATGGACTGCTTCTTCAATCATTACAGAAAGTCAGCTTACTTATGAATGGAGTAGACATTCTAAAAGCTCTTTGTGATTCTCAGCAATAAGAGAAGTTTGAGGTTAATGAGTGCAACTGAGTTGAGAATGCACAAGTTGAGGTGAGGATTGTGACCCATAGAAAACACCTAACTAAAACTTCATAATTAATACTCAATCAACAGAAAATTAGTACCATCAGCTGATACCAAAAATAAATGGGAGCATTTCCTATTCAGGACATTGTGATCAACTGGCTTTACTTAGTGGTAGTGATTTGGATTTTATGTGCAATATTTTATGTTCAGTAGGGTGCCAAAGCTTTTGGAATGAATGTAAATCTGCCTGTGGCAGTAATTTAACCTGGTACTTACCATTATGTAAAGTCCTCTTTATTCAGAATATGAACATAATGTTTGATACAAACACCGAGTTTTATAGGTGTTAAAGACAGAATGATCCCTTTGGAAGTTGACAGCTAGAAATATCTATACCATGTTTCATAACACTGCATCAGAACAAAGGCTGTTGTAGTTACAGGAAATGACTTAAATTTATATTGTGTATCCTAGCCGTGTGGAAAGAATAGGATGCTGCCTATCCTTCCTCCTTCTTGCCATGATCACCAGTGCAATGTTTTATAAAGGAGCTCCTGATAATAACAGGCAGAGACCACCAAGTGATCTACAGATTGGCCCAATTAGATTGGGCGTTCAGCAGGTGATTTATTATGATTTTGCTGTGTTGGTCAAGTCATTGAACTCAAGAAATTTGATTTATTAACTCTTACTCTTAAAGACTGTATTTCTTTTAACCACTTCTGCCATAATTATTATTTCTTTGGTGCAGCATTTTTCTAAAAAAGTGAAATTTCTTTGTCATAACACAATGTACATACATGTATAATACAGGAAACTAAAGATAAATGAATAAAGTTATTTCTTTATAAAAGTGTATTAGAAATTATTGATGTTAAAGAAAGTGTGATTAATTTTGCATACAGTTTTGTATTAGAACATTTTTGAATGGAAAAACTACTCCCCAACTCATACACAAAGACAGAAACATGTTTCTGAGTGCTAAATATTTCCGTGTCTAAGCCAAGAATTTTTGTAAACTATTCCTCTTTTAATTCCTTTTTTTATTCCTCTTCATTGGCTGAAAACACTTTTTATTGCTTCATTAATGCTTCATTACTGACAATACGCGTACAACAAAATTATTAGTGGTAGAAACACAAAGAAAGAATAACACAGAATAATGACAAAATACAGGTAGCAGAGGAAAAAACGTACCAGTACCAGTACAAACAGCAATTAAAATTCTTCAGAGTTTGATACTGGAAAAACAACATCGGTTAGGTGAAATTTATGATGCCACAGTTAGTAAGTCTACCATGCAGAATTTCCTCCTCATTGCCCGAAAGACTAGGCCTATCTAACAAAGAAACTTCAATGTCGCTTTCCATGTTATATTTGGAACGCAAATCACCAACATTGTACATATTTCCATAGTAACTGCGGCTATGTCATCAGTTACATATGAATAATATCATCCATTGCGAACAAGTTGTCTTAAAACTGCAAATTATTTTAATTTCATAAACAAATCAATTAAACGTAACATTTTCTAACACGAGGTGGAGGCATGAACTCTGAATTGCACAAAGGTCAGAGTTTTAAATTAACTCTAGGCAGACTCAAAATATAATATGGAACCTAAAGAAAAAAGTATAAAAAGGGACTTCTGGTGACTCAGAGAGCCGACTCTTTTGGGAAAATGGATTTAACAATCCAAAGATACTTATTTGCATTAAAGAGAGTGCCCAGAAATTGTATACATCAACATTGCAGTCTTTAAAAATTTGTATAGAATCAATCTTGTGCAAGATAGCCTTGACACTTTTTATGTCATGTAATGATTGTTTGCAATTTCTGAATGAACTTGAAAGCCCCAGAGTTATTTCAAGTGCAAAATCCTACTTATTATAATGCTAGGCCTGGGATACAAAGGGTCTTGCATTGTTATCGTGTGGACCATGGGTAGCAGATAACCAAAATACTAAAAGTACCTCCTCTTGGTGCACTGTGGAAACAGAAATACAGCTGCTCTTGCTGTATTCCTGGCTAATATGGATCCTAATCCTGGATTTGGATGCTGTAGATGGAATGAGAATTGCCTGCAGAGAGACAGGAAATATCTCAGAAACCTCTACACCATTACATCTAACATATACAAGGCATATGTGGATTCCATCTCGGCAGGCTTAAAAAGCAGAAACATTGGAGGAGCGACCAATGTCAATGTTCCTAACATTCAGTGATTTTACGAGTACACACCGAATCTGGAAAAGGTAACACATGCTAGAGGAACAGTGTAGTGTACGTGAGTTAATTCAGTGGCAATGGAGCTACAATGGTACAACATAAGACAGACTGGTGGAAGTGCTGTTCATGCTAGGAAGTAAGAGCTAATCGCTCATAATTCCTGGACTTCTCATACAAACAAAACAACAATAATGCTAGGCCTAGATTTACTTTCTATATATCAAACACTTGCACCTTCAAAATCTGATATTTTCATAATACTCATGAACGACATCTATATCTGTATTTCATGCTTCTTGTCATTTTGGAGCAACATACTTTTCAGGATGAGTTATTTTTAGCAATGACTATTGTCATATTTCTGATCTATCATATCAGTTTTGATGATCACCGAAATTGGTCACAAAAGCTCGATAACAGAAATTCAGCGACCGTCGAAATGGTCAGTAGAGTCTAAATACAAAAGAAATTTGTTGATGCATTTTTACAAACAAAAAATTAATGAATTTTTACCAACTTTTAACACATAAATTCAATTAAAAATAATGCATGTTGCATCCAAGATTCTACTGCGCATAATGATGAGGCGCATACGAATAAAAATAAAACCAGGGATAGTAGAAGAGCAATGTGGATTCATGGGAAGAAAAATAACAAGAAATCCCCTATATATAGTAAGAACATTAATGGAGAGGGCCATAGAAGTACAGCAAGACCTATCTCTGTGCTGCTTCATAGATTACAGCAAAGCATTTGACAAGGTGGAGCATTCAGAGATTATAAAACTGCTAGAAAATCTTAATGTTGATGGGAAAGATCTAAGAATAGTAAGAAATATGTATTAGAAATAAATGGCTGTGATGAGAGTTAACTCAACTATAGGAAGATTTCAAAAGATAAATATGGGTGTCAGGCAAGGTTGTGTAATGTCACCTGATATTTTCTCTCTGTATACAGAATACATTATGCGAAATATAGAAAATATGCCAGGAATAACAGTAGGAGGATGCAATATAAACAACTTTAGATATGCTGATGACACAGTACTGATCACAGGAAGTGAACAGGAACTACAAGTCCTATTAGATACAGTTGTGAAAGAAAGTGAAATCAAAAGTCTCGGTTTAAACAAGAAGAAAACAGAAATAATGATTGTCTCGAAGAGATATACACCACCAAGATGCAACATAATAATTAATGACACAAAATTAACACAAGTTGAAAAAGTGAAATATCTTGGCAGCCTGTTAGCATTCCAAAAAATTAGAACCATTTTGTGCAATGAAACACTATCAATGCAGACCTGAATTCTTTTTTATGGATGTGAAGCAAGGACTGTAAACAAAAAAAATTCAAAATGAACTGGAGGCTACAGAGATGTGGTTTCTGAGAAGAATGATGAAAATACCATGAACAACTAAGAAAACTACTGCAGATGTTCTCATTGATGCTGGCGTAAAAAGATCAATTATATCAAACATTAGGGGCTAATAGTCAAGGTTCCTATGACATGTGCTGAGAAGAACACAGCTTGAACACTTAATAACCACTAGAAAGATCAAAGGGAGAAGAGACAGCGGAATTCAAAGAGAGAAGTTTCTAGATGAACTAGTATTATGGCACAGAAGTTCACCAAACAAACTTATTAACAATACAAGAGACAGGGTCGTGGAGAAAAATAATCTCCTACTCCATTCGACATGGCACTTGATTGATTGATATTGCATCCATTGAAAAAATATAGTATTTTAGAACTAAATAATAGTGACTTCCCCTTAAATACTTCTGAAATACAGCATTACTAAATACCAAAACATATTGAAATGTTCCAACACGAAACCAGCTCCAATGTTGTTTCTGCATTTTCAGATAGACGGACACACACTCTCCACATAATTTTGGTCTTTGAGAGTTAAGAGAATGTTCATGAAGTGTGGGTTTGTGCAATAGAGAGAAAGAAATTGTTTGGAAAGGTGGAAAGATAATGTTAGTAGCTGTGCAGTCAAAGTGAGAGAAAATCTCTTTGTGAGTTCTCAAATTTGGTGGTATAATATATGTTTTGTCTGACTTCAACAGCTGTACTATTCGCTTCTATCTGCTGTAATCACGGCCGTACCAATAACTGCCCTAGTTATGATCTTCAGGAGAGCTAGAACTCGTTCAGATAAGGAGTCCTCATCTTGCTGTTTCAGGAACAAGAAGAATAGTTGAGTAGAAATATATTCATGACATAATTTCAAGACATTTGACTGTCACTTCTATGTTTAAATTGTTCCCATGTCATGAACTTGAGCTAAGACCTTCCCTTTCTTTCTGTTGATTTATTTCTCATCTCATTGATATGCCATCACCTGTATGTTGTAGACCCAAAAAGGGAACAGTGAATTCTAACATTGTCTGCCATGCATGTCATGGGAGGCCACTAAGGAGATTGGGAGTGCAGCTTACCACCACTCCTATGATCACTGTGATAGGGTAGGTGTAAGACGACACACTTTTCAGGTTTTAGCATATTCTGACAACTAACTATGAAAGACCAAACTACCATAAGTGTTAAGCTTATCCATCCGTCTTACATTAGTGAGGTATTGAAAACATACAGCTATGTGTAGACAGTAGAATGAGATTTTTTGAACATATGTAAAAAAACCAATCTTGCCCCATTAAATGGCGCAGGTAAAATAGTGGTACAAATCTTTATAAAATTGATGGTCGCCACTGCGACAGGTCTAACAAAAATGCAGTATGTAAATGTGGGCCAAGAATAGATAGAATAAATAGATAGATCTAGTTTCGTAATTTTAATCTGAAAAAAATGTGAATAAAAGGTAGTTTGTAGGGTTCCATTTTAAAGCTAATAATGTCTTTGTAAGGTGGATGATGGTTGGTTGCTGATCCAGCAGGCCATGGGCTCATGCCCTTTTACCCAATGTTATTGTGTGATATATGCATGTGTTTGTGAGCTGTTGTTTTGTTCCATATAATGTGTTCCATTTATCTGGCCCAGGTGGATGATCATTATAACTATATATATATTGGTCTCTCCCAGCTTTAGATCGGCATCAACAACTTTCTCATGACATGAACATTTGTCATAAATTTTTAATGCGTCAACTTGCGCCAATACAAGTGTGCATATTACCCCAAATCACATTTTAGCAACTATCATAAATTCCGATGAAAAAAACAAATTTCTGACAAGATAATGTGCTTAAGAACTTGACAACACAACATATATTTCAGTTTATACAATTAAAATAATCATGATATTAATGATAACAGCAGACAGTGCTAGAAGTTGAAAAAAAAAGATCACACGCAATGAAAAAATATTTAACCCCATTTTGAAAATTGACTCGTTCTTGAACTATGAAACTTCGTTGTGTGACAGAATTGAATGTTGCTGCCTGACCTAGTGATGTCTGCTGCCGGCACAACCCATATGTTTAAAAAAACAATGCTGTGCTGTCTTGCCCCCACCTACGCTGAAGCCCACTGATGATCCATGTTTGGACTTCTATGGAGGAGGGAGTGGGGAAATAAATAACTCTTGTATTTCAGCATGCCTCAAGGTATGCAATAAACGACTCATGTATCTGCAGCATGCCTCAATGTTTGCAATAAATGACTCATGTATCTGCAGCATGCCTCAAGGTATGCAATAAATGACTCATGTATCTGCAGCATGCCTCAATGTTTGCAATAAATGACTCATGTATCTGCAGCATGCCTCAATGTTTGCAATAAATGTCTCATGTATCTGCAGCATGCCTCAATGTTTGCAATAAACGACTCATGTATCTGCAGCATGCCTCAATGTTTGCAATAAATGACTCATGTATCTGCAGCATGCCTCAATGTTTGCAATAAATGACTCATGTATCTGCAGCATGCCTCAATGTTTGCAATAAATGTCTCATGTATCTGCAGCATGCCTCAATGTTTGCAATAAATGTCTCATGTATCTGCAGCATGTCTCAAGGTTTACAATAAATGACTCATGTATCTGCAGCATGCCTGAAGGTTTGCAATAAATGACTCATGTATCTCGAGCATTCCTGAAGGTTTACAATAAATGTCTCATGTATCTGCAGCATGCCTGAAGGTATGCAATAAAGCTATGACACAGTCCACTCTGTGTAGAAGACTGTTCAGCTCATGGCATATCACCATACAGCTACATAAAGTAAAACAATCTTCAGGGACTTGCAAAAGCTCTGAAAAACATCCCCATAAAAAACATCAGGGAAACACAACTGCCTGATATAGGGAACAAGATGGACAAACTCATATTCCCTTGTGATTCTGCCATCTTTTATCAAAATGATCAGCATCATTATAATAGCATATGCCATCTAATAAGATGATATGTTCCTGTTATTGACAATCTTATTGTCTACACTAACTTTTTAATTTATTTACCTGTGCTAAAAGTGATGATATCAGAGCACAATCTCATTACTATCATAGTTATTCACATTATGTTGTGAATAATTCAATATTGGTAATGTCATGTATGTGATGTAGTCTCTCCTGAACATTGTCTTCCCAATTAACTCCCTGAACCCTTCTCTGTCTTGGGTCATGCGGCTTGCATTTTCCAATGACATATTATCATTCTCTCTATGGTGTCCGATTAGCGGCTGTTCATTCCCAAAAGTAATTGCAACCAAAGGGAATAATGTGCTTAGAAATTCCTAATGAATATTGGTAATATACAGTGGAAATATGTGTGCAATTTAGTTGTCGCCATACCAAACAGGAGACAGAGAATATCTCCATAGAGAGCCTTTCAATCTGGCACTACACTACCCATTAACCAGACTGCCCACATTAATGACTGCACACCTTCTGTTATATGATTCTATATTAGTAACTAATGCAGAAGTTGGATGTGTCTTTGGCACAAATAAAATCAACAACAATGCACTTTCGTTCTCTGAACGACATCCTGCCGGATATCTTTTAGGAAGATCCTGTTACAAGAGATACCCTGTGGGAGTTTAAGAACAAATAAAAAAATAATATATGAACAATTGGAACAAGTAAGAACAAAATATATACTATACAATGAAATATTTAAAAAAAATTAAACAAAACATTATCAAAATTGTATGAGGTGGAAGGTTTTTAGCTGAGTGACCAGGATTTATATGAAAGCTACCTCCAGTATGAGAATGGATGTATAAATAGTTACTGCAGCTTTACACTGACTCTCAGAAACCATATTGAACAGAGTAATTAATGTATCTGAGTCTCATTCAGTGCTTCTGAAGATCTAAAGATACTGAGTAGCTATGGGCTCGCCAGAGTGAGATGATGACAGATCTCGTGATACAAGGATCATTTTAGATCATCAATAGATTAAAGTCTTTTTAGTTTGAATGTTTGTATTTTTTTATGGTTTTTATCAAAATAAGAAAACTAGTCCTGAGAATGGCTGATATTCTAGTAGTTGTTTACAATACTGCTGTACCTTTCCTAATCTTGTAATTGATGTGTGGGTCAACTGAATGTGTTTTATGTGAACACACTCAGTATCTGTGAATGTTTAGATCAGTGTAACTTTGAACCCTGATTTCAGGGCATACTTTTTTCAACCTCCAAGAATAGTCAGTTTGTGAATAAAAGAACTTGGCTAGACATAATATTTCAGCAAGCAGACCTTATTTTACAATGGTGATTATGTATAATTGACCTAACAGTGACGTACATTTCCAGATGTTGAGACAACAAATGATGGTAAGATAGCAAAGTCATGCTGTGCTAAGCTTCCTTGGATGGTCAAGCTAGAGAGACAACTGACAGAGTTAGAAAAGATATTACTAATTAAACCAGGTGAGCCATTAACAGAACAATTCACAAATTATTGATACAATGCATACAAATATGTTATGTGTTACATAAATACATGTTACCCCACAAGAAGAACATATGTAATGATGATAGAAACCCCAAGGTAGTACAAGTGTTTGACTTTTGTTTCCTCTGCCGGGGGCTTTGTGGTTTAACTGTTTGTCTTGTGACCTAATTACTAGGTCACTACATAATGAACGGTTCAGTGTTGTTGATATTGAAGAAAAATAGGTCATCACATAAACTTCAGATTATTAAATGAAATAACTTATTATAATAGAAAAAATACATCTAGCTGACAGCTTCATGTTATTTGCTCTTGAAAACACACTTGATATTATCCACAGACTATGATAATAACACAAAACTTTGAAAACTCAAGCCTACATGGCACAGAAAAAAACTATATTGCCATGTTGGTGTGACATAGAACACAACCAGATGCAATACATCATCTCTGAATTCATTAGTGGACCACACTTTCCTTAGTATGCTAGGCCACCTATACCGATTAAGAACCTAATACTCAAATGGATGTCTATGAGGATTGGGATCCACGCCACTGGAAACACACTACAGAACTGTCCTACATACAATGAGCACATGCCAGAGGATACTGAACTGAGACAAATGCTATCTGGAATCCACTCTAACCCGGAGAAGACTGAACTTTGCCCTGTCAACAGAATTTCCAATCTAGCATGATCACAGAGTTTAGTACAGAAGAATAATGATGATCATAGGATACTGAGGGAGTATGCATTTGTCACTTTTACCAATAAGCCAGAGAATGTATGCCTTCTATTTTCTGATATGTTTATAAAACATGTTTGTTCTGACAACGATATTTGAATACTAACCAATTCTATGCAACAAATACAATATGTTGATTAACACACAAAAGACAGAAACTATTCAAATAATGAAATCAACAGATCATTTAAACATCCAAAAAGAGAACACAAAAATAAAACAAGTCAAAGAATTTAAGTACCTAGGAAGTATCTTCACAGAAGTTGGACGACTCAGTAGAGAGATAGAAACAAGATGTAAAAAGGCAAATGCTGTGACATACCAGCTGTAACCATTGCTACTGCACCCAAAAATCAACATGGAATTAAAGAAACAGTTGATTAAGAACATCTTTATACCAACACTGTGCTACTAATTCCAAACTTGACAACTGACATTTGTGTGTGTGTGTGTTTGTCCATCACAAGTGATGTTGACCATTTATTACATCCGCTTTTGAAAGTTCAGTTAGAATTATGTCCATGCCTAATAGTTCATAAATGGCTAATAAGCCTTATTAGACCTGCAAATGTCCTTGGACAGTTCAGGCATGAAATGAACACTGTAGAAGGATTTTGGTTTATCTGTGACTTTCTATCTCCTCTCTACTGTTGAACTGCTGCATTTCTCCTCTTTTCACAAGATAATATGCCTTTTTGACAGTAGAGAGCCATGTAGATCTATTTTGTGCAAGTTCTTCCCATGCATCTTGGTTTATTTAAAAGGCTTTCAGTGAGTCTTGTAGTGCTTCTTTTGGCCACCTTGAGATCATGTACCCTTCTCCAGCTCACCAAAGAGAAGTATCTTTGGTAGATGATGATCTAGCATACGTACCAAGTGGCCTGCCCAATGAATCTGTGTCTGCATCAGGACAGTGTCAATGCTGGGGATACCAGATCTGTCAAGGACAGTGGTATCTGGAATCTTGTCTGACGTTCATAACTTTTCTGAGACAAATTTTGTGGAAGTTATTGGGTTTCCTCACATGACATCTATACACAGTCCATGTTTCACTAGCGTATAACAGCACTACATCAACTGACATCTACACATAAGAGAAAGATAGAAACTTGCAAAATGAAATGTCTAAGGAAGGCTATTGGGGTCACCAGACTCGACAACATACGCAGTGAAAACATCAGAAGGATAATAGGTATAACATCATGCATCAGATATATAGAGATACAAAAAATACAATGGTTTGGACATCTTATGAGGATGAACATTCAACTTCCCATAAGAGCTTATGACAAGATGGAATCAGGGTACAGAGCCAAGGGCAGACCTAGGAAAAGATGGATAGACAACATCAAGACCATCCTGAACAAACATGACTACACATGACTACATCAACCAGATAACACACCTGGCTCTTGAACACAAACTACATCTCCTTCACAAACTCCTACGCTCAGCAGCAAGTGTGAAAGCTATGACAACACCACCACCTGATGATAGACAATAGACACTATACCAATTCTATGTAAGAGAGTGGAGTATTCACCAGCTCCTGATTGGTGTTTCTCTGGCATATTTTTGATGGGGAGATTTTCTAGAGTTTTTCAAATCACAGATGACTGTTTTGCTCAGTGTGAATGAATGATGCAATACCATGATCTGGAAGGTCTTGTATTCCAGAGGGGACTTCCTATGGCTTTCTTGCAATCTCAAGGCATGTTGTAGATAAAAGTGTTTATTACTTCCTCACAGTTCTGGCATAAGTCTTCAACATGCTTCATCACAGTGGAAGTAATAGGTGGAGTAGTCAACCTCATTCCCAACCTACTAGTCTACTCTGAATATGGTAGGGGACAGTGTTCATTTTTTTGGTGTTCTGTCTCAAACTCCTTATGTATCTTTAAGGTGGCAGAATAATGATCCTGCTAGACTACCAGCAGTATGTAGTCCAGAGAACTGAGATACATTGCTTCATAGTTTTATTTGTGCCAATGACCGAACACATCCAACTTTGTTGGTGGTAACTAATATTTTCAGTGCTTTTTTACAAATTCTACTGAAAAGTGAATGTCTGTAACAATATTTCTAGTAGACCAGCCATGAGCTGCAATCTGTTTATGGTTGGTTGCTGATCCAGCAGTCTATGGGTTCACGCCCCATGACCCAATGCCATTGTATGATATATGCATGTATTTATTAGTTGTTTTCTTTCATATACAATCTATTTATAAGAATTTTCTCGTACTGCACACTGGTCACCAATTTAAAGGCTATCCATTGTCAAGCTTTCTTGATATTTTCTGTCACTGTTGACTTGACCACAGAAACCCATACAGTGTTACTATTATTTTCTTCATTTTTCAGACCATGTAACACATAGATAGAAAAAGCAGATAGTTGTAATAGGCAGATGTTCAAATCCCTTATTTCTAATGTCATTAACTGAGTTAGCTTATTATTTCAATGCAAAGTGATGCGACCAATTGAACAAACCATGTTTGAGTCTTGTTTACCAGCTTCATATTTTTACAATTATTTCTGTTTTCAGTTAGGAATATTATCCATGTGTAAAATTTTTGGGATGAGAGAATAGTCATAGCCTAAGGTATACCTTTAGTTTAGCAAGCTAGAGTGAAGAGATATGATGAGACAGCTTTGCCACCAGTATTTGGATTGTACTAACAACATAGAATTATGGACAGATTCAAAGGTGTTACATGTCAAACAGATATTGAAAAAATGGTAAATACTAAATAAGGTAAAAAAAAGGTTAGTATAAATACTTAACTACTCATGTAAAACAAAAGTAAATAATGAAACAAAGGACAAGGACAATTATCCACGTATCGGTCCAATTGGGACCTTTTTCAAGAAACAAATAATGATCAAATAAAACAAAACCATAAAAAAAAATTTTAATCTAAGATGACTTTGAAAATGTTTTCCTTATCAAAGAAAAATTGTTAAAAATTGAAAAATAAGCATGCTATTGGTTTTTATAGTTCACCAGTTACGTACACTGTTTGTCGCTTAGATTCCTAGTCTTAATCTTGTTACATTTTGCTAATTTATGGATGATGATTGTGATAGCATATCTACATACAGTGTTTTTGTGTGTCTGCCATATCAGATCTTGAAGATTTGAACAAAACGTGGCCTCGATGTTGCAGACATTTTGCCTGGATCCTTGTGTTCTTTACCACAGCAGTTTGCAGTTTTTTTGTGATTCTCTACACAATGGAATGGGGCAAGGATGTAACAGAAGAATGGCTATCATCATTCTTTCTTTCATTCATAGAATCCATGCTTGTCGTGGATCCTTTCAAGGTAAACATTAGCATATTTTAAAGAAAAATCTGGATACGGTTATGTGCACCATGAGTTTCATAAAGAAAAAAAACCTTTAAATTATCTTGAAGTATAGCTTTCAACAGTAACTTAAAATGGTTCTGATGATAGCCATAACTTCCAAAAAATCAGTAATTGATAAGTTAAACTGCAGTAAAACTGTATAACCAATAAAATGATTTGCAGAATACAAGTTAGTGAGTTTTACCATTACAGACATGAAAAAATATAGATGACAATATACAAAACCCGTTTGAATCATTATTTCAACCATAAAGTCTTTTTAAAAAACGTCTTTATCTATAAACCTGTAACCTGTCAGGGTTATAGGGGTACCACATTGGATGCTTCAGCACACAGAATTCTCCAGCGATCTTCAATGATGCGGATGAGTGAGGAAAAATCTTGTCCTGTCCATTCCTTGATGTTGTCTGTCCATATCTTTATTTTCCCTCCTCTACTTCTGTCCCCCTTCGACAGTTCCCCACAGTATTGTTTTTTACAAAGAATTATGTCTGCATACATGTCCAAACCATGCTAGTTTTCATAATTTCACTATTGAAATAATTGGTTCATGTACGCCGGCATACATCCCTATTTTATTTCTATTTTAAAAAGATACAACAAGCAGAGAACAAACAAATGATAAATATAATAGTAAAATCACAGACTGGACTGCAGACATTTAATGACAAAAACATCAAAGGTAACAATGATGTATGTTCACAAATACATCACATACTATCATAGAGATGCAAATAAAAAACATGAGGAATGAGAATGAAGTAAAACAATTTCAACTGAAATCATTTGGAATGATAAAACAGGAATGACAACACAACTCCCCCATGAGACACCAACCTTAATTTAAATGAATGAATGATTTGTATTAAGACTAAATGGTTTAAGGGCACCATAATGCAATATATAAACAATTTTTAGTATGTATCTATTCTTATTGTTAGAGGAATAAGATTTTATTATAATGACCTGGAATGACCTGGATGTAACAGGCATCAAGACGATTAGCACCTGTCTTGATACGACTTATTTTTATCTTAATTTTATTTAACCATAGATCTCTTGCTCCTGGTTCTATGAATTTCAATGTCACATCTGACTTTCATTTTTGTTGACGGACACAAATGTGTGGAGGGAAATAAGTGAACAAACAATTGATTCTGCTTCTATAACAGGTGTCCAATTTATGCGTAAAGCAGGCATACTCAATGCTCTATGAGAGTGTGCACAATCTGAGGATTTTGAGGCCAATGAACATGATTCAGTATTGAGAATGCATTAATTGAGAGTGAGGATAGGCATAGCACAGAGAGAACATTTTACAAAAATTTCAAACAGAACTTTCAACCAAAATAGAACTGGAACCATCAGCAGCTGAGATTTATTGAAGCCGAAATCTGACAATCTATGGACATGTCCGGTGTATGAAGACAATAATCAAGAAACCTAAATCTAAAAGTGCACAGATTTATCACACAGTGACATCTTTTAGTAAATTTCCACCATGTCATCTATGAAAGGGGAAATCCTCACTATGTCATGAACACAAGGAAACCTGTTTGGAATACTTTTTCTGTTTTAAGCACACATTGTTTACAAGAATCAATATGATTTTTTAATGTTAAATCTTGCCTAAGTTTTCTTTCTTTCATGTATGTTATTAAAATTTCTAAACCTGTATTTTTATTCTTAGGTTGTGCTAGTCTCACTTCTGCTGGCAATCTTTATAAGGAAGACAAAAGTAAAAGGAACAGATGAGTTGGATCTTCAGCTTATTTATCAAGTTAATAAGGAATATGGCATTAAGAACAGTAAGTCTTCACGTGGGGCTGTCATTAATAAAGATGCATGTATATATAATATGATTGATACATTTTATATTGTACTTTAAACTAGTCATAGGTGACAAGACACAACAATAGAGTGACAATATGTAGTCATAGGTGACAAGACACAACAATAGAGTTACAATATGTGAGAGTAATAAAGCAATGACAAAGATCATAATGGGAGTGTGAAGAAGCTAACCATCATAAGTCCAGCTAAAATGTAAAAAGCCAATTTAACACTTTCACTACCACACCTTTTTTGAGACAAGTCTTTTCAACTGACATGCAATTTTTTTGGGTATGAGTTTTCTTCTTCTTCTTCAGCGTTCATACTCAATCTCTCTTACAGCAGGACCATGGTACTACTAGATTTCCAGTAGGATGTAGTCCAGAGAATGAAAGTGCGTTGTGTTGCCGTATTATTTGCCCCAATGGCCTGACACATCTGTCTTCGGTGAGGGTATGAGTTTTGTGGGGTAATAATTTAAATTAAAAAATTAAAAATCACACAATAAATTTAGGACTGTGAAACTTTCAGATGTTCAGATATCAATAAGCTTTCCAAAAGTGCTATCTCATGCTTATATACAAAATATTTCAATTTCTTTTATTTTATTCATGATTTTCTTCAGCAAAGGCAGTCACTCTCCTGTTTTCAAAGTAGTTTTCATTACTCTGTCCTAGATTTGCAGAGATATCTCATATCAATCTATGACTGTCATTACTTGAATCATAGTCCAATTCTGTATTTGATTCTGTCTTTTTTATTACTATTGCTCACTACATCAGTCATTTTGGAGCAGGGATTATCTGTTAGCTACGTTGTACAATTTGATGTGTTCATTTAAATAATGAAATAAATATGTGTGTTGGTGGCTGCACCATCATCCAAGTGAGAGCAGATATCACTGACTCTTATCTTCTTATCTTCTTTCTAACACTCAATGTTCATGCAGGATAGACAGTAGACTTTACCACATAAGTAATGATTTTATCTGGCCCAATGGTCTGCATCTGTGCAATTTTGTATGTGTAGATATTAAAAAGCATGGGTGACATTGGATATTTCTATGGCAATTGTGGGGAAATTGTTTTGATCTTATATATCCAGGATCCAAACTTCAAAGCAGCTCTTATGGATATAAGCACTGCTGCTATCAATTAAATGTTCCAAGGTCATTTAGGAAGTAGATGAGTTAACTGAAACAGATGATTATATGCATCTTCCATGATCTATTGCCATGACTGATGTTTCTTCTTTAGCATGAAAACCCTCCTAGATTTCATATTCCAGAATTATAGCATTGGTGTCTTTCTCTGGTCTGCATGCAGAAAGTGTCAGGGAGTAAACCCTGTTTTCTTAGACTCTTGTTGTATATTCTTTTATGATGATTTTCCATATATTTTGACCTTTAAATAAAACATCTTAAAAACTGTTTGCATGTTGTATTTATTTATTTATTGTTTTACAGAAACAGATCCACCCCGTGAATATGTCTCATACTTGTCAGCTCTTTCTGATGAGGAATTGAAAGCATTTACACGTAAACGAAAGATTCATATCATGATTAGAAATACCCTGTGTGAGCTTGCTGTCCATTGTGTTTTGCTCATCATCATTTGCAGTTTCTGTTACTCAAATCGCACTGCTCATGATTACCGTTTATATGCTAAAGTCCACTCTGACCTAGTTGGCAATAATGATACAGGATTCATAGGTGTGAGTATGCATATCTTCATATGTAAGTAAGTTAATCTTTAAAAGAAGAAAAAAAAGGTATTGTTTATTTGCAGAAAAATGATTATGTTGGTTAATTCCAATGATCCAATGATCAAATAATTATTTAAATTGCATTAATAAGTTATCATTTTCAATCAATAACAGAGAACTAGAAAAAGTAAACATATTTAAATACCTTGGTTCTGCTATAAACAACAGCAGTGATTATTATGAAGAGGTCAGACGGATCTTGGCCATTATATCAAAGAAACTTGCACAAATGAAAAATGTATGGCTGGGCTGCAACAAAATAGCAAAACTAACATTCCTTAGAGCATACATATTTTCAATGGCAATATATACGTGCACAGTTAAGCAGGTCTCCAAACACCTCATAAACTCCATTAAACTCTTTGCCTACTTAGCATCTTTTAATCGATCCACAGATTACATCTGGGATTACGTGACATCTTTTAAAAGATCCTTACTTTTTTTTGGATAATTTATTCATTTTTAGTATTTATATCAACATAATTATGGTGCAGATCAAAAGTGTAATATGTTCACATTACTTCTGAAATGATTTTGTTGTGTTATTATATCAGTTTTGTAAGTTATTGATAGGTTTTGAACATGCGTGGTATGTGATGCCATTTTTTTCTTATATTTCTGTATATATTTTTGAGTGAGCTTATGTTTCGTGAAAGTATAATTATTTTATTTACTTTGGTCACATTAAATATTGAAATCCAATCTGGCAATATGTGACAACATACCTAAGCAGATTTACGCAAATTTGTAAGACAAATCTGATAAAAATGTCTGTTCAAAGTCTTAGATCTACTTTCAAATCTAAGAGAACCAGTCTGATTATTTGGGAATAACAAATATAATTGAATCACAATGCCTATATACTACACATTTTTGGATTCATAATTGGATTATCTACAAAACTGATACAGTTTGAGTGAAAGTTATTCATTCAGAAGTTTAATAAGTTGACAGTTCATGTCCAAAATTCTTTGATTTATAAATTATTTTTTTATTATTAAAATACATTTTTCAATAATAAAAGAAATTTTATTCAAAATAAACTTGTAATAACCACATTATCTGTTCATTTATGTTTTAAAATGTATATAAAGGTATCACATTATAATTAAAATATATTTAGAACTACCATTTGCTGTTCCTGTGACAGATGTGCACACCAAAAAATATTTAAAAATTTTTTCTGTCCAAACACTAAATCAACTCCGTAGGGAGTGAGTTAAAGAACATTGTGAAAAACAAGACCAAGATTATGACAAGAGACAAAACCACTAGCAAGTTGTCAATCAGTTTTAACAGCGAATTAGAAAGAGTCACCAGTTTTGAATACCTTTGTAACAGTAGTGGGAATTGCTATGAAGAAATCAGAAGGAGGTTGGCTATCGCGTCAAAGAAGCTGGTACAAATGAAAAACATATGGCTGAGCTGCTCCAAAACTATAAAACTAACATTCCTAAGAGCTTGCATATTCCCAGAGGCAATATATGACTGAATCCTGGACAATCACCAACAAAGTGAAAAATAAAATAGCAGCATTAAAAACAAAATTTTACAGAAACATCCTCAGAATACCATGGACCAAAAAGATCACCAATGTAGCCAACCTTAGAGAACTGAATGTAAAAGAAAACTGGCTAATACAGCATGGTTCTTTCCAGAAAACTACACTATTTTGGCCATATCAAATGCCATGATCGCCTAGAGAAAACCATAATGGAGGGGATGATGCCAGGGAGAAAAATATGAGGCAGACCAAGAAGGAGATGGGCATCAAAGACCACCTGAACATGACATTAACAGACACAGGAAGACTGGCTCAATATAGGCAAAAGTTTCAAAAGACTGTGATGACTGCTGCATCCTCTTCAGGATATGATAACTAATGATGATATATAGGTGTGAATTTTAGATAATCACTAATAAAGTAAAAACAAACATCAGCATTTGACATAAAACTGAAGAATCTTTAGAATATCGTTGAGAAAATTGATCACGAATAGGACTATCCTGAGAGAAATGAATTTAAAAAAACTGACTAAACATTGTTTTCTATAAAATATTGCAATGTTTTGGTTATATAAAATGACATAACAGCTAAGAAAATACCATAATTGAGGTGATGATGCCTGGCGCAGACTAAGAAGATGGATACTGAACATGACACTCATTGAAGTGGCAAGATTAACTCAAGATCGGCAGGTCTGCTACATCCTGACCAGAATATGATTCCTGATAAGTTGCATTAACAGATTTGATAAAATATAGCTGATTAATCACTAAGTAAAGGGAAGTATACAGGACAGTTCATCCAGCATCTGAAGCTACTCCTGACTATATCAATACTTGATATGACATGGATTTACTGACTTGAACATACAGACTTTTTCGGTAATAAGAGATCAGACAGTCTTGTATCTAATGCACCAATAGATGGAAAGTTGACAATGATTAAAGTGAGTGGGTGTGCTAAAACTGCTTCATGACCTTCTGAATGTAGACTGTGGGATTTATGACATATCTGGGCTGCAATTTATAGTGTTTGATATGCAATTTAGAAGATAATTGACTTCTAAACAATATAGCAAACAAGCTAAAGACTTTTGGTAATATAAAGTGACATAACAGTATGGAAAACTAGTAATGGAAGGCATGATTGCTGGTAACAGGGAAATGTGACACTAAAGATGACAATGCACAAGAGACATTTCAGTGTTTGAAAAATGACCTTGACTGCAGTATGTAAATTCACCCAGAATTATGAGGAGTTCAGAAGATCCTTAAGAAGATTGTGATTTGGAAAGAATATGTCACCTGAATGAAGAAAGGATGATGTTCTTCATTTGCAAGAAAAGCATGACATTGAAAAAAAGTCAAATCTGGTTTCGTTATTTATAGTTTCTAAGATAAATGATTCCATCCCGGGCTCTTCTTCTTCTTCTGCATTCGTTCTCAAACTCCTGCATATCAGCAGGATGTAGTCCGGAGAACGGAATGCGTTGTGTCATGGTTTACAGCATTGCTGCGATATCTGCACCTTTCGGTCTGACACATCCGACTTCAGCATGGCTTTGGGTCACTGACCCTATATGAGATGGGACAGCCAACTCCATCCCATAATCTCCTTAGTCACCTCATACGACATGCATGGAAGGTAAACAGTGTTGCTATTCTTTGCTCCCCTTTCGGGCCCCGACAACACACGGGTGTTCCGGGCTCTGATAAACAGATTACATTGTGAGCAGAAATGAAATATATGAGATAACACTCTGACCTTTAATTATTTTCTCTTTTGAATCACCTGCGGTCCTCTACTCTGTACATCTTTAAGTAGCCATTGAATCATATTTTTCCGGCCTTCTCTTGAATGATTACCTATACACAGTTCACCATAGAACAGACTCTATGAAATATAACTGACATGCAGGCAAAGTGATAGGCCCAACGAAGTTGATACTTGAGTCTGTAGGCATTGATATGTCACACCAAAATATAAACTATTCATTTTTGTATATACCCATACATCCACCTTTGTTTCTAGAAAAAAACACATACATTTATATATATATATACATATTTATATATACATACATTTATAAGTGTGTATCTACATATATTTATTTGTATTTGAGATACAGCAAAAGATTTTACCCCTTAAACCTGTTATTATAGATCTCAACAACTGCCCAGTACTTTGCCTGGTTGGAGAAAGTGCTAGTCCCATGGCTTTACCCAGTGAAGGATCGCTTGGGTCGGATTATAACATCAGAAGACAGACAATTCACTAAAGTGAGGAGTATTTATCGCCTAGGTGCTCCAAGATTAAGACAAGTGCGCATGAAGAAAGGTCAGAACATAGCATGTGCTTTAATAAACACATTATTTTATGATATAGTTTGACTTGCAAACAAAGATACTATACAACATAGTTTGATTTGTAAACAGATATATTATATGAGATAGTTTGACTTGTGAACAATGATAGTATATGAGATAGTTTGACTAGTGAACAGAGATATTATATGAGATAGTTTGACTTGTGAACAAAGGTATCATTTTTATTATTTTTCTATTATCTTTATGTTGACACTTAATTGTGTGTGCATTTCGTGAGCTTTTTTGCTTTTGTTATCTGTCTAAATCACCTGGAATTATGAGAAATGAAACTCTTGTAATATAATAATAATAATAATAGTCGCAGTAGTAGCAGTAGAAGTAGCAAGTAGCAGCAGCAGATAGTAGTTAGTAGTAGTAGTTAGTAGTTCATCATCATCAAGTGCCGTCTCCGCAACGAAGGTTGGCTGCAACGTATCTCCAACATCTCCTGTCTCTTGTCTTGGTGGTGCACTCTGCTAGACTGTAACCTGTCCATCGTGTAATGTTACTCTCCCACTTGTATCTCTGCCTACCTCTTGCTCGCCTCCCTTTGACTTTACCCTCAAGTAAGGTCTTCAATAGGGTGTCATGTCTTTTAATGTGTCCAAAGTATTTTATTTGCCTGATCTTTATTTCTCTTAGTAGTTCTTTCTTCATATTAAGTGTCTTTAGCACCTCTTTATTTGTTTTCTTCTCTTTCCATGATGTTCTCCCTATTCTTCTATATACCCACATCTCAAAGTCATCAATTTTGTCTTCTAATTGTTTATTTAGTGTCCATGTTTCTGAGCCATACATTAATATGGAATAGATGTAGCATTTTATAATTCTCATTTTTAACTTGTTTGTAATTTGTTTAGATATTAATAATTTCAGTTAGTAGTTAGATAATAATAATAATAATAAAATCCAGAACCCATCAGAGTCATAAGGGTGTAGCACTGAGACATTTGATGCAGAGAAATCTTCATGCATTCTATTCTTTACCATTCTGATGTGTTTGAAAATTGCACACCCTGTTCAGTCCTTAATATTATCCAGCCATGTCTCCTTCTGGCCATCCCGTCTTCTTCCACCCTCCATGTACTATGAAGTACATCTTTTGCCACCGAGGAAGGTCTTATCATATGCTCATACCACCAGAGTTTACAAAGTTTCACAATTGTTAACAATGTTGCTAATTGACCTGCACTTACTTATTGACCAGCTAATAAGTAATTCTATCATGCATAAAACACATTGTTCTTATGTTCTCGGTAACAGATACTCAACACACGTCTATAACATGTGTTTTCAAAATGATTGGATTCTTCTCCCTAAGTTCACAGTTAGAATCCAGGTCTCACAGCTACATAGAAATAGTGACAGAACCGAAGATTTATATAAGCTAATCTTAACACCAGTGGTAATCCTGCTTTTCAAAATGATGGTTAATAATGTCATGGTGGCCATGGCCATTGTTAGCCTTTTCTTTATGTCAGCTGCTGATTCACAAAGAAATAATTAGAAAATGTTGGACTTGTTATCAGACACATGGTTAGAATGCATGAAAACAGACTGCCACTACAAGTATTAAAATGAATACCAGATAGCAAAAGAAAATGAGGAAGACCAAGAGAGACCCTTCGCAGAACAACATTCAAAGAGGATATGGCTATGGCATATGAGAATATGTCTCAACATCGTACAATAATTATACGGAGTAACATCACATAGTTCTTTCCAGAAAACTACAATATTTTGGCCATTTCGCATACCATGACAGCCTAGATAAGACATTATGCATAATGGAGGAGATTATGCCAGGGATGATGACAAGAGGCAGAACAAGAAGATGGACGCATGTCATTAAAGACCACCTGAAAATGACAGTAACAGAAGCAGGAAGACTAGCTCAAGAACGATAGAAGTTTCGAAAGGCTGTGATGATTGCTACATCCTGTACAGGATATGCTACCTGATGATGATGAGGATCACATCGCTCAAACTGGAGAACTCTGGTTTCTTTCCTATACACCATATTCAGCGCTGAAGGAACATAGATAGATAGACTAATCTGGCTAAGTAAATATCAAAACCTCCTCAAGCATGCGATTGTTAAACTTTTTATTGGTTGGGACTAAATTAGTACTCCTATCTATTCATGAGAAGTTTACTCTTATCTGTACTATTAGACAGAAGTTTTGAATACCTTTTTGTGAAAAATTGCTACAGGAGGGGTTTTTACTGAACTTTTGGATCAGTTCCTGGTGCTAAAAGTCATGTTCAAACTAGTTTAGGGAAGGGTTTAAACACCAGATACCTCTCCCTTATCTACGGGCCTGTTTCCGATCTTGTTAACTCTTGTAGTTCTGCCTTTGTTGTCGACATCAAATCGATGTCATCAGTGAAGCGTAGATTAAAAATTTGGCGACTTCTAATCAATGTTCTTGAATGTAATTCATCTTACACTTCCCTCATGATTGCTTCTAGGTAAATGTTAAATAGTGTTGGTGAAAGTAAGCATCCTTGTCAAACAGCAACGTCAGTTATGAAAATATTCACAGATTTCATTGTCTGTGAACACAGCACTTTTTATATCTTATATAGTGCCTCTATGACAGAAATGATGTTCTTGTCAAAATTAATAAACTCTCATAGTATTTCACAGACTTGTGCCAAACATGATAAAAATCTTTGGTGAAATCAATAAAATTATGGATCTTCCAAGATTTTCCCTGCTTTATGATTTATTCTATTGAGTGGGTCTTTCATTATAATTAAAAATATAAAATTTACTTGAATGTAAAATGAAACTGATTAATCTATAGTTTTTGCATGACTTAAATTAAAATTTCATTTTTTTTAAATAGTATTAGTAGCGATTGCTCCATGTTTCAAACTACTTTTTCATAGACCAGATCTTTTGACATATTATTGTCATGACATTAAACACCATTCCTTCTCCATGTATAGGAATTCCACTGGGATGTTCATTTCAGTGAACAAATTGCCTCTTCCACTTCATCTCTTGTTATGTCAATGTCTCCTACTTCTCTTCAACTTAGCCAGGTATTGTTTAGTATTTTATTATTTGGTGCATTGTCATGACTGTGGAATGATGGTTTATCTGGTATATCTTCTATAGCTTTTTTTCATACCCAACCCAGAAGATTCCCAACTCTCAGCAATATGCAATGCTTCGAGATAAAGTCTAAGGAGGGAGGGGGGATATATGTGTTTGTAGAGGACATGTTCTATCATTTTATATGCAGACATCCAATCACATAAAGGCTGCAACCATTTGAAGGTATCTAATGTTGGCCTAATTTTGATCACACAGCCTATATGACTGCATGGCTTCAATACTGTCATTTTTATCTAAGATACATATTTTAATTATGTACTTATATCATCCATTTCTACCCTCTGTCTATCCTATGATCTATGATCTGTAATTTTTGGGGCTGTTGCTTTTCACTCTTAGATTAAGATGTACAGAATGAGATGTATTTGCACTAATTTTAAGTTATACCCAATTTTATCACACCCTGATTCTGGCAGACACTGTTAGAAAGTCAAGAAATCTCACTGCTACCCTGGGTATACTCTTGGATCACCCCAAGACGATGCACACAATCTCATTCTTGATTCCTGAATAGAAAATATCATAGCACACTGGGCATTCCAATAAGTGATACGCTGTCTGTTCCAACAGCCATTCACGTGTATGTAGACTCAAAGTCTCAGTCAAGTGTTGCTTACTCAATCATCAGTTCTTTCAATAAAAGAGTCATTTTCTTCCCTCACTTCTAATCACTTTCAATTCTGTCATTCTTTGTATGTGCACATTTTCTATCTAATTGTCAATATCTTCATTTTGTTATGAATTTATGACCGCTTTAATTAAGTCAGCTTTATCTCTTCTCAGTACTGTGCCGTCAATCACTGCATTGCCTGCTAATAAAATGAGACATCTATGTTGTTTCCACTGACTCCAGTGTGATCCAGGCTGTATATCCATGTAATGCTCTGTACAATTGAGTTATTAAATAATGCAACCCTTTCCTTTTTCAGCATGTTCTTTTCTATCTTGCGCTGCATGCTTTGAGGTCTGTGAATATTACTGAGTGGGTTGATGTATCAGTTATTGTACTACTTAGTGTTGCTGTAACTCCCTCTATCCATCCTTAAAAATATTTTTGCAATTCTTGTTTTTCATTCCTTATATGATCTCTTCTTACCAGTATTCTGTTTTCTGCTTTTCTTAGACATCTCATTTCACACACAGTAAGCTTTCTCTATTGTTGTTTTTGTTGGTGTCCATGTCTAACATTGATAACACAATGTTGATATGAAGATTGAAGTTATGATTAGAATTTTTTTTTCATCAGGATAGATTTGTGTTTCAAAATTGATTTTAAGTTTATAAGTTATGTAGTTGGTTTTTTGAATTTGTGTCTCGATATCTCTGTCCATTCTTCTGTCGTCTGTAAAAATGCTCCCACGATAAATCATTCTTGCACTTATTTTTTGGTAATTAATCAGTTATCTTTATGTTGATTGTACTGGATTCCTTGTAATGTTCCTATAGATATTAGATCTGTTTTTTTCTTTATTGATCTTCATGTTGTAATTGAAGCAACTGTTGTTGAGTAGGTTTATGTGATCTTGCAGCTCTTCACTTGAACTGTGGAGTAGGCACTGATCATCAGCAAAGAGTAGTTAAATTAGGTAATTTGGATGGTAAGCATCTAGTGGACATAAATCACTATTTAAACCAAGATATGCAAATGAAGAAGAACAGGAAATCCTGGAACAAGAAGTCAGAGAAGTTATCAAGGACAGCCCAAAGAATCAATCTGCAGGAATTAATGGAACAGCAATCAAAGCAATACAGGTATGTGGAGAGACTGGAGTAACTTGGTTACTTCATATCTTCAGAAAGGCGTGGATAAAAAGAGCTGTCCCAATAGATTGGAAAAAAGCCATCATAGTAACAATACGGAAGAAAAAAGAAAGCAAGCAAGATTGTGGCCTATACAGAGGTATCTTCCTGCTTAGTCATGTTGGTAAAAATTTTCCCTAAGTCTTGAAAAACAGTTTTAAAAAAACAATTGTGAATCCAGTGCTTAATCTGGAACAGTTTGGGTTTAGAAAAGGAAGAGAGTATATAAATGAAATTTGCATATCACTGACCATTTGGCACACTTCATTGTGTCTTCCTATTTAATACAGGTGGGAGCAATGGAGTGTGCATACTTACACCAAACATGTGTTTTTTTTAAATATTAGATTATCTTCTCTTTCATTATCAGGAGCTCACTTTATGTCATTCTGCTTTGTCTCTCGAGTCTGTTTAAGAAGATTATTATTCACAAAACACTGATGTGTACCATGTACCTTTGTTGCCTCACAAAGTCAATATATTCATGATCTGTCTCTTAGTCTCCTTCTTCTTTATCTCATTGTTTTTTGTGATGCCATATGCTACTTGAAGATTGTCTTGTTACATGACCAAACCATGTTCTCTCTCTGTTCTTTGATGAAATGCACAACTACTTTGGTCAGTAATAACTTACATTTATTGATGTTATCTGAATAGATAACTGTACGTCAAATATTGTGGATACGATACCATGTGTATACACATACAGTATGTTTGAAGAGGAGACACAAGACTATTGCATGGGCTGGACCAAGACTCCGTGTCCTAGAAAAGAGATGCTGTATGTTACAGCTGGTGCCTGGTATTACAGATCACCTCTCAGCATCCATGGAATTCCCATTGCTGGTGAACATAACACTTATGGAGGAGGAGGTTACATTTTAAATCTAGATATCAATTTGATTGTAAGTTTTCACTGCTGAACTGATTGTTTTGTGATTGTAAGTTTTCACTGCTGAACTGATTGTTTTGTGATTGTAAGTTTTCACTGCTGAACTGATTGTTTTGTGATTGTAAGTTTTCACTGCTGAACTGATTGTTTTATGGTTGTACGTTTTCACTGCTGAACTGATTGTTTTGTGTTGTAAGTTTTCACTGCTGAACTGATTGTTTTGTGATTGTAAAAAAAGCTGAAATTATTGTTCTGTGATTATAAGTTTTGAACAGCCGAACTTAATGCTCTATGATTCAAAATATTCCACAGTTGATCTTGTTATTGATTGGACATGCAAATATTGAAAACAGAGTAATGAAGTTTTACTAATCACTGAAAGCACAAGAAAACAGAAAAACTTGATGTTTCGACCAAAAGACCTTTATTCAACATATGTATATCAATACAACATATGATGAGTAATGAATGGCACTGCTTATTATTATATAATAATACTAAATGGAAAAAGTGTTTGTTTGTTCTTAGAAATGTGATGCGATACATAAACAATGTCATCCTTTACTCATCACATGCTATGTTGAGTTCATGATAAAGGTATTTTGGTTGAAACATTGGTTAGTGTGTTTATCATGTAGGCTTCCCCCATTGAGGCTAGCACCATGAAGTGGTGATGAGGCTTAGTTCAACCATCAGGGACTGGAAACTAAGACTGCTCGGGCAGTTACACTCGAGCAGGACTGCAGTCCTGCCCCAGTAAGCAGGGTACTGAAGACGGAGGATCCAGCTAAAATAGGCAATCAATAAGGATTCTACATACAAAACACAATGGAAACATGTCTATATCCAATAGTTATGGTGCTTGCCCTATGACAGATGTTCAGGCAGGGACAATTCTGGGCCCTGTACCTCGAAAGTACCCAACTCAATTACTGGAGGCCCTTCTCAATTGCCCAGAGGAGCCAGGAGGCAAGGGAATAGAGCCACTGGCCAACCAAACCAACAACCAATAAAAATAATGCACTGGAATGCTGTGAAAGAGATTGATACAGTAAAAAAAAATTGAGCTTGAAAATAATCTATGTGAAGAACAAGTTAATGTATGCTGTATTCAAGAAACACACCTCAGCAGCGATATAGCCTTTAAAATCAGAGACTACTAATTAGACTGAAAGGACAGATGAAAGGGTGGAATTATGACACTTGTTAAAAACAATATCAATACATGTTAGCTGGATGTGTATATCGAGGGGGCATAATACCAGATGCTCCACCTAAAAACAGACAGTATAGAATTCTATCTCCTGAACTACTACTGCCCAAATGATAGACCATTAGAAATAGACACAATCCCAGAAAAAGAGAGACTTATGATGTATGGTGACTTCAACAGCCATTCTCAGAGCTGGGTCTATGATCACATGGACAAGAGAGGTGGGGAACTTGAGAGCTGGCAGGATGAAAATAAGCTCATATTTATTAACCAGCCAGCAGACCCACCACCCTTCTACTCAAGAGCATGGCACACCACCTCTACACCAGACCTGGCATTCTGCTCACCGCCCCTTGAATGGAACATCAGACAAGTCATTAGAAAGCAGCTTGGATGTAGTGACCACAGACCAGTAATTTTAGAAATCCACAATAAATTTATCAAGGACAGTAGCACACTCACTAGGTGGAACTATAAGAGAGCAGACTGGAAAATGTACCAGCATTTAACCAATGTTCTAGCTAAGGACATAAATGTTGACAAAGACATAAATAAAGTAGTGAGTGAATTTAGTAGATGCATACTACATGCTGCTAGTAAAACCATACCCAGGGGGGCACATACAAATTACAATCACTATTGAAATGATGAACTAGAGAAGCTGCAAAATGAGATAGAAACATCTAGACACATCATTGATTAAAAACCTGGGAACAGCAACAAGAGCAAAACTACTGCAGATCTTCAACACAAACTGGACCACAGGTAATGTTCTGCAAGCATGGAAGGAAGAAATAATGATATCACTCTTCAAATCAAGAAAATATGACAGCACTGTCTCCAATTATAGGCCCATCAGCCTCACAAGCTGTCTATGCAAAACAATGGAACTCATTATCAATCTTAGGTTGCAGTGGTACCTTGATAGTGAAAACCTTCTGGTATCACAGCAAGCTAGCTTCAGACAGTGCTACTCTACTGAAGATCAAGGAACCTACCTCTCTCAACTCAAGAGATTGGGTACGCCTTCCAAAATAAGAAACTGATACTATCAGCATGGATAGACCTCAGGAAAGCATTTGACAAGGTCTGGAAAGAAGGACTCTTAACTCCTTATATCCACAGAGCCGCTAATATCTACATTTAGAAGAACCGATATGCCAAAAGCCGCTCAAATCGAAATTTTTATATGAATTTACTATTATGAATTATAAACATTACGACGACCGTAAAATCAAACGAACAGTCATTATTTGGGGTACTTCCGATCAAGAATAGGTCTATCTTGGGAAGCGTGGCGAAAGTCTGAGACATTTTGTTAAATTTGAGCTTTAATTTCATATAAACAAGTGTATTTACATTTTCATTTTGTTTAACTTATTGCTACTTACATTTGAAGTAATGAAATTTAGACGTCCTCTATGTTTTTAATTTAGCTAGGCTTTGGAAATACGTTAGGTAATAATTTCAACATTAGCTTAGTTGATGATTGTAGGCCTAATATTGAATTATAATTATTATTACGATCTGACTTTGATGGAAGTTCTGATTTATATTTGAGTTTTGATGAAGCTCAGGAGGGGCGTTTCCAATGCAATATATATTTATTTCCCCCTTATCTATATTCAAAAACATTATTTTAGGAGTATCATATACGAATGTGAATATTCAGAACATTATCTAAGGCATAATGATTTGCATTATGCATATAAGGATTAAATAATAAGTCCTGGGCATTAAAATGTAGGCCTAATGATTAGAAAATTTTGTGAAAATGTGTATTTTGTATACATTTGTTGACTTCAAGACAATGTGACATTTATAAGTAATTCTGTATATATAAATACTTGTATGCAGTACAAAATGGTTCAGGATACATGTAGGTGTGTTTTATTTCATAATAAATGGATTATAATTCAGTTTTCTGGGATACAAGCTTGGGTATGTAAAAATTTATATTGTTATTTCCCCATATTTTCTTGTTTTTTATTTATTAAATTTTATAAACCTAATATAATATTGCAAATAAGCACACACACTAAACATAATATAATTGCCTATCCATTTCTGAATTTTTTCATGTCAGAATTGATAATGTGAATAGAATGGTGATGGAGAAATTGTAAAAATACAAATACTACCATAAATTACTAAATTTATTCTAAAATGTGCTCCGGCATAGGAGGACAACCTTACTGTGGCTTAGGAGACAAAGAGTTAAAGAAATTATGAGATTGCAGGGTTGTCAAGAATGTACAAATGAGTAAAAGCATATCAACATAATAGAAGAGCCAGAGTACATTTGGATGGTCACAAGAGCAAGAAAGTCATACTTTGTCATGAATTCTCTCAGGGAGGAGTCTTGTTACCCACACTTTTCTTGGTTTACATCAATGACCTAGTTGTAGAACTACCACATGGGATCAAAGTGGCAATGTATACTGATGACGTGGTGCACAGAAGAGGTCATCAGCATACTTTGTATTTCTTTAATGCACAAAAGAATTTGCAACAGTGGCCACTAAACAAATACAAAGAGCTATTGATGCCTTAACTCTATGTGCAAATAGATGGTACGTCAGCATTAACACAGATAAGTCCAAAACTACACTCTTTATCCTCTCACCAAATCAGAAAGCCGGTGTTATTAAAATAGATGAACTTTTGAAAGAAGACAAACAACCCACAAATCTCTGATTTACTTTTGATGATAAGCTGACATGGAAGCAGCACATAAATCAACAACATAATTCAGGAGAAAGTTAACTATCCTGATAATAGAAATTGGAACCACATGTGGAGTCAGTGGGAATATACTCCATAAAATTTACCAGCAAGGCATAAGACCACACCTGGAATATGGTTCAGCTGCGTGGTGTCCTACATCAAACACCACATTACAAGATCTAGATAAAGTGCAAAACCAGATGCTTAGTATAATGTGGGGAGCAATGAAATAAACTCCCATAGTAAAGATGTAGGAAATGGGGAGAAGCAAACATTTGGCGAACGCAGAGACACAAAGGTGCTACTACAAAAAGTTTCAGTGTATGCCAAGTCATCCAATGAAGGAAAGATTCCAAACTCTAGCAATGGCACAGTTAAAAAGAAGCAGCTTTAACCACCAAGCTAAATGACTCCATAGACAACTTACAGACCTACCTGAAGACGACAGCCCCTTATGGTCTGTACCAGAACAAACCCTGTGGAGTGAAAGGCATGGAATACCAATATGTTTTTTTTGTTCGTCCATCACAAGTGATGAGGACCATTTGTTACATCCACTTTTGAATATTCAATTTTAGTTATGTCCTTGATTATGAGTTCCTAGATGGCTAATGAGCCCTATTCGAGCTGTAAATGTCCTTGGACAGTTCGGACATGGAATGACGACTGTAGACGGATCTTGGTCTATCCGTGACTTTCTAGCTGCTCTCTGCTGTTCAGCTGTTGCATTTCTCTTCTTTTCACAAGATGATGCGCTCTTTATAATTTTAGAACGCCATGTAGATCTATTTTGTGCAAGTTCTTCCCATGTATCGTGGTCTATTTCAAAGGCTTTCAAGGAGTTCTTTAACGAGTCCTTGTAGAATATACATTCAGACCCATGTGAAAGGAATACTAAGCGAGGACAAACAGAACAGTGTGCAGCGAAGGACAGTCACCTTCAGTTTCCTGGATGAGGAATATCCACAAGATACATGAGTCAGAGTATACAGAGATGAGTCAGCACAGAATACAGTGAGGAAAGGATATGCAGATGTATATATAGAGTATCCACATAAGCCTAGAGATATGATTAACAGGAAAATTCTGCAACAATTATGATCAGAAATCCAGGCAATTAGGGTAGCAACTGAAAAACTGCTGAACTGAAAAACTGTTGTAACTCTCTGCCATTCTCCCAGCTTCTTTTGAATAAGTGCTTTTGAATTTCATACCTTTTAAGCCAATTTATTTAATTTTGTATTTGTTTGTTGCACAAAAAAAACATTAATTTGTGTATTGTGTTCAAAAACATTATTTTTTGTATTGTGCCAAAAACTAATATTTTAATGTATCATTATTCAGGTTGTGAAAACTATTATTGAAGAGATGAAACGGTACCTTTGGATTGACAGACATACCCGCGCTCTATTTCTAGAGTTTACTATTTACTGTCCAGATGTCAATCGGTTTGCATTCATAAGACTGTTAGGAGAGTTCATGGAAACAGGAGGGATATTACCATCTTTCAGGTATAGCACTTCATGTTGTTGTCACTTGATGGTTTTCAAACTCCAAAATGTAGGCCATAAATGAAATAAATGAAATTTGTTACTCTTAATCCCTATTCCTTATGTCAGGACATGGAGATTTACTTCCAGCACCAGATTAGTGTTTCTCCTGGCATTCTTGACAGAGACCATTGTTTGAATGAATGTGGCTGTAGAGTGGAATGCCACAAACATTGTTGTTTTCAACTTTGCAGAAGACTTTTCTGTGACTTTAATGGCAGCCTTGAGAATGCTGTACGTAAAAGTATTCATTATTTCCATAAAAGTATTAAGTATTGATAATCTCGCAGCATGGGTCCTCACAGGCTTCACCACAGAAAAAAATCATGTTGATTCTTGCCTCATTGTTCAAACATGTCTACTGATAGGGTGTCCTGTGAAAAAACCAAGTAAGGTCTTGGTCAGTTTGATTCCTGATCCTGCTGTGTGAAGCGTAGACTTCATTCATCTTTGTGTCATTGCATTCAATGAGTCCACTATTATTTTCTTATTGTCCAGTATTACTGTTTTTGTACCCTCTCTTGTTTGCTTGTTTATCTTTTTATTATGATGATAATATATCCTACCATTTCATCTTTATTGTATAAGTTGTGTCAGAATGACTAGAACACACTGGTTTCAACCACAAAATCTCCGGTTCAAATCATGGTTGACTGGATTTTTGTCTTTTGGAGGGACAATAAAAATCCTTTCTGTATACATCATGATGATTGCTGTGACAAAGCAGCATTTATTTTTACAGCACATTAAAAAATGTCTCTCTACACTCCTTAACAGAATAGTATGCATGTAACAAACATTTTTTTTTACTAAACATGTTACTAAAGCAGGTATCTTTTTTTAATGCTGTATTTATTAGCGTAAACCACACAGATGCTCAATCTAAGCTTGACAGTCTCCAACACTACTCAAATCAGATAGGCCTGAAAATCAACACATCAAAAACTCATATACTAGATTTCATGAGATCCAACGATGACATAAAAATTCAAAATGTACATTATTAAAAGTCAACAATTTTACATATTGAGGCACCAATCTAGTACTGGATGGAGACACATAAAAAAAAATTGTACACCGTATTGCCCTTGCAACTGGTGCTTTCAGTAAACTGCTTAACATCTGGACGTCAAACACACTAAGAAACACCACAAACGTTGGAAAACCACAAAAGCCACAGATAAGAGACTAGACTCCTTTGAAAACAAATGCCTACGTACCATTCTGAGTGTTAAGTGGAGTGACTTTAAATCTAACACTACTATGAGGAAAACAAACAAACCTATATATCTTCCTTCTTTAGACAAAGGCGTTGGACTTACATTGGCAATGTTCTCAGAATGAACAGCCTAAGAATTCCCCAGCAGTCACTATATTGGGTGCCACCCGGAGTAAGAAGAAGAGGGAGACCTAGAGAAACTCTAAGAAGAACCATTAATAGAGAAGGCGTGTCAATGAACCTAAACAACATCCAAGAACTGAAAGTTCTTGAGACTAACGGGAATTGAACAAGTCCGTTCTACGGCACCAAGTCGCCTAGCAACAATTGCACACGCGTTTTTCAGTACTTGACTAACCGCATCTCCTAAAAAGATGCGATTTCATCAAGCCATTCAAATCGTGCACACAAAGTCACCCGAACGGACCAATCGAGACAAGGACTATTACAACAACAACAAACATCCCGTACAGGTATTGAAATATCCTCAGTAACAACAAACACATAACATAATATCCGTATTAGTTATACAAGGGCCGATAGGTCTTCTTGTAAACATGGATAACATATATAGACAATACAATTTTGCTTCAAATAATTGTTTATACAAGTAAATTTAAGTAGGAAGCCAGAGGACAATTTTTAAAAATTCTTGAGACTAACGGGAATTGAACAAGTCCGTTTTACGGCACCAAGTCGCCTAGCAACAATTGCACACGCGTTTTTCAGTACTTGACTAACCGCATCTCCTAAAAAGATGCGATTTCATCAAGCCATTCAAATCGTGCACACAAAGTCACCCGAACGGACCAATCGAGACAAGGACTATTACAACAACAACAAACATCCCGTACAGGTATTGAAATATCCTCAGTAACAACAAACACATAACATAATATCCGTATTAGTTATACAAGGGCCGATAGGTCTTCTTGTAAACATGGATAACATATATAGACAATACAATTTTGCTTCAAATAATTGTTTATACAAGTAAATTTAAGTAGGAAGCCAGAGGACAATTTTTAAAAATTCTTGAGACTAACGGGAATTGAACAAGTCCGTTTTACGGCACCAAGTCGCCTAGCAACAATTGCACACGCGTTTTTCAGTACTTGACTAACCGCATCTCCTAAAAAGATGCGAAATACCTGTATGGGATGTTTGTTGTTGTTGTAATAGTCCTTGTCTCGATTGGTCCGTTCGGGTGACTTTGTGTGCACGATTTGAATGGCTTGATGAAATCGCATCTTTTTAGGAGATGCGGTTAGTCAAGTACTGAAAAACGCGTGTGCAATTGTTGCTAGGCGACTTGGTGCCGTAGAACGGACTTGTTCAATTCCCGTTAGTCTCAAGAATTTTTAAAAATTGTCCTCTGGCTTCCTACTTAAATTTACTTGTAAGAACTGAAAGACCTGGCAACACAAAGACAGAAATGGAAAGCTATGATTTCTGCTCTATGCGCCACCTATGGCCCTGGAGGAACATAACATAACATTTATTAGCGTATTTAATAAAATCCCACAAGCATACAGAAACTCAGCGTATACCACAAATATGTTGGCATTTGAAAATTTTGAATGGTGATGGTTTCATTGTCCTGCTGGTAAAAAATAACTTTTATTCTGCTTTGCAAGTGCACATTGATAATGTATTTTCCCATACTGATAAACAAAACACTGTAACCATTAATGAAGATAGTCTGTTATCTCATTAATGTCTGTTATCTCATTAATGTCTGTTATCTCATTAATGACCACAAACTTCAACATGGTGAGAATATTTCAGATCTTAGGAGGTTGTAACCAGTTATCTTTGCCACCAGATCCTGCTGATCATATATTTTAACTATATTTCACCTGGGTGTTGCTGTGATCTGAAAGTAGAGCAAAGAATAGCAGCATTGTAGCTGGCAATTTATGCCATAAGAAGGAACTAAGTAGGGTTTGGGTTTTTGATTGACTACTCCCATCCAGTAGACAGTGACCAAAAGTGTAGTGGTGAATCATGAGGCATAGAGCTAAATATACAGGGTTCTTGATTCTAATTGGTTCTCGATTCTGCCGACATATTTTATAATCTAAATATCATATCGATAATTGATCAGTAATTAATTTAAATATTCATTTTTTATGGTTAAAGTTATGGGTTAGTTATGTTTGATATAACTAACCCTAACCCTAAATATATTTATATTTAACCCTTGTGGAACTAGTTTGGAATTAGTGCCTACCGAAGTAATTATTTCCCTTGGCGGTAGACACTAACTAGAAACAAGAACCAAATACAGATATCACACTCAAGTAGTAAATGATAATGCTTTCTATTCTCAAAGACTGTATCCTTCTAATATGCAGAAATTCAAGAATACCAGAAGGTGATTCTTGATTAGAAACTGGCTTCACAGCACGCGGGACATTCCCATAAGTGCTCCGCCCTCTGCCCCAGCAGCCATCCCAGTGTATGTAGACTCATAGTTCCTGTCAGGTGTTGCTTGTGTGATCTTCAGGACTTTCCAAAAATTTACTTTTCCTCCCCTCACCTCTGAATATTCCCATTTCTAACATTCTCTGTATGTGTACGTTCTCAACCTCATTGAGATCATCTGCATCTTGAAATGAATTTATTACTGCCTTTATTAAATCTGCTTTATCTCTTCTCAGCAATGTCCGTCTATCGCCGCATTGCCTGCCAGTAAGTCGGCTCTCTCATTTCCTCTGACCCCAGCATGACCAGGGCAGTATATCCATGTAATGCTCTGGACAACTGAGTTGTTCAATAAGTCCCACCATTCTTTTCTTAGCATGAACTTTTCTATCTTGCGCAACATGCTTTGAGAGTCTGTGAGTATTACTGCGTGTGTTGATGTATCAGTTATCAACCAATTAAGAGCTGCTGTAACTCCCTCTATCTCCATCCTCATGCTCGATGTGACAGTATAATATGATGAAGATTTCTCAACTATCTTCATGCCATTTCTGTAGGCAACAAAACCCCAATCGCTTTTATTTGTGTTTCTGCTAACAGAGCCATCTGAGTATATAATTATGTCTTGTGGTTTCGAGTGTAGTTGGGCGAGTTCTTGCACTGTATCCTGAGCCCTGACTACCGTCCATTTTCGACACGCTTTATCTAGTTGTATTATTACTTTAGTCAGTGATTTCTTCTTAGTGTCTACCTCCACCCATTCACTGCCCGTTCCTATTTTTCCAATTCACATACTATTCGCAGTGTGTCTTCAGCCTCTGCCACCCGACCAGAAGATGAGTTATATTTTAACTGGTTCAGCCCGACGAGACTCATATGAGTCATTAATCGTTATGTCTTGAGACTGAAGATACTCCATTGAGTTGCAGTTTGTGACATTTATTTTTTCCTTTACGGTATTTATATCAACGTAAGGATTGTTCCAATCGAAAGTCTAATATGCCCACATTACTTCTTGCATGATTTTGATGTGTATTGATATCAATTTTGTAAGTGATTGAAAAGTTTTGAACATGGGGGTATGTGACACCATTTTTCCTTATATTCTGTGTGTGTGTATATATATATATATATATTTTTTTTTTAAATTTTAGTTATTTTCGTAAAATAATAACTATTTTATTTACTTTGGTCACATTTATTATTGAAATCAAACCTGGCAATTACTGGTAACTGTTATTTAGCATCATTTTTGCTAATTTATGCTATTTGTAAGAGAAATCTGCCACATTTTCGTAATTGGATTATCTACAAAACTGAAACAGTTTGAGTGGAAGGTATTGATTTAAAAGTTGGCAAGATCAAATATCATGTCCGAAATAATATTTATTAGTCATTTACACATTGTATTTTCTTGTTATAAAAGAGGCAAAAAGTACAGAGGCCAACATCACTGACTCAGAAAAAGACAACTCAGAGCAACTAAACAATGAAATAAATGAACTACTTTTCGCAGACGATCAGAGCATCATATACGAAAACAAAGAACAACTACAAAATCATGTTAGCTCACTATCTGCAACATGTAGAACATACAACATGAAGATCAATACACAAAAGACGGAAATTATGAAAATATACAGAGCACTGAGTCCACTAAACATACAGATAGACAATATAGGAGTAAAAGAAGTAACAGAGTTCAAATATCTTGGTAGTATTTTTACAGAAAATGGAAGCATGGATAGAGAAATAGAGATGAGATGTCAAAAGGCAAATGCAGTAAATTACCAACTGTCACCACTAGTTCTTCACCCCAAAATCGAGATGGAAGTTAAGAGACAAATGATCTACAGTATATTTCTACCACCACTGTGTTACCAGTGCCAAACCTGGTCTCTCTCATCTTCACATTACAGAAAGATAGTGACATGTGAGACGAAATGCTTGAGGAAAGCTGCCGGGGTCACCAGGCTTGATAGATTGCAAAATGAATATATTAGGGAAAGAATAGGTATAATATCTTGTGCAGATTACATAGAGAGAGAACAGATCACGAAAAGGTGACTGTACAAGCATATAACCAAATCACATTAGGGTACAAAGCCAGAGGAAGACCATGAAAAAGATGGATAGAAAACGTCAGGGACATCCTGAACAGACATGGTCATAGCACAGCTGAGGCCACACATCTGGCTTTAGAACACAAGCTTGTGCTCCAATCACCCCTACACTTAACGGCAAGAGTGGATCACAATCCACCTGGGAATAGACAATAAACAATTTTCTTGTTAAAATAAATTTTTATATATTAACATTTTGTTTTTCAAAATGAACTTGTGATAATCACATTCACTGTCCATTTATGTTTCAAAATATATATATTAAATTATAATGTAAATATATTTAGAAGTACTATTTCTTTTTCCCATGACGCATGTGCAAAAAAGAAAAACTAACACAATTTAAACACTAAAAATACTCTGGGCAGAATCAGTTAATATATATGAGGATGTGGTGTCAGTAAAGTTAGAATAACTTTTTATCCTGAAATATTGCAGCATCTACCCTGTCACAGTTTATAATCCACCTGGCGCCATTGGTAAATTTGTGAAGGCCTGTGAGGTTCTGTACATACTTTTCACTGCATTAGCATTGATCTATGTCATTTATGTGCTTTCAAAGCAGAAGTGGTCGGCACTGAAAGATTTGTGGTTTATGGTGGACTTAGTTGCTGTAGCTGTGGCCATTGCTACATATTCTTTGTTCAAGTGAGTATAACTAACACAGATTTTAAAAAAATTATTCATGGGTTTTCCTGTGTTGGTCATAGGTCTCAAACGTTAGAACGGTAGAAATTAAAGTGGTATAGGACAACTTTGTCACAATAATTATCCATAATAATAGTCATGCGTACCTGTCAATTTATAGAATGATCATTCTGTATTTCACCCAAACATGATCCCTAAAATTCTTTAAATGAAAAATTTAGTCTCCTTAACGGTTTTCTTGCTGTGATGGAACTAATTTTTGAATACGTTTTCTAATTTATGATATTTGTATTTTCATAAATTTTTCCTAATTGTTTTGTCTGCATCAACAAGTCTAATATCGAAATTTTAAGAAATTGATAGATAATATTAATTATTTTTACTTTTTCTTTTACATATAAAATTGTTTTAGTTATTTAACTGTTTTCACTCTGCATTAATATTGAGTATTTTTCCCCTGACGCTGAATTCTTTTTTGAATTTACACCTTACTAATGGAGTTTATTTGGAAAATACAATTACCTTTTTTTTTTGGATTTTTTGGGTATAATTTTTGTATGTGGTAATAGAGAAATGGTTACTGAAGTTTTGTTGGTGTACCGGTATGTGTAATATGTGAGAAAATGGTGAATATGAAAAATAAAAAACCAAACAGGAAAAAACATGTGCCTCACCTATTGTTGTGCAAATATATTCAATACGGATGAAATACTGCTAAATGTATATACCTGTCCTATCTCTATTATTATTTCATAACCAAACTAACATATTCATATCATGTCTGTGAAAACAATTTAAACACGTCAATCTAATGTTATCAACTATGACTAATGTTTCTGTAAACTTTGATATATTCAATGCTGGAATGTTGCTAAATGATATTGTCTATTTCTGATGTCAACTAAACTAATGTGTACTTAATATCATCTGGGCCCAGAGATTATATGCACACCAGAGTGCATAGGCCGACGCTCCATGGCTGATCGAGCATCAGGTTCAGCGAACCACAGCTTATCAAGACCCTCAGTATACTGTCATGCAGTGAGCCTGGAAACAGGAGTGCAGCAACCCTGCTGTAGCCTGGCCAAGTACTAGGGGTTGAAAATATGGGAATGCCAACCCAGCCCCAAAAATGCCAGCTGAAGATGGATGTGTCAGATCGAAAGGTGCTGATAATGCAACTTGCTGTAAAACATGACAATGTAGATCACCCTCATATGTCCTTCTCAGGATGGTCAGCAGAATGCTTTCAGAGGGTCCACTGCAATGCGTACGATGAAGAAAGAAGATAATATCATCTGTGAAAACAAACGAAACATGTGAATCTCACTTATGTTATCAGCTAGGCCTAATGATGCTACAACTTTAGAAAAGTTGCAAATCCAGAGATGATTGTAACCAGGATGGGCACTATTCAACTACATACATGATACTTTTCAGTACAAATGTACTCAACGAAGAACTGTTACTCCAAATCCTCAGCGATCTGGGGCTGAGAAACAATGTCTGCATCCGTGTAACCCTGAAATCGTTACAGGAATCAGAATTTTAAAAATATTCCTCAAAAGTTTCGATGATTTCGATGGATTGCAGAAAATAATTCACATAATTGTGTCAAATGTCACCCTGCTTAGAATACCAGCAGAAATGAAAGTGGGCCTATATTATGTCTACTTTTGATTCCTGTGTAGCCCGGATGAATGACATTAATTTACAATTGGGACTCCTTTGTTTAAATATAAATCCAGACAAAAAATACATTTTTAAAAGAAATGTATACATACTCAAACTTTCATCAAAAGTATAAATAACCAAACTGTTAAACGATATCTGACAAGGTGGAGAGTTTCACAGTAATAAAACCAAGAAGATAAATAATATATTTATTTGAACGATATTTTTACTGGATAATCTAATTACCAAATAGTAATACCAAATACAATTTGGTAGTTAGATTATCTAGTAACATTATTACATTAACATAGTATTTATGGCTTTCATCATGAGCTAATAATATTTTAAGATTGTCATCAAACTATTGTCAAAATTGTCACTGAATGTATTGTGAAGCTATTCCTAATTCTGAATGACAGCTAAACATGAAGAAGTCTAGATTTAAATATTTGAAATATCGATAACAACTAGTTGCAACAAATAAAAATGTAAATACCTGGTATTGTTAAATAGTTGCATAAATATGTGAAAAAAACCCAATCAAAATCACTCAAAATTGCAGAAAAAAACATTGACCATATCTTTAAAGGAATTGAAGCAAATAGGAATATTTCATTTGAATTTATGGAAATTTTGATGTTAATAAATCATAATGGTAATGTCAAGTGAGAAATATAGATATCAGTATTATATTAACAAATTAAATATATATATATATATATATATGTATATACAAAATCCCTAGAATACCCAGAGTAGGCATCTTCTCAAAGTATTGCACATCCCTGAGAGTTAGTCTTCTGATTTTGAAATAAAGTATGTATATGTATATATATATATATATATATATATATATACTTAAATACTGTGGGTGTATGTCTCTATGTGCACGTGCTGCATCCACAACTGGTTCATTGTAGTCTTGCAGAATATGTTCATGTTGAAGTATAGAGATGATGGACCCAGTCTTAGTTTATGTAAGAATGGCATGATAAAATACAATATATTAGTCCTCAAGAGATATAAAATTCCAAAGAAACTACACTATTGCAAAAATGTAAATGTATATCAAAAAAATATACCTGAAAAATGTATATCAAAACAGCTAGTATACAGAATTACAAAATATATGGTGACCAGTCGATGGTAGAAACACTCTTAAATATTCTCCTAAAATATCTCTAGAAGTTTTAACATCACTGCCTTGGAAGTCTGCGTATAATTATCTAACATGACTTTTTAGTTCTGCATAATTGGAGAACCCATGTTACGGAAAGGTAGAAAAGTTACAAAATCCCTAGAATACCCAGAGTAGGCATCTTCTCAAAGTATTGCACATCCCTGAGAGTTAGTATTCTGATTTTGAAATAAAACTCTGGAGTTCCACCAGAGACAGAAATGGAAAGCTATGGTTTCTGCCCTATGCGCCGCCTATGGCCCTGGAGGAACATAACATAACATAACAGTACCACCTACCCCATCACATTGTATCAATACAATTACCATAACTTATGCCATGAAGGTGTAACAAAACAACTGCCTGTGATATAAATTATTATTATTATATAAAAATGTAATAAAATAAAAACTAAACAAACAATAAGTACCCGGTATGCAAGTCATAATCATTAAACTAAAGTGTTCCTATGTTTGATCAAGATTATATCTCTAGAATTTTCAACATCACCTCCTTGGAAATCTATGTGCAGGATTATTTAACTTGACTTTTTTTTAGTTTAGCATAATTGGAGAGTCCATGTTATAGAAATGTAGAAAAGAAACGAATAGACAAATTGACAAAAAATTGACCAAAAAAAGTGAGAATGGTAGGCCTATAGATTATTGTGTGCATGTATTATTTCTGCAATTCTAAAAGTTTAGTTCATTTTGATCTCACACCTTTCAACTTACAGAAGGAACATTTTCATTTCCACCTAAAATAACCCCTAAATGTTGTATAAAAGTATTTTATCAAAGGTAAATATTGGCGTATTAAATGAAACCTGAGTATATCATTTCTGAGTGCAGGAAATCCGCACATGTTAACATGTGTGTTGTCTATTGTGAATATTATTGGTTTATTATTTTTTATTGTTAATTTGCAACTAAATATCCATATAATACAAATTTTCCTTGAAGGTTGCGTTTATCAAGTGCAAATATGGCATTGTCCATGATGAAGGATGACAGAACGAAGTTTATGAATTTTCATGAGGTTACCATCTGGGATAGAGCATTTATTGCTTGTCTAGCATTCCTTGTAGCCATTACCATCTTCAGATTGCTCAAGCTAGCTGCATATTCGGAAAGAACAATGAGGGTAAAGAATATCAATTTCTTTATAACTGGGTGAAGTTATCTTCATATTTACTGTTATTCATTGTGGCACATGCATCTTTGTTTGAAAGGCTATGGGCTGTCAAGACCCACTTGCTAAAAAAAAAGGATTATTTCATCATCTTTAGTACATCACACATTTAAAAGGACATTGCAGACTCACAAATGGAAGAGGCAACAAAGTTAATGTACACTGTCGCTTTAGTGTTAATTATGAAAGTTTGTGTACGTAAAAACTAAGGTAATCATTTTCAGCCTGGTTAAGGAATCAACCATACAGAGTTAAATCTTACTTAAACATTTTTGATTTTTCTTCTTCTTCTTTCATTCACTAAAACATGTCTGTATCTGTAATTCTGTCTCCTGAATAAAACTCACTGTCTTTTGTAGTTCACACAGTGGTCCATAGAGCTTTGACTCCAGTGTTGTTTCCTCTGGCAAATATGTCCATTTCTATGTATTCTTCTATAACGACAACACACTCCAGAGTGCCGGCTGTGCACTCATCCATATTAAACTGTTGACCGCCACCTTTTTGAATGTCCAGCGCTGGATGACATCAGGAAAATGCTTCTCCCTCCGGGGCCAGATAAATGGAACACATTATATGGAACAAAACAACAGCTGACAAACACATGCATATATCACACAATGGCATTGGGCCAAAGGGCATGAGCCCATGGACTGCTGGATCAGCAACCAACCAACCAACCATTTATTCTTCTACCTCTATTATATATTACTAATTTCTTTGATTTGTTTGGCCTGTATCACTATTCCCTTGCCTTCTGGCTCCTTGGGGCAATTGAGAAGGACCTCCAGTAATTGGAGTTGGGCCCTTTCAATGTATAGGGCCAGGCACCAACCGTGTCTGAACGTCTGTCACATGGCAGGCACAATAACTATTATTGGATATAGACATGTTCCCATTGTGTTTTGTATGTGGCATCCTGATTAATTGTGGCTGGTTTTGTTGGTTGCCTCTGTCTTCAGCACCTTGGTGAAGTACACAGATGATACAGTTTTGATAGCTGAAAATGAAACACAGTTACAAGAAATGATGAATATCATTACACGAGAAAGTCAAAACAAAGGGCTTAGTTTAAATAGTAGAAAAACTGAAGAAATGGTAATATCAAAGAATAAATGTCCTCCAGAATACAACATAAAAGTAGATGGGGGTCAATCTCAAAGCAAATCAACATACCAGGTATTCAAATATTTGGGCGCATTAATAATATCAGATGAAAGATGTATTAAATAAGTTAAATGTAGAATTGCACAGGCAAAGTCAAGATTTCACAAGATGAAGACCATCCCATGTAATATATCTTTGTCAGTTGAAGTGAGAGAGTTCTTAGAAGTTATATAGAATCAATTTTGATGTATTGAGGTGAATCTTGGATGCTCACCAGAACAGTGAAAAATTATATTGTAGCGATGTGGTTTTAAAGAAGAATGTTGAGAACACCATGGACAGATACAAGTGTAATTAAGATATCTTGAAAGAAATTAATTCAAAAATAGATCTGCTTACATGCATCAAAAAGAGACCAATTCACATTTTATGGTCACCTCATGAGAAGATGAAAGATAGAACACATTTAACAAGAAGCAAGTTGAATAGCAAGAGAGATAGGGGAAGACCAAGAGAGAAGATGCTTGACAACCTAGCATTATGGCATGGGAGAACATTGGTATCAGAAATGATTGACCGCACATGAAATAGACAGCTGTGAAAAGGCATGATAACCAATGCCACACGGCACAGAACATAAGAAGCAGAAAATACTGTTTTGGTCTTCATTTTCACATTTTTGTTGTGGAATATAAGGGACATCTGCCTTAGAGCATGGTATACTGTGTTGGATTTCATTGGAGTATTCCTCTACTGCTATTATATATGACTAATGTCTTTAGCCGGCAATTCACAATTTCTGCTTTTCAAAACTATAATTCTTCTTATTTTTTCTTTCCTTTGAATGTGGAACATTTGGCTGCAACTGACATGCTCCAGCAATTTGTATGCTGTGCTATCTATTATAATTCGACGCTACAATGTTCTGATTTTTTTCCATTGTTCTTTAGCCCTCAAACTTGTCTTTTTATAGGTGAAGTTCCAGTTTAACTCCTGTCCTTAAGTTATATTGCCTAGTTATATTTTCGAGTTATATTCCCACTTTAATATGTACATATTAAAAGTCATGACACCTTGTTAAAAATTTTGCTTGAAGACAGTTGAGGGAAGGCGAGCAAGAGGTAGACAGAGTTACAAGTGGGACGAGATGGACGGGTTACCATCTAGCAGAATGCACCACTAAAGCAAGAGACAGGATGTTGGAGGTCCGTTGCAGACAACTTTCATAGCGTAGATGACACTTGATGATGACGAATCAGTCAATACTAAAATTAAACTTTTCCTTTTTCTTCTCAAACTCCTGCAGTTAGCAAGATATAGTTTGGAGAACAGAATATGTTGTGCCTTTGTCTGCAGCTTTGGTGTGATATCTGTGCCTTTCAGTCTGACACATACAATGTTAACATGACTTCTGAGTCACTTCTGGGTCATCTATGCGATGACCCTCTATGCGATGGGGCATCCAACTACACTCTGACAACATCATTAGTCACTTCTAACAACATTCATGAAAGGTTATAGTGTCACTGTTCTTCACTTTCTTTTGGACCTCAGTAATATATGGGTGAAAATTTAATTGCGAACAACTTCATACTGATGGATTTAATGAAATGGTAATCTGAGCACTATGACCGTACAGTGTGCATCAATGATAACCTTCTAATAATTCATCTTTTGGATGAGGCTGAGTACTAATGGGTCTGCCTATAGTTATTTGATATTCGTTCCATTAAACAATAATTATTATATTTATTTCTCCACAGGTGTACCATGTTCTCAGGTTGGCAGTTAATATCATGCCAAGTTTCTTTACATACATTTGCCTTGTTATAGCTAGTTTTTCTTTTCTTGGATATGCCTGGTTCAGTCATACCAGTCCTCTGTTTAAGAGCTTTCTAGATTGCATGATGACTTTGTTTACTGGAATCATGGGACATGCTGGTCTTAAGGTAACTATATTAAGTGTAGGTCTTTTAGTCCTATATAATATATTAACTTTTACTGTTGAGAGTTGTAAAATGGCATACATTTGTATGGTTTGGACATGTAATGAGACATCATTGACTTTCAAAAATTATCCTGCACGGAGAGCTGAGGATGAAGGGGAAGTGGTGGAAAAGAAATTTTGTGTTTGATAGCGTCAAGAAATGACCAGACTATGATTTTAGCAGCTGTCCACATTGCTAACAATAGTAATGTTTGACAGTCTATATATGATAATTGATTCAGTGTGGCACTCTTATGACCCAAAGAGATTACATGTTTTATTATGACTATTATAATTAAGTGCATGGTGAATTTATTAATAAATAAAATAATAATTTCAGTCCCTCTAGAGCTTAGGTTCCCAGCAGACAACACAATTATATTCTGTGTTGAGCTATTAATTCCATATCTTTTCACATCTTCCAAGACACTATAATATCTGTTCTCAGGAGATCTTTTACTAAAGTTCTACTAATATAACAACCTTAGACAAATTATTGTTAAATTTGGAAGATGGCAAACAAAATTAATAGGGGCCTATAGTCTTGGTTTGTCCAGCTGACACCGATTAGTGTTGCAATGCATTTACAGGGCCCATAGTTCATTCAGAAATTCGTACCCCAGTTTTTTTTTTCTTTGAAATATCTTAAAACCATGTTGTCAAGTTTATATTTCATTTTTTTCTGTTCTTTGATGAAATTTATGAGGTGTTCTTCTGTGATCATTCCTATACTTAGTAGTCTATACAGGCAGTAGGAGATGAAAGATCTGTGCTTCAAACTCTCCAGTCTGGAAAGCTAACAGATTTACAAAAACTACTTAACCCTTTCAATCCTGGCTGATCAGGAAAAACTCTGGGCCTCATGCCCAGGGCAAGGAAAATTACTCCACAAAAATTAGAGGTGACTGTGCAAGAAAATTAATATTAAATACAATTTACAATCAATTTTTATGATTCAAAGTTCAATTAACAGATAAATGGAAGAGGTACTGATATGTGAACATATCTTTGTGAATGTCATGTGTCATGTAAGACAAGTTTACTTGTCATGTAACACGGAAGAGAAAAAAATGAGCATCAGTTTCTTGTCTGCTTCATTTATTTGTGTTAAGAGAGTGGAGACAGAGCATATATATATATATATATAAAGTGAGCAGAAGCAAGCGAGTAGTGAGGGAAAGGGTTAATGAACGAACTGTCTTGCCAGTATAGGATAACTATGCAGTGGATACCCTCTCACTGTGGAATACCAGGAAGTGAAAAAGCAGACCAACTGCTAAGGAAGGTGCTGCCAAAGTCCAAAAAGTTGTACCAATCACCTACCATCAGAAAAAACAGATGATCAAGTCAATTAGTTAGTTAGTTAGTCTTAGATCATCGTCACAGCACTCCAGACAAGTCCACGGGTGCTCAGATCTCTCCTTGTGTGTAACCGCCATTACACGTTGACTGACGGTCCCAGTATGCAGTTCATTGACAATAATTTTCTCGCCCATGGAATCGCACCTTTCTAGCTACACCACATCTCAAACCAAGCTCCTTTATTTTAATCAGGAAACAAGAGTCATTGTCACTTACACAGTCATTTGGTCATGTGTTTTCCCATAGGGTGTTCAAAATGTCTTCCTGATCTATCACTCCACCAACAGCCGTAGTAGCCGCTTGTGCAGCTAACCTATTTCCAATCTCATTACCTCGAACTCCCGCATGTCCCTGCACAAAAATAAAAGTCACTTTTCACACACAGGAATTCTTCACTGCATCCAGCCACTGTTCCCTAATGTACCCTGCCTGCACTTTCACAATCATGTTCATCGAGTCACTGAGCATACAGGCATGTGTCGCAGTTTGCGAGCACACCCATTTCAAAGCTTTGGTTACTGCCAAAATCTCCATTGTCATGCTTTTTGTTATCTGATCGAGTGCACCCCATTCCTCTCAGATGGTCTTCCCCCATCTTTGAGCCGTGAAGGCCCAAGCATTCCTGATGTGTCTTTCAACTGACCCATCTGTATATTATAATTATATCACCTTCCCTGGAATTCTAACTGAGCAGAGCGAGCACCTCTGACTCTACCACTGTCGGACACCATTCCATGCATTCTCTATTGAGTGTTATTATTACTTTGAAGGCTGTCGGACACTCCAAGGAAGCCAGACTCCATTCCACACCAGGTAGCACATCTTCCAATCGGCACACACTCTGTATAATATCCTTTGTGTGCCTCATCAATGACTTTCCTCTTTTAAGTCGACTGCGTTTCACTTGAAAATTTCATGGTGTAGATAGTACTCTTTACCAGCGATAATTAGTAGATAGTCCTGCACCCAACCCATTTGTATTCTATGTTCTGCAGTTGGGCAATCAAGTAAGTATCGCATGGCCCGTGCCAACGTATCTCTCATACACCCCAAAATGATTTGCAATGCCTCATTATGGATTCTGAAAGAGATAGTCCATGAAGAATATGGATGCACGCTATTAAATACCACCAAAACTTGACAATCACAGAAGCAGGAATATTGGTTCAAGATCAGCAGAAGTTTTGAAAGGCAGTGATGACTGCTACATACTGTGCAAGATATGCTACCTGATGATAGACATTTTAAAATCTGCTTGTCATGTTCAATATATATTTTATTAATTTTTCAGAAAACAAATGTACCAAAGAGTGATCAATGGGAGACAGAGTTTTTTTTCTGCCTGTTTGTTGTTATTTGTGCCATTTTTCTTACAAACCTCTTATTGGCCATCCTTATGGACATTCTTACGCTCACAGCACAGAAAGACTGTGATGCTATAAAGAGTGATGAAGCTCAGGTATTTTCCCTCTTGTGGGAATCTTTTCTGAGAATATTTCTACGAAAGAATAATTCTGTTTCATGGAAACAGATGAAGGGTAAGTGCATAATCAGATTAACCTTAAGCACACTGTAAACAAAAACAAAAAAACCTAATATAATCAGGTTAAGAATCACTATCTATATATATTCACCTTTCTCTCCCTCATCCGTATTAATACAGATTTTGGGGTACGAATCCCCCTCTTTCTCCCCCTCACACACCCCAGAAAAACTCACCAAATTTGTAATTTTTTTAATTATAATTTAAAAAAAAATATTCTTTCATTATGAGTTTTTGGAATTTGGATATGTCCCATATGTTTGTCATTGCTGTCTGAGCCAGTTCCGGTCATTTATTACTTATTGTCCTTGATAAGCTCTCAGCCCAAAATATGGTCTTTCCAACCACCCCCCTTCCTTCGAAGCCATTGATAATCTTCTAACTTCTTCACCAGCATTCCAGCATTTGTTTTTGTGCCTATTTTAGTACAATAACTTAAATTTTTCTTTGTCATTTGAGCTAAGTACATATACTAGAGATTTACAAAAATACTGCAATATTTGTGTCATCCTGCTAGGCTATCCATTTTTATGAATATTTCATATAATTTTCTATTAGATGAGCTAGCTAAACCATTTCAAAATCCTACCTAGTCATCTATTTCAAAATACATGATAGGTCTCAGTGTTACTTTTGTATGCTTTTCTTTCAGTCATCAGTAACATATGTGTCATATATGTTTTATATAAATATTTTACAGGAAATCCTTTCTGGTATATAGCTATTCAAATTTTTTTCTTTATTCATGTTATTGATTTTACTAAGATCATTAAGCTTGTCATCAGATAGGGTTGTCAGATAGTTGGGGTTACTTATTGCCAAATGTGAAGTAAAAAAATTGGCATACTTCTAAATGTTATATTTTACTGAAAAATTAATAAAAGCTTAAATTCACTGAAATGCAATTAACAGTTTTATAAAGTGGCTCCACTACAACTCTAAGGGATTATAGGTTTGATAATGATGAATTAAAAACTTTAATTCTAATAGCTTCATCTAGGAGATTTAAAATTATTCTATTTCTTGGTTGTGATTTGACATTACTGCAATGAGACAAATAATTCTGCCATCAGCAGCACTTCTTGCAGACATGATTAGACTTGAATATTCATCAATTTAAACAAGAAAAAATATGTGAAAATGGATTAAATGTGTCAAATATGGTCAAAACATAAATTTTTTGTGGTCATTGACATTTAAAGATGGCTAAATTATGCCATGAAGTGTTCACTATATCAACCCTGTCACCAGAACAAAGTCATTTGCAGGTCAGGTCTGGGTGACAGCTGAGTAAAGATACATCTTTGCACCTACTAGATTGTTCCATATAGGAACAATATGGTAACATGCCAGATTGTAGCAGATAGAATCAATATAATTATAACTGATATATTCCACGTACATGTGAATCTTACCTTATGCAGTACTTTGCGCTGTAGCTACCACATCTCAATTTCATCAAATTTTTTTTGTTTTGTTTGGGGGTTTGTTTCTCTTAGTCTGTCCTTCTCCCGTTGATGAGTGCAGGTTACCATATTAATATGTTTGCTGGGCACCTGTGTGTTGCCAGGACTTGAAAGGGAAGTAAATATTAGTGACACTATATCCTACAATGCCTGTTGTAAGAGGTGTCTAAGGAGACTTTGGGGACAGGTAGGATTGACTGTCCCATAATATTTGAGAATTAATACAGAAGAAATGTTAAATGCTTTGAGAAGAAAGTCTCCTGTTCTTATGGTGTCTATTGTAGCGAACTTCTTGTTGGCAGTAGTATTGTCTATTGTCTTTCCTCAGGTGAATGATTGTTGATTGCATCCACACTTGCCGTTAAGCGTAGGGGTGGGAGTTTAAGCTGTCGTTCCAAGGCCAGATGTGTCGCAGAGGTTGTATTTAGTCCATTTTTGCATTTTGGCAGTAATAAAATGGTGTAAACTTGTATGGTTTGAATGTGTAATGAGATATGCTTCAATTTCTAAAATTATTTTGCAAGTAATAGTCGAGAGTGGAAGGAGAAGAGGAGTGAAAGAAAATTTTGGATTGATAACATCAAGGAATGGTCTGGGCATGATTTTCTACAATCTTCCGAATGCCTGAGGATAGAGGTGTTTGGAGGGCTTCTTGTACTGATGTCCCTGATGGGTTATGGGTTTTCCAATCTATCTATATGCTGTGGCCCTTGTTTACCTTGCGGCATCAGCGGTGGAAGAGTTCTCTGGAGATGGCCTTCTTGTGCGCTGTTTGTAAGCTTGTTCTTGTGGCCTCTTTGATTTCTGTGATCCATCTTTTACATGGTCTGCCTCTGGCTTTATAGCCATTATGTCTATGTGTCATGGCCATTTGTGGCATGCTATCTGTTGGTAGTCTGGAAGCGTGTGAAAACCACTTGATCTGTTTGTCTTTTGATGTGTTCCAATACTGGTATTGTTTTGGTTATCTGTCTGATGTTATTGTTTCTAATTCTATCTCTTAATGATACTTTGAGTATTCTTCGTAGACATGTCATTTCTGCTGTCACTATTTTTCGTTTGTTTTGTGCTGTCATTGTCCAGGTTTGGAACTGGTAGCACAGTGATGGAATAATAATAGTCTTGTATAATGCAACTTTAGTGTCTATGTTTACATTTTTGTTCTTGAAAATATGTGTCATCTGTCCTAGGATCTGGTATGTTTTGTTGCATCTATTTTGTATCTCTTTACTGGTTTTCCCTTCACTTGATATAATGCTTCCTAAGTAAGTGAACATTTACCTGATTAAGGTATTTATCATCGATGTAGATAGTAATATTTCTTTCCTTCTTTGCTATTGCCATTATTTCTGTCTTTTCAATATTAATCTTCATGTTGAATTTTTGACATGTTGTGTGGAGTCTGTTCATATGTTCTTGCAATTGTACTTGGTCATCTGCAAAGAGTAGTTCGTTCAATTTGTCTTTTATGTTATCTTCTTTATTGGTTCTTGTTATCTTACAGATGTGGTCGATATATGTTATAAAAAGTAGAGGGGATAGGACACACCCCTGGCAAACTCCTGATTGAATTTGGAACTTATTGGACACACCTGCATTTGTTCTTACTGAAAATTGGCTATGGGTTTTATTATTATTATATTGTAACAAACCTTATAGCACATATTTTATGGTTCAAACACAAAGCTCTCTTATTAGAGCTAGAAGCATATTCAACCTGGAGAAGATCTCTGCAGCCTTTGGGACTCTGATCACTTGTGTAGCTGGTCTGTCTCATAAAAGTCATACAGTATCAGTTTGAGGTGGTTTTCCTCATCCCTTGCCATTCTATTATCCTTTAAATAGATTTGATGTTTCTTATTATTAAATATAAAAATAATAGTTTTTATTTTGGAATGTACTTTAAGATCCTCCAAAACAAGACAATGTGGAGTCACTTGACCCTATAAATTACAGTCAGCAGTTTGACAGAATAGCTCAATTTGCAAACCGGTAAGTTCAACATACTCTTGTTAGGATTTTAAATGAATAACTGCTACATGCACAATAACAAGTCGTGGTCATATTCTGTCTACGGATGATTTTGTATTTGATGTATGACCACCCATTTTCTGTTTACAAGTTCTTGTAAAATACTTCAGCGTTTTTTAGTGTTATGAGTTATACAGGTTATCATCAGTACACACTGGACAATTACATAAGTAATCCGATCTCCGTCTCAGTAAATCCATTAGAGTTTAGTAACAGTCAGTTCCAGCTCGATAGTGATTTATCAGTTTCTTTATATATCTTTAATATTTCTCTGTATTGGCTATTTCATCCTCTTTATCAATCCCCTTAGTGACCACAATTCATACTTTTGGTAAATCTTTTGAGCAGACGATGTCCCTTGTCGCATTAACTATGTTAAATCTATCCATTGATGTACCTAATTGATGCTGTGGGCATGCTAACAATGTATCAGCTCACTCATTGCCCTCAACACCCTCAACACATGTCCTGACATGAATATAGAGGTAATTTTTCTGGTCATAGATTAGTAGTACACTATATTTGTGTGTCTGACACCCTCATTTAAAAAAATGATGGGTGTATAACCTCCCACACCCCCCCCCCCCCCCCACCCCCCAAAAAAACACCAACATTTGAGAAAAAAAAATTTCATCATCAACAAAATTGAGTCAGTAAGCAAGTGATTTTTTTTTTTTTTTTAAATTTAAAAAAAATATTCCCTCTGACACTTCACACTATTTTTGTAAAAAAAACACAGGAATATTAGGAATGATGGGGATTCCTATAAATACTACTTAAATAATGAACTAATAAGTATTACAATATTATATACAACCCCCTTTTCAAATTTTTAGAATCACTGATTTAGAATCACTATATTTAAAAAATTTTAAATATATTATTAAAAATGGACACCAATGAACTGCAGAAAACTTGTTCAATGTAATTTATTAATAAACCTATAACTTGCTATGCAAAAGATAAAACAGGAAAATATAGTGTAAGATCAAACTGTAAAGAATGTAATAAACCATATAAAATGAAATGCTACCAAGAAAATAAAGATAAATACAAGCAAGCATATCAAGATTTTATGCCAGAGAATCCTGATTATTTTAAAAATTATAAAAGAAAAATGTATGTTTAAAAAAGTTATCTAACAAAATGAACTATCAAAATCCCCAAAGAAAATTTAATGTTATTTTATTATCTTTCTCAAACTTTTTAATATACTTATTAAATTCCATAATGTTATCTTCATGTATTAGATATTTTATTTTCTTCAACAGTTGAGTAATTTCATTCAGAATTTTTTCTTTCTTTTTATTTGAATTTAAAATATACACTGGTAAAACAGTTTTTAAAATACACACTTTTAAGACAGAATCGTCTGTAATTCTTTTTCATAAAAAATATCCCATAATATCTTCTCCTTCTAAATCTTTCGTTCCTTCTGCAAAGCCCGTATTTTATAAGTAACAGGATTTGTATATATTACTTTATCAATAACAAATATGTATGTTGTCCATTTTGGTGTATAAACTTTTTCAAAAATCTTTTTCTTCTTTATTATTCTTACTCTATCACCTACTAAAAAAGTAGGTTTCAAAGTTTCAGTTTCTTAAGGGTATAAAATTTGTCTTACTATGTCTTCTTTAATCTTTTTACTAGCTTCAACTGGTTTCATTATTATAGAAGTATGAAAAGTATTGTTGTTCTTCTTTTGTTCACTTGAAACATGTCTATATCTGTAATTCTGTCTCCTGAATAAAACTCACTGTCTTTTGTAGTTCATACAGTGGCCCATAGAGCTTTGATTCCAGTGTTGTTTCCTCTGGCCAACATGTCTGCCTCAGCGTTTCATACTCAGAACAATCTTAAAGTATATGCTTGGTACTCTGTGTTGCTTGTCCACATGTACACATGGCCGTGTTGCCAATCTTGAACTTTGTGTACATGTGACTGCGGAGTTGGTTGAGTCCCGTTATGAGGTTTAGAATTACAACTTGTTCTGATCTATTCATAATGAGATACTGGTAGTCATCTTGTGTTGGTGTTTGTGGCTTTCTTATTGACTTGATCATCTGATTTTTCTGATGGTAGGTAATTGGTACATCAAGGTTGTGGTGTAAATTCAGGAGGATTTCCATATGGATCTTTTAATTTTTTCATTAAATTAGTACCTGGGCCTGTAAAATTATGCCCTGGTAAATGTAATTCAACTAGAAATTTGTCAATTATAGAATTTAGATTACCATCATAGTGACCTCCTTCTATTGATTCTGGAACAGCAGAACTGATAAATTTATTTTTTATATTTCCACATACAACACATTTCCCTTTTAGCATATCTCTATTATTTTTAGTTTTAGTTTGAAATAAATCAATAGTGTCTGTTTTCTTTTTACATTTTACGCAAAAAATATCTGTCCTTTTATAATAATTAAAAATGAGTATCAACAACTTAAATTTACCAAATGAACCTCTTTCTAATTTTAACTTAAAGATGCTGTTAAGAAATTAAAAATTCCACATTTAGAAGTGTTTTCTTAAGAACTGAATTATCTGACAAACCAAGAAAAAAAAGAATGTGGAAAAATGAATTTAGATGGTGATCTTACAGATGAAACAAAAGGAGATCACTGGTTTGCTTAGTAGGGTAGCCGGGGGTAAAGATGCGCTGGGGGCAAAGATTCGCAGTCGTTTTTTTTCGGAACTATGGGTTTTCCCCGCAAACCACGTGGCCACGCCGGACGCTAACATGCGTTTCTGTCGCACAACGAATTTTCATCGGTCACGGGCAGGTCATTTTTGAGCTATGAGGTAAATTCATTTTTTAACGTTCTCGATCTAACTTTTTTTCCACTTCTCACTCTTTGTCCTCTGTTATCATTACTGTCATGTTATTTTACATGTCTGAACTGAAAACTATATTGTATTGTTAAGTTATTAAGCATGTTACATTGTCAAGATAATTTTTGTTTTCATGATATTTTATAAAAATTGTGAACAGTGTGATTTTGGGGTAACGCCGCGCACACTGACGGGGCAAACATGCGCTGCTGACTGACTGCGCATGTTTGCCCCAGTCACTTCCCCCTCATGTTGCCAAATATTTAAACCAATATTTTATTGTCACCTTATGTTTCTTTTTAGGAATTACAAACTGAAAATTGAGAACATGATGCCACTGACTGAAAATGAAGCAGTCGCTGCTATAGATGCACAATCCCTTCCGATCACAGATGCACAATCTCCACGGGTCATAGTTGTACGGTCTCCGTCGATAATAGATGCACGTTCTCCGCTATTCGTAGTTGCACTATCCCTGTCGGTTATAGCTGCACAATCTTCACGGGTCATAGTTGTACGACCTCCGCAGATAATAGATGCACGACCTCCGCCGACGCACGATCCCCGCTATACATAAATGCACGATCTCAGCTATTCATAAATGCACGTTCCCGGCTATTGATAGATGCACGTTCTCCGCTATTCATAGATACACGTTCTCCGCTATTTATAGATGCACGTTCTCCGCCGGTCATAGATGCACGATTTCCGCCTGACATAATTGCGCTATCTCCGCCGGTCATAGTTACACGTTCTCCGCTATTCATAGATGCACGATCTCCGCTATTCATAGATGCACGTTCTCCGCCATTCATAGATGCACGTTCTCCGCTTTTCATAGATGCACGATTTCCTCTTTTCATAGATGCACGATTTCCTCTTTTCATAGATGCACGTTCTCCGCCAGTCATAGATGCACGTTCTCCGCCAGTCATAGATGCACAATCTCCGCCAGTCATAGATGCACAATCTCCGCCAGTCATAGATGCAGAATCTCCGCTATTCATAGATGCACAATCTCCGCCAGTCATAGATGCATAATTGCCGCCGGTCATAGTTGCACGATCTCTGCCTGTCATAGATGCACGACCTCCGCTATTCATAGATAGTTGAAATTATAGTCAAACGCGTTATAGAGACTTCAACACGTTGTTATAGTTTTAAACGGATCTAAGCACCCATTCTCTGTATTAAATTTTGTTTTTCATATTTACGTTTTTTCATTTTTTTTCGTATTAAATTTACATAAAGATACATATGCCTAGTCTTAGTGCTCTATTATCTTCCCACAATGTGACTGACTATGTTAAGATAGGAAGTGACGTTGTTATGTTGCTGGTTTTGTCAATTTTCCCATGATTTTGTAATTATTTTTGCCTGCGTGTGTTTGCCCCAGAAATTGGGGCAAAGGTGGGATTATACTCATGTTCATAAAATCTCATTATACGGACTAAACGTGATTGTATGTTGTAAATACCCTGACGATTGTTAGATGGATGGATAAGCTACACACTGCTGCTAGTTTGGTCTCTCATAGTTAAGTCTATTTGTCAGAATACGGAAAAAAGTGAAAAACGCGCATCATTGCCCCCGGCTACCCTATAAAAATTATAATAATAATAATAAAAATAAATTAGTGATATAATATATTTTGACAATTGTGGATATCAAACACTGTTAGAAATGATTGATTATCTTAGAGAGAAACCAGGTGATATACATTATTATATTGATCAAATTCAACCATCTAATACAGTAATTTGTGGACATTTATGTTTATATGTTTTAAAAGAATTGCCTAATGGTAATGTTTGTTTGTTTGTTTTTCGTTCGCTCCATTGTAACCATCACGGATATCCGTGCGATTTCCGCCGGGAGCGTGATTACGTTGTGCCACCGTTATGCGCCTTGTAGGCCTAGCACATCCGATTTCGGCATGCCTTGACAATTCGGGTGGGCTACCCTTAGCCTGTGACAGCCTCTATATCTGTCTCCAGGCACGCGTAGTGAAGACTCTTCGCCCAGACGATTTTCTTGCTCTCGTCTCACTCGAACGAGGTGTTCCACTGTCTATGAACCCGCCTCGTGTAATTGGACGTGCTGTGCCTGTGCCCACTGGGTACCGAACCGTTTCTCATCCATGAGCCTGGCTCCTTAAGGGGAAGAACTCAACAGAGGAGTTGGACACTGGCTCCCTCGCCCTCTTAGCCGAGATGTCATTCACTGACATCGTGTACCCCTTGTCCAAGTTCGAGTCTCACACCACGCGTTTGAGAGCAAGGCGTTCTCGAGCTGAGCGTCCTTGTCCCAATAGCGCCTGAGCCCATCAGGTACTGAACCCTTTCTCTCTTCAAGTGTATTTCCGGTGTAGGAAAACCTGACAGTAGAGTTGGGCCAGGGCTAAATCGTTGTCCCTTTTGTGCCTGAGCGAATCAAGAACGGAACCCTTTCTCTCTGCAAGTTACTTCCGGTATAGGAAACCTTGACAGTAGAGTTGGGCCAGGACTGCCATCGTTGTCCCTTTCTTGCCTACACCCATCGGGTACAGAACCCTTTCTCTTTGCAAGCATATTTCCGGTTTAGGAAGGCTCGACATTAGAGTTGGGTTAGGTCTTTTGCTTTACCAAACGCCGATGGATGGGTCTGGGTCTCTGCCTGTTAGGAACTCTGGTAACTAGAAGCCCGTCTCGAGCTGACAGAGCTTGTATTTCCCTTTCCTAGGGACTTTTCACTTTCTATTTGCAGTTCGCGCTGCCCTCTAGCGCTGTTCTGCCCTTTCATTGTTTCATTGTACTCTGTATGAAACATATTTGTCTCTCGCCATGCATTTACCTTTACGTGCATTTTACATTGGCCGCCCCTCCAATGTTCGGACTGGACTGACTAGCTTCACTGTATGTCGACAGTGTTGCTATATGTGGTGATGCTGGTGGTGTCGGAGATATGTCTGTCTCTTGTGCAGTCAAATCTCTTTCCATCTGCTACCTCCACATTCTCGGACACGATCCCCAAAAGATTTGGCCAGAATCAGCACGAGCTGCTGTATTTCTGTTTCCAGGGTGCACCACGTGGAGGTACATTTGGGATCTTGGTTATCTGCTAACCCTGGGTCCGCCTAGAGCAATGCGTTCCCTTTGCACCCCCCTAATGGTAATAACTTTCAATCACTATTAAATTTATTCCTATAAAAATGCCTGTAGATATTTTTGGAACTATGGGTGATGATTCTTCAGCAATAATTCAGTCTGTGTGTAATTATTCTTTGAATCTAGATGATTTAGAAAATGTTGATGGGTTTACTAATAAATTTTTTTAAAAGATGGATACTATTGCTTTAAATTAAATTAAGCTAAAAAATATGTTGGAATTGAACTACCACCTGGGTTGATTAATTATGGAATAGATTCTGGTATAAAATAAAAAATAAACCTATAACATTTGTATTCGATGAAAATAATAAATGGATTTCACTAGCCGTAAAGTATGGTTGTGATGTAGATATTAAATTATTTAACATTACATTTTCAAGAAGTGAAGGTCAAATGAAAATAAGTAATTCTGAAAAAATAATTGGAAGTTTAATTTCTCTACCAGAAGGCTGATTAGAAGTTACTGCAGCTTTATTGTACGGAAATGATCTAAAATATTGTATTGCTTCACAAAAATAAATGGAAGCTCATCTTGAATTCCTGGCTGAAGTTGATGAACAGATGAAGTTTATTAGGGATCCTGCTGTTAATTCAACAATTATAATTAATGAAATTATTAATGGAGAGCCCAGTGAGGAAAAGGAAATATTACCAGGATTATTCATCTCAACCTACAGGCGTTCTAAATTTGATTTTCAAATCATGCTAATAAAAGAAGATGAAAAAGAGAGTCCAACAAAATATAGTTAGATTTGTTACACCTGGAATAAAAATAACCCAAGTAGAAAACAAAACAATTAAATTGACACCTATTAAAATTCATGATTTTTATTATATTTGTTGTATAAGATTAACAGCTAAGCCTCTAAGTGATCATGAAATTAAATATTTATAGAAACTAAAAGTTTTCATAATTTTATTCCTTTTAAAAATGCCTGTAGATATTTTTGGCTTGATGGACGATGAATCATCTGTAAATATAATTCAATCAATATCTCGTCATGATTATAATTGTTTTGGATAGGGTTTGGATATCCAAACCCACCATTTTTAAAAAAAAATAAAGATGAACCAGACAGGCAACTGTAGTGTACTACTTAGATTGTGTCAGAACTCCAGTCACTATGAACAGTTCCCACTTCAGCTTTGCAGAGTATGTTCATTGAGTTACAAAGTATACATGCATGAGAATAGTTCTGTGACATTAGCCATGACAATGCCTTTATCTCTAAATATTTAAGTTTTCCCAATAGACCATACACACAAAAACTGGACCATACATCACATAAGTGATGACAAATTACTGACCCATCAATGTAGATTATTATGTCATTGGATTCATTGCGGGAATCAGTGGCCACATTACATGTCCACATTCCAACTTTGAAATATTATACATAATTTCATACAGCTTCTGTGACTCAGAGATTAAAAAGATGCAACTTCTGCTGCCAATGAATCGATCTCAGCGCAATGCCCCCACCTCCCTCCTTATCCGGGAGTGCATCATCAGAACAATGGATGAAGTTTTTTTTATGCATCTTTCGCAAAAGTTTGTTATGTTAAATAATATATGATTTGTTCCATAAAAATGTGGCCACTGATTCCCATAATGAACCTGTCATTCAGTGTCATCATTAATGAGTGGCTTACTTCTGCATCTACCACCACTGGAACTGTTTGGTCATTTTTGATATTTATAGCACCATAATAATGATTCTGATAAAAAATATAAGTAAATATTACTTCAAGCACTTTCATGTGTTTCCCAATTTTGTGTTATTGAGCATATTTTGGCATGTGGTATATGATATTATTTTTCTAATATTTTTTTTTTAGCGTACTTATGTTTCTAGTGTGTTTAGCTGTTTTATTTCATTTGATTACATTCATTATTTAAAATCCAACCTGGCAACTCTGTAACAGATTCTAACTTCCTTTAAAAACATTTTGCTTGTCCATTTTATTTAGATTAATACAATAATAATAATTAATATAAGGTAACAACTATGTGAAATGTAACAACAATTGTACTTACGTAAAACACAGGTTTAAAACTGTTCCACTCGGACACAATGGACTATCATAAAAACTAAAGGGTAATGATGTGCAAACAAGAAAACATATAAATTACAATACACAAAACATATTCAATGTTTAACCAAAAGGTCTGTATCAACATAAGCACAAAACATCAAAAGATGACGAATGGAAATGATCACAACAAACAAACATGTCCAACTAAAATATGGAAGTGAGATTCTGGAAGGACAGGAAGTACATAAACAATGTAAATATATGTGGAAACAAAACAAACAAAAAGATGACATAAATTACAGAACAAAATGAATAAAGACAAAGACTACATTAATCCAGTACTAGACAAAAGAGTGGTCGGAATTTAGTGCAAAAGGCTTGAAAGTACGAAAAGCAAAAGGATTAGGGTCATAATAATTCATGAGTTTTGCAATAGACTAAATGGTTGTTTTGGATATTTTCAAAAGTACGCTAGTACTCATGTTGATTTTTGTGAATAGCAGGAAAAAGTTTGAAGGACACGATCTTGGGTCTGAAAAACTGCTCCAAATATAGTCTTTAGTATGGGATATGTTGAGTCAATAAAAGTGTACTCGGATGCAATAGTGTCTTGTATATAGTCTAAAAATAGTCTGTTCATGACACAATATGAGTAACATCTCACCATTCTGATGTAAGTTATGTTGGGAGCCTCGTTAGCGCACTGGCTTCGCATATGAGTGGTCCTGGGTTCATTCCCCAGTTGAGGCGGAAATGTTTTTCAGATCGCAACGGCTCCCGGGTCGACCCAGCCATAAATGTGTACCGGATCAATCCGGTAAGTAAAGACTGCGAGGGAGAGGAGATGGCTACCGCCCTCATTTGCAGAGCCTCTGAAATGTGAGATCGCTAACATCTCACACCCCTACAGCATTTATAAATGCTACTTTACTTTTTACTATGTTGGTCAAACTACTGTTTCCTATACTTATATTTTAGCATTTATTTCATCCTCTCCCCCCATTCATTCTCAAACTCCTGCAGATTAACAAAATGTAGTCCAAAGAACGGAATGCATTGTGTCATGATTTACAGCTTAGCTGTGATGTATGTTCATTTTGGCCTGATACATCGGACTTCTTGAAGCATGGCTTCTTGGTTACTTTGGTTCACTCTGAGTTCCCAGGTATAATATTTGTTTCTGTTACCCTGAAACACCTGACTGAAGCACATTTTTAGGTACACCTGATTGACTTCCTTCTTTGATCCCTTCTCATTGCCCAGACTTTTATTATTTTGCATTAATTGTTCAGCAGTGCTGATGAAAGTGGTGGGGAGAGGGTTATGAGCTTGGTTTCTCTGAATGTTTAGTCTTTATTCACTCAGCTTTTGAAATCTTGTAATCTAGAGAATCTTCCAGCACAATCTCTATGCATGTAAGCAGTCATAGGTATAATATATCACAGTCATAGGTTAACCCATACTTTTTTGACCTAAGTTTATTTTACTGGCAATATTTACATTTAGTAGGTTGCCATTGCTTTCTGAATAGTTAACATGCCAAACATCATGCATCATCGTCAAGTGCCATCTCAGCAACACAAGCTGACTGCAACAAACCTCTAAGATGCTCTGTCTCTTGCTTTGGTGGTGCATGTGGCTAGACTGTAACCTGTACATCTTGTGATATTTCCCTCCCACTTCAGCCTCCACGTGAAATTTAATTAGATATGTTAGTTGATGGAGATGCATTCGCTACCTTTTAGCCAAAGAGCCGGACACGTAATCAGTTATATGATGATAGAAAAATTTCATATATTTTCTATGATGTAAGAAAATAATCATATATTTTCTATGATTTAAAAAAATACTCTCTTGGCAGCAGAGCTGATAGGAAGTGGCTATGATACAGAAATGATGCTGAAGCTTAAAAGAATTACCTTTATAATTAAAAAGAAATAAAAACAATAAAATCTGCAATTTTCTTGTGGCAACATATTTGACATGTAGAACTAATGCTTGCAGTTTGTGCTGGTAGTGCAACATTTGTAATGTTTATTGGCATTTTACAGGGTCCATGATGACAAAGATGATGTAGCCATAATGCAGTGGATTATTTCTCATGAGATGTATAATACAGAACACAAGCATGAAAGGAATTATGGAATAAATTGCAGAAGAGTTGACACCAGCAATAGTTTGAAGTGACTTGTGTTTGAATAAAAATAAGGAAGGCCATGTGTTTAGAACAGTGGTGCTTAACCTTTTATTTTCTTGTGTCCCTCTTTTGGGATATATTTTCTTCTGTGGCCCTCTGATGCCTTAAAAAGATGTAGTTGACTTTTTTTGCAAGTCGTAGAGAGATTTTAAGCTCTATCTATAAATCATGTTGTTTATTGTTGATTTGATTTATATATATATATATATATATATATATATAGTTAAGTCTAGTTGTCAGAATACGATAAAATGTGGAAATTGCTCTGTTTTGCCCCCAACTACTTTATCACTATTCTATTTAGTTGTCTACCTGTGATCCACTGGATATATATGTGGCCCCCCCCCCCCCCAATTTTATAGATAGACTTATGGGAAACCACTGTCTATTGTTTCAGACTTTCGTTGACAAAATGAGTTGGTATCTTAGTTCTTACAATAATAATGAGTAAAGGAATTTGACCTTTAGCCTGTGACATATTCCTAGCTTCGTGTGGCGGGAATTATACGTCATGTGGGCTTAACTTCGTGCAATTCCATACTCGGGAATCTGACCATAGTGACTGGGTGCTTTGTTGAGTCGAGGGGCCACTAGTATATTCATGGGAGCATCCATGCATCTATGGGGTCCAGATGGTTTTGCAGCAGTAGATTCTTGTCAACTAAACTTTCTTTTTTTCATTGTAATTTAAGGTAGGTCCCATGGCAGCAACCTGCCATCGGGAAACATTGTAATTATGGTACATTTAAATAAACAAAGTACCAATGACTTTACTATTTGAAGTATTTTCTCAACATTTTTTATGAGCTCAAGCTACAATTTATAATATAACATGTAAGTTTCTCTATATTTCCCTTGTTGTAAAATTTATGTATTTTCTTGTATTTAAAGTTTCTTAAAAATTTAATTTGGTAATTAGAAAATAATTTAACCCTTTGGCTGAAGAGATCCCTTCAAGAGTGATGAAAAGTTACCACCATTTTGCGAACATCTCCTTAAGGATTGATGGCTCATGCATTTTTATAATGTATTGCGGAAAGCACCTTAAGGTGTTCAAATACTCTGATTGGCTAGTTAAAGCTGCATAGAGGTAATATAAAAATAGAAATTTTGTAACTGGACATGCATGTAAGTGTGACTTCTGTTTTTGTGTGTCAACATAGCTTATATTTCCGTGTGTAATCATCTTACCCAGACATACAAATATTGCTAAACGTAGAGTAGATGAATGGAAATTTGTTTTTACATCTCCTCCATAATATAAAGGCTTGTAAATTCATGAATTAGAGCAGGGAAAAATATTCAAGAAACCTTAAAATTTTCCCTCACTGCACTGCCATTTGATCGAATATCCCTGCAGCTAAGTGGTTAAGTATGGTATTGCAAATATGTGAAGTCTATTGTCATACTATTGTCATACAGATATATATATCTGTTTTGCTATTATAATCATAATAGATTTGTCTGGTCAAAAGGCACAGATATCGCACCACATCTGCAAATCATGACACAATGCATTCTGCTCTCTGGGTTACATCCAGCTAACCAGTAGGAGTTTGAGAATGAATGTAAAAGAAAAAAGAATTGTAATTTTTGTATATTTGTACTCAGAGTTAAAATGGATTCTGGGCAGGCTATTGCTAAAGTATGAAGATAATTGCATTGAAAAGCTACTCCATTGATAACTGGTCTGAACTAGTTCTAGTTAAAGACTGGGGCATATGAAAAGCAAAATTATATAAAGATGCAGAGAGGTTTGACTAAATATTGATTGGCAAGTGGAGATCAAGTATCCATGTATTCTCAGGTTTGAAAGTGGAGCAAAGAATAGTAACAGTATGACTTGACATGAATGTTGCAAGAGGTGACTAAGGAGAGGAGAGTTGAGCATGTCATTGGAACCTCATTCTGTTGCAGGTCAAAAAAGGTATATTGAAGTAGGGTGTTCTGTAAACCAGGACACAATGTATTTTGTTTTCCATATTAAATTACATACATGTGTGTTCCTAGTGGCAACCTACAGCTGCGAAACATGGACAATAAATAAAACTACAGCCAAGAGAATAGAGGCTACAAAATGAAGTGATATAGCAGAGTCCTGAGAGTATCATGGATAGCAAGAAAGATCAATCAAGATGTGCTAAGCAAAATCAATGTTCAAGAAGGCTAGCTTTTAAATGCCATATTAATGAGGAAGTTATATTTGTTCAGCCATGTGAAGATATACGATGGCATGGAAAGAGTGTAGTTGGAAGGGGCGATAGAAGGCAGTAGAGGCAAAGGTTGATGAAAACATTGAAGGATGAGATATTTAGGAATGCATGCACATGTCACTAGAGGTGGGACAACTTGCCAGAGAATGTGGAGATTTCAGGAGATTTGTAAGGAAAACTACGTTCCCGGAAAGAATATGTCATATGACACACACATTAAATTATGCTAAATGGCAGAAGTTTGATAATTAACGCAGAAGAATAATTAAAATATCATGTTGATGACCATGATGTATGTCATGTCTACCATTTTCTCTTAATGGGCCAGACATCCTCCAGAGTTTGTACTACCAGATAATCTCCTTTCCTGTTCTTACTACTTATTGTCATTTCTTTGTTATTATGAATCTTAGAGATTACCATATGCAAAATTGTTCACTTGTTTGAGTAGAGGCCTATTTGTTAATTCATACATATTTGTAATATCATATCTTATCTTGGAATTACGTCTTCTAATAATGTTGAATTATTAAATACAATTGAGGAGCTTCTGATATCATCACTAGCTGGCATAATGTAACCATGAATACATCTCTTGGTAATTTGGTCATTCATTTGTTGTCTTTTAAATAACTCTTTGTACTTACATCACTAATCATATAATCTTATTTTCTACAAACAATTTCATCCTGTGGTACAATAATTTTGCTTAAATTTGATATAGGGTCAATACTATAGTTGGTTTTATTGCAAAATACATAAGTTATTGAGTTTGGAACTTGTTGCAGTTGTATGCTGTCTGGTGGTAGTCTGCTGATGTGTGCAAACCATTTGATCTGTTGGCTCTTAATATACTCCAAGATTGGGGCGGTGCTGGTTCTTTGTCTAATATCCTCATTTCTGACTCTGTCTCTTGGTGATATTCCTAGGATTCTGCATAAGCATGCCATTTCAGCTGTCACAAGTTTACGTATGTCTTTTGCTGTCATTGTCCATGTTTGGAATTGGTAGCACAGTTTTATCATAATAATTGTTTTGAATAGTGTTATTTTGGTGTTTAAATCTACATTTTTGTTTCTGAAGATTGGTGTCATTTACCCTAGAGCTTGGTATGCTTTACTACATCTATTGTGTATTTCTTTACTGCTCCTGCCATCTGTTGTTACATTGCTTCCTAGATATGTGAATTCTGGTATAGCCCTATATATATATAAGCAGACCTGTATTGGCCAGAGACGTGCAAACATTCATCGATGTCGCTGGTCCATCATCTTCTTGTCCTTCCTCTTCTCTCGCCTGATAATCTGTCTTCCAGAATCAGCCTTTCTATACCATCATGTCACTTTAAGTGTTAAAAATACTGTAGCTTCCTTCTTATGATGATATTTAGATGGCATCCTTCATTTAGTTTCAGTAATTTCAAAGTTATTCTTTTTCTCTGTCCATAATATTCATAGATTGTAGACTCCTTCTGTAGCACTTCATTTTCAATGAATTTATTCTTTTGGATATTGTCTTATTGTTGTCATTTAGTGATTTAAAATTAAAAGAAAAATAATTCTGTTCAAATGAAGAAAATTATCCCAAAGGAAAAGAGTTAAGAGTAGTTTTTTCAGTCATAAATTGCATTTGCTCTGTTCAGACATAATTTCACTATATGTCATTTGTTTTAGTTTTATAAATACAAATTAACTCTTATATTCAATGTCAATTTTCTTGGTGATTTCATTGTTTCTTGAAAATGTATACAAAATCTTTTTATGTTTTTATCAAACAATATTTTACTAATACACGAACAATTTTGTCTTATTCATTTATGATGTTGAGTTCTTTTTCTATTGACATATGGAGTTTATATAACAAATTATTGATACTAGATGGTTACCAGATATTCTGAACGAGGAGAATCTTATGAATATTTCATAGACCTAAGTGCAGTAATGCTGGTATTTTGAATAAGATGAAATTACTTTAATTTTATCAGGTGGTCCTAAGTGCAGTATTGTTAATTTGAACTGGAATAAAACTTGCATACAGTATATTTATGTGTTGGAACTGCATTAAGGGCAGCACAGAATAATAGAGCATGTAAATCTCATTTAAACCTTATTTGCCACTAGGCATACTGGAAACAAGTACCGGTATTTGGTTATTCAAATGGGAGTGAAACCTCACCGTATAATGTACGACGGCAACTAGAACAGAAATCCCTTTATAATTTACCGGCAATTCAATTGGTTAACAAGAAAACTTACTTGATCCATTGTGAATGTCTCAATGCAGATGATGAAAATGCATACTTTTAACATCTATAAGTATCTTCATATGATCTCCCATGTGGCAACCAGGACCTGGATTTCTAGTTCAGAGGGTGCAAAGAATATGGCCAGTATTTTTTCAAGGCATATCATAGGAGCTGACTAAGGAAAGTTGGGGGATGGGCTGACAACCTATCACCCGTAAAAAAAAATGTCATTGCATGTCTTGTCTCGATTTATAACTTTTGTCTTTTGTAGAAAAGTCTCCGTGGCTTATAAAGAGATGCAGGCCAGCAGACATTGCATCTTTGTCTGTCTTGTGGCAGACTCTAGATGGTGGGAAATTCTAAGTGTGCCATCCGTGCAGATAAGTCAAAAGATCTAATAGAAGAATGCTCTGCTCCTAGTAGGGGACATTATGATCCTGTGATATTGGAGTGTCTCCCTTCATGAACTAAATCTGATCAGGGTAGCCCACACAAATGAATGTCCATGCGGAACAGGTATACAGACCCTGAACACATACTCCAAAGCTGTCCAGAATACAGAGAACTGCAAGGCAAGACATGGCCACAATGGACTGAACTGAGGTAAAAACTTTGTAGCAGCCACTCTAACCTGGAAAAGATAGGGAGCTTCATCGTCTTGGTGACTGGCCTGAAGATCTAGTAAGACAAAAAGAATCCTGAACGCAGAAATGCTGATAAAGAATATCCACTGCATACATATTTAGAACAAGTAGATCTACAGAAAGTGTAGTTATCTTAGATTTTTTCAACTGATGATATATAGTATCCTGCATGTCTTGAAAACAATGGGTATGTACAGTATCTATGATTATGATGAAATAATCCCTTTGGCTATGTGCTAGTAACTCTTAGCCCATAGACTTTCATACAAAAGCATGGGTTCTTTTGCAGTTGTGTAACTGAGGTGACACCCGAACTCATGTAACGTTCTCTCAAAGGCCATACCTGTGTAAGTGAAGTTTATGGGTGCATGTTTAGTCCCTGAAGAGAGACATTCCAGTGTGCCAGAATTACATGTCCTTCTGGGAGCACAGCAAACACTTCTGCCAGATTTGTTGACTAATCCACAGTGATGGCACATCTAAAATTCCCTGTCGCTGAGGAGTCTGTCACAAAAGGACAAAGATGCATTGTCTGCTGGCCTGCATCTCTTCGTCATCCATGGGGAGCATTTCTTAGAAGACAAAAGTAAGAAATTGAGACAAGGTGTGACAATGATGATTTTTTTCACAGGTTGCCAGAGTATTCCTCCAACTTTCTTCCTATGACATGCCCAGAAAGAAGACAGTGGCCTTATTCTTTGCACCCTGAACTAGAAGTCCCATCATCGGTTGCCACATTGGTGGTATACCATCTGTATTGGAATTTTGTAGGCCTACATGTATGATTGCTTTCTTTTTGCATGTTTCATAGTGATCTGCTTGATGAAGGAGAGTGATATTATAGAGCATATTACAAAACATGTATATTGTGAACTTCATTATATGGCTCAGAAACATGGACATTATACTACTCCAGGCATGAGGGAAGACTCTATATTATTTGTCTTAGTTGTCTTCACAAAATAATGAATATCAAGTAGCAGGACAAAATCACAAACACAGAGTTTCAGCAACTGGCAAATTACCATTAATAATATGAATACTCGGCAGTTGATGACAAAGATGGCTGGGTCCAATGATCCTGCTATGCTGTGCTACTGTGCGCTAACGCACACATTTTTATCACTTGGCACACATAGTTTGGACTTTCCGCATTAGAATTGCATATATAGTTGAGTATAAAAGTTCCTGTAATGAAAAATATAGAACTGGTGTAACTAGAACATGCAGAAGAAGATGCAGCATTGTTTTAAGTAGAAAGAAGGTTTGTCCAGAAAAAGTGGTGTTCTAAATTTATCAGCACATAGAGAAAGATGTTTTCTCGCAGGCACTCTTGTCTTAGTGGGAATATTGGCTGGGTCATTTGCAAAGAATGAACAACCGTATTCGACATCAGATATTGTTTGGTGAACCACCTGTGTGTTGGTGGGCCCTGAAAAGGGAGCAAAGAATAGCGACTTTGTTATCTGCCATGTACGCCGTAAGAGGCAACTAAGGAGGATTTGGGAGAGGAATTGCTTGTCTCATCCCATAGTGGATAAAAGTGATCCAGTAGCCATGCTGAAGTCAGATGTGCCTGGCCAAAAGGCGCAGATATCGCAGCAAAACTAAACAATGACGCAGCACATCATTCATTCTCCAGACTATATCTTGCTAATCTGCAGGACTTTGAAAATAAACACGGAAGAAAACATACCATGCATGTTGAAAGAGGTGACTGAGTAGATTTTAGGGATGGAGCTAACTGTCCCATCCCATGATTTAGAAGCCATACTAAAGTTGAATGTGTCAGGCCGAAAGATGCAGATATCACATAATTATCATTAAGTTCCATCTCCGCATCGAAGGTTGACTACAACAGACATCCCATCTCCTGTCTTGATGGTGTACGTAGAGTAACTTTTCATATCTCATGATGTTACTCTCCCATTTGTACCTCTGTCTATTCTTGATCGTCTCCAATTGACTTTACCCTCAAGTAAGTGCTGTTTATAGTATTCTAAAGAACCACTCCTAAATTAGAACACATTGACTTTTCCTCCAGTCAGTCTAGAAAAAAGCTAATTATAAGTGAAATTAATAATATCTAGAATTGATCACCCAAGCTTCTGTGGTTCCTTTATTTTTACTAAAACTGAATTACTGGCGTGCCACATTCACGTGCACGTTTTTACAAGCAGCAGTGCATCGTGAGCATAACATTTGTCCAGACTTGTACTAAACATAGTTACCTCAGCATCCACGTTCACGGGGCTGTGTTCCCCGCACTAACTATTGAATGTAATGAAGGACTTGACTGCCTCTTGAAAGGCCATAGAAATATGTGGTAGGCATCTGATCTGGGTTTAGATCGGTAATTTTATCCTGTCTAGATATTATATTAACCAGTTTTCACAAGTAAAGCTAAAAAACTACATATTTAAAGTAGGCATACTGAACAATACGAATTATTCACTCACCACATCCATAGAAAATTTCTTGGCACAATACTTCTGTAATTTGCCGTTGCTTTAAGGAGGAAAATCCGATTTAAACTGACACCGAGGAAAACACATACATTCTCACAGGGACAAAGGCCGACAAAGACGTCGTTGGACAAAAGGCATTCTTGAATGCCTGCGCATGTCACTGAAAGATGCAGGGCAACTTGCTTAAGACCACGGAGAATTCAAGAGATTCATAGGAAAGACTACGTTCTGGAAAGAATATGTCACTTGATGATGATGATGATGATACTGAAAAATATTCAAAATAAAATATGCAAAAATGATAAAGCGCAGGATAGCACAGGCCAAATCAGCATTTAAAAAGATGAGAAACATTATATTCAATGGATTAGTATCACTTCATACGCGAGTTAGAATGCTGAAGTGCTATATTGAGCCAATATTTTTACGGGTGCGAAGATTGGATGGTAAACAAACCAAAAAAAAAACAACTCGAAAGCTGGAGGCAACTGGGATGTGGCTTTTGAGAAGAAGGAAGAAAATTCCACGGATAGCCAAGAAAACTAACGTAGAAGTCCTCATTGATGCTGCAGTGAAAAGACAAATTATAGCAAAAATTAGAAGCAGTCATTGTTTTTAGGGCGTGTGATGAGAAATGCAAAATTGGATCATTTAGTAACTATCGGAAACGAGAAACTAGGTAATTAGAAACGATGTCTTAAGAGAAAGAGTGGGTGTTAAATTAATTCTATAAAACATACAAAATCAACAGATGCAATGGTTTGGTCATCTGCAAAGAATTCCGTATGGTTCATTAGTTTGTAATTCATATACGAAGAGAGGAGAAGCAGAAAGAAGAGCCAGAGGTAGACCTAGAGTACGCTGGATCGACAACATCAAAGAGACATTACACGAACACCAAATGACATTATCTGAAGCTGCCAGAAAAGCGAGAACAAGAACATTGTATCTCCCTCGACACCTGTAAAGGGTAAAAGAGGAAGGAAAGATAGAGTAACCATCGGTCAGATCAAGTGGATAAGAGGCAGAGGAAGACAAAGAAAGAAATTTCTGGATGGGTTGTTACTGTGGCACGAAAAACAAGTCACCAACTGAACTGGTCAACAACACAAGAGATAGAGAGTTATGAAGAAGCAGGATCACCAACACCACTCGACATGATACTTGAGTGATTGATTAGATACTGAAAAAAAACGTATATATTTGGTTGGCTGGGAGGATCTTTGGTTGGCTGAGAGGATCTTTGGTTGGCTGAGAGGCATTACTTTTATGTTTCCCCTCCCTTTCATTATCAAAGTCATATATACGGTCCTGCTATGAAGGAACTCGCAGCAATATTTGTGTTTACCACTAACTTTTGCCGCTACCGTGCACATTTCGAGGCATATCTAGAGATCTGTAGAAACATCCACTTTGTAAAAGATCTATATTGTCGATGTAAAACCTTTATATCAACATCTGCTGGCATGGGAACTCCAAACTGATATATAAAAACATCATAGTAGCTCTAGGGCCAAAGATCTCAAAAATTCCCCCACTAAAATCCAAAACAGATCTTATCATAGAAAAAAAAATCAAAGAACTAAAAAGATGGGCCGAATACTATTCAACTCTATATTCTGTAGACAGGCTTGTAGACCCACTTCTTATTCTTCTTTCTGTTCTCATGTACCTTTCGGTGTTGAGGGGAGAGTGAGTGTACCGTATTTTGTCTTTATACGTGCACCTTCGCTGTTATATTTCCGAATGTCTCTAATACACTATCTATCCACCTTTTACGAGGGCGACCAATAGGTCGACTGTTTTCGTATCGTTTGTTAAGTGTTTTTTGGATAATACTTTGCTCTTTCTGTCTGGTTATGTGGCAGAACCATGAAACTTGTTGTTTCTGGATGTCTTGTAGACCCACAACTTTACCAAATACTTCAGAATCAACCTGAAATAACGACTAGACAATGAATCCACAGAGGCTGGCCTCTAAAAAAATTAATAAACTAACAAGTGGCAAGGCAACAGGAGCAGACAACATTCCCTCTGAAATTAGTAGGAAAACAGAGATGTCCTCGGCCCTCACCTGTATGAACTCTTTATAGCGTGCTGGAGGGAAAGGCAAAATCCCACGCGATATGCGGCACGCAAGGATAGTAACTCTACAATCAAAGGTACTCGCAACAACTACAGAGGAATATCCCTCATCGGTATCACAAGGAAGGTTTGTTTTTTTAACGTATCATTCTAATGCTATTCCAACTGCTTGCCGAACGTGTCCTGTCAGAGTCACAGTGCGGTTTCAGAGCCCAAAAAAATGCATTACGGAATGATCTTTACCCTTCGTCAACTACAAGAAAAATGTAGTAAACAGGGGAAACACTCGTTATGGCTTTTGTTGACCTAAGATTCTTTGACACTGTTAGCAAACCAGTTCTATATACAATTTTAAAATTTACTGGTTGTCTCCCGAAACTACTAGACTTGATTTTTCATGAAGACATGCGCGCAAAAATATCATTCTAGGGCAATACATCTGGCAGCTTTGCAGAAGTAGGGGTACGTTCTAGCCACACACTCTCTTCGGAATCTTCTTCACAGAGCTTATGAAACATGCTCTTACAGACGATGTAGGTGACGTTTTCATTCGCACCCGTTACGATGGATCACTATTCAACTTAGCGCCTCAGAGCAAAGACGAAAACAGAAATACTCATTAAAGAACTACTCTTCGATGATGCTGCCGCATTAGTACCACACATCAAGTCCACATTGCAGCCCCAAATAGACAACATGGCAAAGGTAAGCGAGCTGTTCTTTGTGACAATAAGCATCAATAAAAATGTGGCGATATGCCAAGGATCTACAGTACCAACAAATATCACTTTAAACAATACTCACGTAAAGCAAGTTGACGACATTTGTTATCTAGGATCCACAATTACATCCACCATTTTCCAAAATAATGAAATAAACGTACTTATAGGGACAGTGGCTGTCTTAACGAGCTAGATAAACCATAGGCCCTAAGCTAAAATTGAAAACAAAGATACAGATATATCAAACATGCGTAGTGAGTGTACTTGATTCTTGATTTTGCTTGTGTATTGCCGGGTCTCGAGAGGAGAGCAAATAATGGCAACGCTGTTTACTTTCCATGCATGTCGTAAGAGGCGACTAAGGAGGTTATGGGATGGAGTTGGATTTCCCATCCGTATAGGGCCAGTGACCCAAAACCAATGCTGATGTCGAATGTGTCAGGACAAAAGGTTCAGATATCGCAGCAATGCTGTAACCCATGTCACGACGTATTCCGTTCTCTGGACTAAATCCAATTATCTGCACGAGTTTGGTAATTAATTCAGAAGAAGAAGATTCTTGATTAGGACCAAGCGTCACAGCACGAGGGACATTCTCATATATGCTCTTCTTGTCGTTCCGTCAGTCATCTTAAAGAGTATACAAAAAATAAATAAAATAAATTGGTAGCGTATCCTATTCATGACGTAGCCATCAACCCGACATTTTTGAGCTGTGGTAATTTTCTAGGCAATATAAATACGTTCAGTAGTTTGCCATAAAGTGTATAAGCTCAGTGAAAAATACGGCCGAAATTCGGACTGTCAGGAGACATAACCTGCGTGCAGGAGCAACTGTGTTCAGAAATAATAATATGTTAAAAGATATGGAAGAAAAAAAAGGAGAAAGACGCAAACATAAATGTTCTATTGCAGTGACATAATCGCGTGAAAGTTGCCAATCCTGAGAAAATGTTCAAAGGATGCAAGACGCAAAGGCCATACATTGTCGGGATAGCGGGGATAAACCAAAGTAGAGATTATTTTTAAGGAACACTCCCTCTCCAAGCAGATTTCAAGATGGCAACTACTGTTCAATCTGCGGATCCAGAACTCGCAAATGTAAATAACTGTCTTTTAGTTTAATTTGTTATATGTGCGTGCAGTTCTTCATTACAAAATCACTAAAATACTTTTTATCAACAACACTTTGTCTAGGGGGGAATACAGTTTCAAATACATACAATTTTATATTAGCTTTTCTTTTTCTTAGACTTGGCGTATAAAATAAAATAAAATATTCCAGAGCATGCCTCCTGCCAAATTAAAATAATTCTCGTGAGTGAATGAATGATGATAATTTATTTTTAATTCTACTTATGATAATAACAAGAAATTAAGATTGACTTTGCAGTTTTTCAGTTCTACACGTTGTTGTTATAGGTTTGTTTTCATTTATTGATCTTCGAGAGATTCTTCAGTGTTACTGTGTAAAACTGTGTTGTCAGTTGACATGTGATGTGTTTGTTTGTTGATGTTACTCATGATAAGTCAGATATTTTGCATAACATTTTAGATTTTGAATTTAATTTTGGTAAATACGGGATAAATTAGTTAAAAGGATTAGAATTAGTTGATAGATTTTTGTAGGAGGGGGAGAAGGGTTAGAATCAGTGTTTAGAATTAATAATTAATTCTATATTAGAATAAATTAAAATAAATCTATATAATATAACTTAAATAAGTCTAAGATAAGAAATGCCAGAAATCTCGTCTAAGGCAAGGCGTGAGTCGATATGATTTATAGCACAACAGTGGATGAAACCTAATTTTTACCAGACTTTGTTACGCCTCACTCCAAGAATTGTTGCACTTTGTCTTCTTTATAAGTTTATTTATAGGTTGCTTTTAGCTATAGCCTTCATAGGTACTTGGAAATATCAACATAAGAGTCTTGTCTTCACAAACACAAAAATGTTTAGTTTGTGTGTTGTATTAATGAATATGAAAAAGAGAATTCAAAAATTGTCAGCTCAGCTACACTTTATGATCACAAGTTTAATTTATATTTTCCTATGTTTCATGTAAATTATTTTGATGTCAAATTAATTCCAAAAAAAAATTGTAACTTTTTTTCATGGTTGACGTACAGACTTGGTTGAGTTGAATTGAAATTTTTAAGGACTATCTAACTATATTATTTGGAATTGTGTAGCACTGTTTTGAAAATTTTGTCCAAGTACCTACTAACTAAATTTACTAAGTGACTATCAATGTTATCATATATAATAATAGGCTAATATTAACATTTAGCACGAGTGCGGCAACTGTATTCACAAACATTTCCCCTTCTCTTGTTAGTGAGCGGCAAGTATATTTGCCACAGTAGACAGCCGTTGCTAGGTACACTTCAATCAATTAAAATTCCCCAATTTTTTAATATAAATTTTTAACCAGATTTAATAAATCTGGTATTTTATTCAATTGACTACCTTTTCCTGCAGTTTTAATGCATGTGTTAAATGTCGTTTAAATATCGATATTCTCGCAATATATTGACTATCTCAAACAAAAGCATTGCCATTACGGTGAATTGGGTTTTATAGACTTTTATTTTATTGAATTTTCATTAAAATCTACTCAAGAAACATTTATCTCTTGACAGACGTAATATTACATAATCTTTTTCTTTGCCAATGATTTGTACTGCGCGATCATTACTTCTACACACTGAGAGAGTCCCCCAATTGAGCCGCTAAGGTAAAATTTGGCCTAATTCTAAATACTAATTCTAATCCTCAAAACTAGAACAAAGATCACAGTGAAGAACTAAAAGCAACTTGCGCCTATTAATATCATAATGCCTAAATATTTTTAAATAGGCTAGACCTAATGCTAACCAATGCTCCATGATGAATGTGTAATGTAGGTACTTAGACAAAGTTTTCAAATAGTAAATAGTACTAACTATATCAATATAAAAAAAATACTACACTACAGATAGATAGCTCTTGAAAATTGCAATCCAATGTTACCTCAACCAAGTCTGGATGTCTATCATCCTGAAGAAAGTTGTGCATTTATTTCACATTAATTTAGCATCCAAATAATTTAGGCATGAAACATATAGGATAATATAAATTAACTTGTGACCACACAATAAAGTTGTCTAACAATAGAGCTGAGCCGAAAATTTCTGAATTATCTTAGTTATTTTCAATAACACAATACAAACTATATATTTTTGTATCCATAATGATAAGACCACATTGCTAATGTTGACCACAGTGCTGTAATTTACAGATGCACGCAGAACTAATTAATATTCTAAATGGTGGCTAATTGTCCTAATTAGAATGAATGTTGATATTTTGAAAAATTAAGAACTGTTTTCTGCCATGTTGTACATTCTTAAACCCGATAGTTACATATATCAAAAGAAAAATGATTAAAGAACTTGAAAAAATCGAATGCCCACCAGTGCTCACTAAATTTAAATTGGAGGGTTATATTGGATTTAACTTACCTTGAAGCATTCAACTCTGTATTACTTCAATATGAGATAATATTTCTGTCAGAATCGATGACCACCATATGTAGCAAAGATGTCGTCATCTTTGCTACACATACACCAGAGGTATAGACTCATATTAATTTTCAAAATTTCTATATAAAAAAACTGAATGTGGGTTAGGGGGTTTTCTAAACAAGCTGATTATAGTATATTTATAGCCTAAAACAATATGTTTGAAGTGTTCAACATCTCCCCTTCCTCCTCCCCCCCCCCCACCCCCAAAAATCTGAACATGACTTTTAGCACTAGGAACTTAACCAAAAGGTTGGTAACGACCCCTCCCTTTTTAGCAATTTTTAACAAAAAGATCTATACATTTCCCATCTAATAGTGGAATTTACACACGAAAATGGGCAGTTGTTTTTTTTGTGTTTCTATATTAGATAAAACCCCCTTCTTAAGGTAATAATATGTACAGCCCTGGAATACCAGCTCTTACGAAGAATACACCATGTCCCAATGAGTCAAACTATCGTAGCATTTCATTATCACTCTATATTTTTCTCCCCTTACTTTTGCCTTTTAATGATTAGGCCCTTTTGTTCTAAACCCCCTTCTTTAGGCCTATTGTTTTTCATAATACCATTTTTCATTTATATTGTCATTATGCAACTCCTGCTACTCTTGAGTTTTCATCTGTCCAGAACATTTACTGTCCAGTAGCACTGTGTTGATTGACATACCTGTCAACTTTCAGAAGGATCATTCTGTATTTGGACCAAAAATGCCTCTAAAATTTGTACTTTTTGCAAAATTCGATCCATATTCTGTATAAATAATATTCTACTAAAAGCCATTGTGGACATTTTCAATGAAATCTGATTATTTTCTTTATAAATTATATAAAATATGTATCATACTAGTGAACAAGGTATCACATGGGATATGGTTTGTTTACATTAACTTTCATCTAACGAATATTATTTTTTTTGTAATTTGAGCCAGAGAGCATGAATATATTGTGTTATGGTTTAAGATGCACAATATAGGTCTGATATGGTTGCCTAGATCAACTGAGACTTTCATTCTAAAATTCTTTTTCATTATACCCAATTGAGTAAGTTTTGTCAGCATGACTCAGTATATTTTTATGTTTGGCTACTTTTTTGTTTCGGCCACAAGCTGTATTGATCTCAAAGTATTGCATCGAACTTCATCGTGGATGTCTGATATGATACTTGTATAAATGGCTTATGGAGGAATAAATTTGCAGAAAGCAGCAAATTTTTGCGTGTTGGGAACCTCCAGAGTTGACAGTTTTAGACCTTCCACTGATACATTATACATATAAAAACATATTCTCATTTGATTTTTCTATTACGATACAAAGTAATTTAATTATCTTGTGTAGTTTTCTTTTCACTGTTCTTATTCTTTCCATTTATTTGAAGGCTTTTGCAGAGCTATCAATGAAGAAAATCCAAGCAGAAGGTCAAATTCGCATCTCCAATGCTCAGATTGAAAGTCTGAATAGAAAAATCCAGCATTCAGTACTTGTTGAGCAAGAAGTTTCAAGTTTGCCTTCTGATGTTAACATTTTTAAGGCAGTTGGTAGAATGTAAGTATATGATATAAAAGTGTTGTATGTTTATTTTAGTTATTGTGTATGTGTGTGAGCCAAAGGTAGAGCTGTATATCAAAAGCAAAATATTGCACAGGAAAGTAAATATATTAATTTTATAAACATAAATAAGTCACAAAGAGTAACACAACATACTTCACGGGTGGCAGAAATTTCACAGAAATTTGAATTGGTTTGAATTATTTTTATGATCTCCGCTTCAGTAAATCTCTCAGGGTATAGCGGCTGATGGTTCCGGTTCTTTGTTGGTTCACTGCTCTTTTTGAAATCTTTGTCAGGGGTTCTCTACGGGCCACACCCATCCTCACTCCCAATTTGCACATTCTCGATATTGACTCATGCTCATTCATCTCAAAATTCTCTGATCATGAGGATTCACGAAGAGCAATGAGTATGTCTGCTTGGTCCATAGGCTGACCGTCTGTTGTGGTGGCGAGGCTAGCTAAGTGGTCGACTCGTTCGTTTCCCTCCATGCCCGCGTGTCCGGGGACAAAAATAAGTGTGAGTCTCCGTAGTGATGCCAGCATTCCTGCTCTCTCAAATGACTCCGCCCATTCCCTAGGTACATCATCTGTTTTGACTTTCTGAATCATATTCAGAGAGTCACTTAGTATGCGCGCATGGGAATAGGCTTGCGATTCCAGCCAGTTAAGTGCCTGCGTTACTGCAAATACTTCCATTGTTAGGCTGTTTGTTGTTGCAGTAAAGGCACCACTGGCTTCATGTACTGTTCTTCCTTTTGATCTGGCAGTAAAGGCCCATGCGCATCGGTGGTGACGGATGACCGACCCATCCGTGTAGATCACAACATCTGTGTCATCGGTATTCTCGCAGATTAGTGCCTTGAACTCAGCATCCACGCTCATAGGCGGAGTTCCCTGCACTCTCTATTGAGTGTAATGACGGCCTTGACTGCCTCTTGAAGGGCCGTAGAAATAGGTATCCATTCCTCGCCAGGAGTTATGTCTTCTGGGGCACAGATGTTTACCGGTATCCTCGGCCCGACCCATCCACGATTTGCCTCTCTTGAGCCTGCTTCCCTTCACACGTGGGAGCTCGTTGTGTAGTGGGTGATCTATGTCGGAACTCACTCTGAGGTATTCGCGGGCACACCACATATCATTTCTATGAGATATGCTAGGAAAATCAAGGAGAAATCTCATAGCCGCACAGGGAGTGTCCCTTGTGCAACCAAGGATGATCCGCAGTTGAACTGTTATTGTGCTATGATAATGGAAAATTCTGTCACACTGCTGGTGACAAATAAACAATAGTACTTATGTAGAACACAGGTTTTTGATATTTCACTTGAACACAACAGACTAAGACTAAGGGGTTATGAGGTGTAAACAAGAAAACATACAAATTACAATACACAAGACATTTTCAACATTTCGAACTGTTAGGTCTTTCTCAAGAATATATAAAACAAACAGTGAAAAACAATGAAAACAGTAAAAACAAATGTTACCACCACAGAAGCACTAGATACACTATTGATATATAAACAATGCAAAGTTCAAGGTGGCAGTGATGTTTGTGGAAACGTAGTCATGGAAGCGGGTTTTGTTGAAAATTGGACGAATATGATAACATATAACAAATGATTACCCAATACAACATGCATAGCAATACAATAAGGACCACACCAATATAAATTTAAACAAATGAATGTTCGGAGTTGTCCAAAAGGCGTGAGGGTACCAAACTAAAAAAAACAACGATTTTCAAGTGCATAACTAGATCTGTCATCCGTGGTGCAGGATCGGAGGGCAGTGATCTGGATATCGAGGGCACCATGATGACCATTACCATTGAAATGAATGGCGACAGGGATAGGTTCTCTGTGTTTTATGGCATGTAGGTGCCCACAGAAGAGGTCACTCAATCGTAAGCCCGTTTCACCTATACACTTCTTGTCACAACGTTTACATATGATAAAGTAAATGACATTATGAGATTCACATGTAAAGGCATTATCAATAGTGAAAGTAGCCTTAGGAAATGAAACAGAGCGACTTCTGCCAATATGTTCTATCTTTATTGTCTAAACTATATGCCTAAATATTGCCTAAAGACTATATGCATGTTACTGTTGACTAGTTGCGCTCACAGAAAAAGTGAATACAGTGAAATCCCATTATAACAAATTGGTCAGGATTGACAGAATATTTATGTGATAACTCAATTTTCATATACAATCATAAATTATTAACAAGATTTATGTCCCTTGTGCAATGTTTTGCATGCCATAATGCTGTGTGTCAACTCCAGAGAATAGTGTACAGTCCTTGTGGGGAGGGGAATGTTATTGTGTGACATCTTTGACCTTCATTGTGTTTTTTTTTTTGCAATTCTCTACTCATTAGGGATGGGAAGTGGGAGGTATCATTTTGGTATCAAGTCTTTTATTGTTAAATTTTCCCAGGGATGTGAGAGGGAGGGAGTGGGTTAATTGTTTTGTTACAGGTATTTTACTCTTTCAGGAATCAATCAGTGACCATCCACAAATATAAGATCCTCTGGCTCATTGGGAATCATCCTCATGTGGCTAGGGACATATAACTGTTAAGAGTTAAAGAATAGGTTTTACCTGTTATATTTTTAAAGTAATTTTCTAATAACATATTCATCTGCATGTACTGAAGTATGCATTGTATATATATTCTTGCGGAAAAAATCAGAAGGTAGCAAGTAGATGGGATTTGAACCAGGTTCAGTTGCTGCACAACTAGTGTCAACGCATTTTCTTAATTCAAGCAATCCCTTTCCTAATTATATTATTACTGTGGATTTTAGTTACCAGTTAAACTGCTCATTGAAATCTTGATATTTTTGTCTTAATTTCTCAAGGTTTTTGCTTCAAGGTCAAGACAAAATAATAGATGATCTGAAAAATAAGCAACAAACTTTTGCAGAGAAAATAAAATCCTTGGAGGTTTGTAAATTATTTTCTTACTAAGAATAATTTAATAAGTATTTCTTCCCTCAGTGTTGAATTAAAAACCAATATTATATATGTTTTTCTTCCTGTGCATATGTGCTGGATATGATTTGGAGGTGTTATTTGCTTGTGTGTGTCAGTTATGTTGTGTTCAACCAAAATCGAGAATTTGGACAACACAGACATAAAGAACTTACATCAAGGTCATGCGTAGGCCTAGCTGAAGAAAACACAGCTTCTCAAATTCCTTGTTATAAATGACATCCATTACATCACTATTAAATATTATAATTTCTCTCAAACATCATATGTTGATCTACAGTAACTGAAAGACTAAAGTTTTAAAATTTGTCCTTTTCTGAATCATAATCCATGAAGAATTAGCGAAAAATGGTGTCTCTCAAGTTAGGCCTATGCAGTTCGGCTTGCAAGCGTAAAAATTTGAATAAGTTATGACTGTATTTATATTGCTGTGGAAAACTATGGAACAATCACTCTAGCACACACTTACTATAAGAGCATGATGGGAAATAAACATGGACGATTGCTGTCCATGACTGCAAATGGCTACCTTGGTGTAGACATTTGTCGACAGTGGGTTTCTATTGCTAATTATATTTGTCATAATTTGTTGAATTCAGATTGCTATAGGTTAATCACATTAGTTTTCTAGATTTTGTTTTTCCTTCTGCATCATTATATTTTACTTTATTTGTATCTTGTATTATGTAATAAAATTGAACTATTATAATAATTAATAATATATTAATTTAATTTAGTTATATAGAACCATTTCTGCTGTATGGAAGTGAGGCATGGACACTCAGCAGAGTAGTGAAAAATTATATTGAGGCAGCAGAGATGTGGTTTGGCAGATACAATCAGGTTGTGGTATTGGTGACTAGTATAGACAGAAGAAAGTTGATACAGTGGATGTAGTATGATGAGGGAAAAGCTGTAAGGAGGAGTCTTGCACAGGCACCTAAGCGCATGTTGTAACATGTCATGGAGAATCTAGCACAGAATCAGAATCATATTAGCATTCTACAAATGTCATGCACCTGAGAATAGAGGAGATTCTACAAGTGGTACATTGTGCCTCACTCCACCAACCTAGACCAATCGCACACTGTCGGTTATCTAGTCCCTGGATGGCTAAATTCCCAGCATGAGCAGACCTTAGTCATAGACAAACAGCTTCTTTGGGATGAAAAGGTTATAGCAGTCAAGTCAGATCTCATGCCAGTTAAAACTTATTAGAAATAATAGAGAATGTTATTTGAGTGTATAGTACTACATCAAGCTAGACATAAATTTCTTCCACTATTATCCATTTGTTAAAAACCCTGTATACGGAAGTATATTCCAAGTGGGGAAAACATGATGACTACAAATTGTCATAGGCTACCTAAACGTGAAAAATGGCTGCTCTGAATAGAAAAAGGATTAAGGTTTTCCCATCCTACTCAAGAGGCAGACCACTACCTTCCATGAGCATTGCTCAGAGTATGTAACTGTGTAGTTCAAATGATAATCATCCCCAAATAATGAATTGTAGTAAACAAAGTACAGCATCCCAATTTCAAACTCGTAACCTTGTAAACACAAAACATATGACTTTAGCTACTTCAAACAATCAATCAAGTGTCATGCCAAGGGGTGTAGGTGATCATGATTCTCACAACTTGTCTCTTGTGTTGTCAATAAGTTCAGTTGCAGACTTCTTTTTGTGTATCAGTGACAACCCACCAGAAATTTATTATCTCTTTGTCTTCCTCTGTCTCGTCTCCTCTTGATCCGGTGGTTACTAATTGTTCAAGTTTTACTTTTCTCATCACAGGCGCTGAAAACTAGATTGTCGGCTTCTAATTTTTGCTATAATTTGTAATTTTACTTCAGCATCTCTGAGAATTTCTACATTAGTTTTCTTGGCTGTCCATGGAATTTTTATAATTCTTCTTAAAAACAACATCTCAATTGCCTCCAGCTTATCTTGTGCACTTTTGTCTACTGTTAATGCTTTGCACCCATAAAGAAAGATTGGCTCAATATAACATCCTTGCACTGAAACTGGTGTATGCATAGATATTACTTCATTGCATATACTATTTCTCATTTTTTGAAATGCTGATTTGGCTAGTGCTATCCTGTTCTTGATCTCATTGGAGCACCGGCCATCTGATGCCAAGATACTTGACTTTATACACTTGATTTAATTTTGCATAATTGATATTAATTCTGCACTTTGGTGATGTGTATTTCTTTCAAACATCCATTACTGGTGTTTTCTTCTTTTTGTTTAACCACTTATCCACAGAAAAAAAAATCCCAAAAATATACAGATACAGCTGGTTTTTACAGCTAATATTTTCAGCATTTTTCTGTGTCAACATGACACTGAACTGTGTTAAACATGTGCACAATATACCTGAATACTAAGCTTTTTGAATGCAGATTTGTAAATATGGTTTATTTTGATGTCTTGTTTTCTTAAAAGATTTAAGGATATTACTTCCTGGTTATTTGTAATATTCTGTTATGCCATACATCTGAAGTGCTGAAATGTGGCTTGCAATAGGAGAGCATATAAGAAAAATCCACTTGATTACTTCCTGGTTGTATATGATATTCTGCTATGTCATACACCTAATTCATCTCCTTATGGGTCTGACATATGGATACCATACTCACAAGAAGAGGTTGAAAATCTCAACAAAGTTTTAAATATTAAGTGGCAGAACAAAGTTGTCCTCACTGAGGTCCATAGTTGAAGGCTATGGTTCCAACAATAGTATCTATTCAAGAGTGCAACAAGAAGAGGCAGACCATAGTTGCAATACAAAGACATACCCAGGAAATCAATGAATTTCTTTGCCATCAGCATCACTTCTGACAACTGGACAACTGTGACACATGGAAATCAAACCTGTGTAGTGGGTGGTATTAGGACATTTGAAAATTGAATGTTGTGCAGAGAAAAACAAAGGCTCAGATGAAAGGAGCAGCAATGTAGTAGTTTAATGTTCCTTTGCTTTTTTTCATGGATCAGCAGATTTAGTCATTAAAAACATGTTCAACTCATACCCGCTCAACTTCAACTGATATCATTTGCTTGGAACTGTCTGTCAAGATGAATAAGGCTATATAATAATGTACATCTGAAAGAAATGACAAGTCCACTTTCAGTGTTTGGAGTATATTTCGAAAGAAGACAATAGATTTTTTTTTATTACCAGGCCAGGAATTAATTTATATATGGTCCTTATGCCAGTATAGACTTTGTCTCTTGAGGTATATTTTGTTTCCAAATAGTTGCACAATCTATATTTTATCAACATCCTGGTTGAAAAGGAAAGCATTAAAGGATAAAAAGGTATAAAATTATAAAGTATATAATATTTGTATTTACCATCAAGTATTCTGTTACATACATTTACTGCTACAAGACATCTTAGTCCAAAGTCTGATAATCTATTATTTTTTAACTTTTTTTTACGTTTGTGGTTGGTACAGTATTAGGTTTCTCTTAAGTGTTTTGTCAGCTTCCTGTATATTACCACAAAGACATTTTTAGTTATTAATATATTTACCATTTATTTAAGTGCTAAATTATTTAGATATGCCTAGATTGTTTTTGACAGTGATATATATCAAAGTAGGTGGGATCAGTTAGCAAGTCTGTTCAAATATTTATGTACCTTGATAACAGAACTCAGAATAAGGAGAGAAAATGGAGATGAATTGGGCACACACTCAGAAAACTAATCAAATGTATGGCTAGAAGGTAAATGTCATGGAACTCGCAAGGAAAAAGCAAGCAAGAAAGACTTAGAAATACATGCAAAAGAAAGACCATGAAGGACATGACAGAGATGGCTGGGAATCACATAGAATGAGGCTGAGAATATATTTGAAAAAAAAATAGATCCAAATGTAAAATCCTGTCTGGCCTATGCACAAAAGGATGTGTATACACTCTAAGGGGCCCATGTTCATGATTGATTAATGTTATGTTATGTTCCTCCAGGGTTATAGGCGGCACATAGGGCAGAAACCATAGCTTTCCATTTCTGTCTTTGTGTTGCCAGGTCTTTCAATTCTATGATTGATTAATAACAGTAGATAAATGTTTTAAAGAATTGTAATGTAGAATAGTTCAGAAAAATGAAACATTTCACGAAAGCAGAATAGCATATGTAATATGTCCATGTCTAAGTTGAAGTGAGAGAATTCTTAGACAGTGAATCTTGGACAATCAGCAGAATAGTTTTATAGATGAATATTGAGAACATAATGAATATATCAAAAGTACAGTGAAAGAATTTAGTTCACAAAGACAGTCACTTACTTGCATCAGAAGACAGTCCACATTCTTTGGAGACACCACCAAAAGAATAAAAATGGAGCACATCGTTACAACACGCAAGTTGAAAAGCAATAGGGGACGACCAAGAGAAAAGATGCTGAACAGCTTGGCATTATGGCATGTAGAAATCAGTACTAAAAATGATTTTCAGTATACTTCTTCTTCTGCATTCATTCTCAAACTCCTGCAGATTAGCAGGATGTAGTCCAGAGAACGGAATGCGTTGTGTCATAGTTTACAGCATTGCTGCGATATCTGCGCCTTTCGGCCTGACACATCCGACTTCAGCATGGCGTTGGGTCACTGACGCTATATGGGATGGGATAGCCAACTCCATCCCATAACCTCCGTAGTCGCTTTTTACGACATGCATGGAAGGTAAACAGTTTTGCTATTCTTTGCTCCCCGACAACACAAGGGCGTTCAGTATACTGAAAGGCTTTGGTCAGCAGACATGATAACCAACATAATACTGGATGGACTACAAAAAGAAGTAAACCTTGACAAATGGTTGTCCATATCAAACCAGGAAATATGAATGTCAGCTTGAAAAGACCCAGCAATGAAATAGTTGTTTTATCGTTGTGTTCAGATTGACTGATAATCTTCATTCTTTGGTGGGAACTTCCAGTTAGATCATATTTCCTTTCAAAAATGTTTGATGGTATTAGCCCATTGCAATCACATTGTAAATGGTGTTTGACAAAATGGCAATAATAAAGGGGGAAACTTTCTAAACATGACAACTATATCTTATGACATTGTCAAGAAGTTTGTCGACATACATACATTAAATGTGAAATAGAACAGCCAGATTCAGGGACAATAATACCTGTATATGATATCTGTAACAGTGATGAACAGATCAAATTCAGACCCTAGGTAGATCACAACAGATTTTGATACCACATAACAAGTTAAAGATAACAACTTCTGTCACGAGCCACTGTGGTACTTATAATATAGCAGCGAATCATTTAAAAGGAAATAATTTATAAAATTTTGACAGTATGAAATTAAAAAAATTCTTATGTTGGTCCAATTGGTCCAAAAACTGTCATGCTGATACAGCTATGATGACCCAATCCAGTTTCCTGTGGCCAAGACATATACTTAAGATCAGATATTGGAATGTTAGAATTATGTATCAGGCAGGAAGAACAGCAGAAATTTGTAAAGAAATGGAGAGTTAAGATCTAGATATTATTGGAATCAGTGAAAATAGATGAACAGGGGAGAACAACCATCAAAGAGGGTATGACCATAGGTCTCAACCACATGCAAGAATTACACACAGTAGCATCACCTCGCTCAAACTGGAGAGCTCTGGTTTCTGATCTATAAACCATATTCTGTGCTGAAGGAACAGATAGATAGAATCATAAGTGGACAAATTTTTAATACTTCTGTAACCGGTCTGTTCTAGAATAAACTATGTAGAAATATGATCTGACCAAGAATTTAATTTGCAATTCTTGATCGAGAATACTGCTATAGCACACTGTCCAATGTTGCACCTGCAGTTGTCGGGGTGTCTGTGATATACCTTCTTGGCACCCTGTTTTACAGTGCTAGTTTCATTATTAATTAGAATTTCAATAAAACTTTTTGGAATAACAGAATATTTTGTGTAGTACCACAAGAACATAATCTTCACACTTTCACAATCATGCTTTTTTTTTTTACTTCCTACCACTACATCTAATTTCTCTTTCATTTTTTCCTTAGATGTTGCATTAAGGCAGCCTGCTAGTTACATACCAGAATTTCCTCAAAATGCAGTGATAATTTGTCCAATATCATTGCAATAAAATGTTGGTTTACGCATTAACTCTAAATGGACTAGGGGCAATAGGGATATATCGGGGAAAAACGATAAATACATTGTCACTTGGTTCAATACGAGTTAAAAGCTTGTAATTATTATAACAATATTATCACAGTGTGAGACCAACTTGTGTGATAGACTCTATTGACCTATTGCTGTGCTTCTCAACTGCCAGGCCATGCCTGGTTGCAGCAATGTCCATCTACCGAACTGGAGAGTATCTTTGTAAATTGTAAAGTTATTTATTAGTGTATATAATTTGTGTATCACTAAGAAAAGTCAAGAACAAACAAACATGAATGACAGATGAAATATTAGAGAAAATGTCAGAAAGAAAGAAAACTAAAAATACACCAAAATACTCAATTATAGACAATGAGATACGAAATGTTCAGAACAGCAAAAAAAACAACCAACAATGGCTAGAAACAAAATGCAGTGAAACAGAAGAGATGTCGATATAACAGAAGACAAAAGTAATGGATATGGAGATAAGGCAAATCACAAATAAGAAAAATCATATAAATGGGGATGGCTGCATTAAAGATAAAAACGGAAAAATTATATTTGATAAAACAAAGTACATACAATGATGGACCAGCAATACTGAAAACAGAAGTAGAAAATGCAATAAAATCAATATAATGTGGAAAGTATGCAGACTCCAGCAACATAACAGCAAATATAATAAAACTAAATTAATTTGGTGTGGATATTATCACAGTACTTTGCAATGACATATATGAAATAGGCCACATACCTAAAGACCTAACATCATCAATATTCATACCACTACCTAAGAAGCCCAGGGCTGTGGACTGTACAGAATATAGAACAATAAGTCTTAATGTCATATAACTAAAATACTTCTCAAGATAATACATGAAAGAATTAAGAACAAGATAGACACGGATGTCGGTGAAGAACAATTCGGTTTTAGGAAAAACACAGGAACCAGAGAGGCTATACTGAGTATCCGGCTAGTGATAGATAAATATATAGGTCCAAAAAAGTATCTATATTTGTTTCATAGACTACAGCAAGGCCTTTGATGGAGTCCAACATGAAAAATGTATCAAATGTCTTCAAGAAATAGGCAAAGATGGAAAAGACATCAGACTGATTAGAAATATATATTGGGAACAGACTGCCTCAATAATGTGTGAAAACAGCTACTCACCATACATAGAAATAAGAATGGTAAGACAAGGATGCATTTTATAACCAAGCCTATTTAATATCTACAAAGATAATATCTTTAAACATATAGAAGAAATGCCAGGACTATCAATGGGAAAATAATAAGCAACCTGAGATATACAGAAGACACTGTTCTTTTGGCAGAAAGTGAACATGAACTACAAAGACTAATAGATCAAGTCAATAAATCAAGTAATGAATATAGACTGGATATAAATATCCAAAAAACAAAAACCATGATAATCAGCAAAGACACAGAGGAACAAGAGCTAAACGTAAACATACATGGAGAGAAACTACAAGTAAAACATCGATACCTGGACACAGTCACAAATGACAGCAGATGTGAAACAGAAGTTAAAAGGAGAATAGGAATGTCTAAAAGTAACTTCAATGACACAAGGAAAATAGTGTATAAAATAATAGAAAAATAATCTAAACAAATTACAAACAAGTTGAAAATGAGAATTATAAAATGCCACATTTATTCTATATAAATGTATGGCTCATAAACTTGGATACTAAACAATTAGAAACATAATTAATGCCTTTGAGATGTGGGTATATAGAAGAATGGGGAGAACATCATGGAAAGAGAAGAAAACAAAGAGATTACTTCCTTTGTTCACTTGAAAAATGTCTATATCTATAATTCTGTCTCCAGAATAAAACTCACTGTCTTTTGTAGTTCATACAGTGTCCCATAGAACTTTGAATCCAGTGTTGTTTCCTCTGGCCAATACATCTGCCTCAGCGTTTCATACTCAGAACACTCTTGAAGTATATCTTCTTCGTTCGTTCTCAAACCCCTGCAGATTAGCAGGATGTAGTCCGGAGAACAGAATGCGTTGTGTCATGGTTTACAGCATTGCTGCGATATCTGCGCCTTTTGGCCTGACACATCCAACTTCAGCATGGCTTTGGGTCACTGACCCTATATGGGATGGGACAGCCAACTCCATCACATAACCTCCTTAGTCGCCTTTTACTACATGCGTGGAAGGCAAACAGTGTTGCTATTCTTTGCTTCCCTTTCAGGGTTCGGCAACACACAGGTGTTGAAGGATATGTTTGGCACTCTGTGCTGCCTGTCGACATGTACACATGGTCGTGTTGCAAATCAAAGAGATATAAAAACACTTAATATGAAGAAATTATTAAGAGAAATAAAAATCAGGCTTTTAAAATATTTTGGACACTTTAAAAGGCATGAAACCTTGTTGAAGACCTTACTTGAGGCTGAAGTCAATGGGAAGCGAGCAAGAGGTAGGCAGAAATACAAGTGGAAGAGTAACATCACATGATGGACAGGTTACACTCTAGCAGAGTGCACCACCAAAACAAGAGATGGAGGATGCAAGTTGGAGGTCTGTTGCAGCCAACCTTCTTTGTAGAGACGACACTTGATGATGATGATAATATGTTTGGATTGGGCCCTAGTCTATTAAAAGATTTTTTAACCGGCCAAAGGCCAAAAAGCACTATCCTATTGTATGAAAAAAAAATTATGATTATGACTAAATAGTCAGAGAATGACTGAATAGCAACTTATGAAGCAGTTCATTTGTTTAAAAAAAGTTTTTTATGTTCATCTTGGCTTTAATTAATTCTTATCTTTGCTATGAACAAGGACATATGTATTACATTGTTCAAGATAGTAAATAGACAAATGTAGGTTTTTCCCAATTCATTATTTTCTTCCCATCCTGTGTGTTATACATTATTCATATATTATTGGAATGTCCATCCAAAAACACAAAACTTGACACTCAGACCAAAAAGATTTAAAACCCGGATCCAAAATTGTGTATATATTTGCATATGCTGTGGTGTTGTGTATGCAAATAGCTTTATATGTTCTCTCCCTCCACCCAATTTTGTTTTCATCTCTATCTTGCCTTCTTTTGTGATACGAGCCATGCAAACACTTCTCTTATTGATAGCACTTATTTCTGTTTGATCTCCATATTCGCCTGGTGTTGTCCCAGTCCTCGTATTTCCAGAGTTTTTGGTCATTTTCTGACACTGGAGGTTTATCCATGTATCCACTTCTCTTTAGATGTTCTTTTATTAATTTTTCTGCAATTATGGTCCAGCTACCATGTATGAAGTTAAAACACATGCAATTTTAACTTTTTTGCCTCATTTAACAAATGTATATTTTGTTTGATTTTTAATACCAGGGTCAATATTCTTACTGTTAAGTTCAGTTACAATCTAGAGTACACACAAATAAAGCTATGTGCAGCTTGTGAAGCTTTCCCTGCACAGCTTTTTCAGTGCCCAGCACCGAATGAGGAAATATTCTTTTGTATAAAATGACTTATTCATGGAACATATTATTTAGCACAAAACATTCTGTACACACACAGGAAAAAGTTCATTTTAGGGCTATAAGGTGTCCTTTTTAAGACTGACACTAGTACTTTTTATGGCTAAACACTCAAGTAACATAAAAACCATAGCAGAACAAGCACATTACCGGAAGGACTACCATCTAGGTAGATATAACAGATCACGCAATATTTACACACACAATTATGATTAGGACTGATCCCAAACAATAAGATAAAAATTTGATAAAAAGTCAATACACTGATATAACAAGGTACTCTGGTCCTTGGCTGAAAGAGACATGCCTGATCTTAAAGGCTCTTTAATCCTATAATAAACAAATAAATCTTGCACACACTTGCAGATGTCGCTTACTCCTATTGTGTCCTTTGTTACATTTGCTTTGCAGAGTTGTAGTCTCAGCTGTTAATCAGCATCCTGGTAATGGCACATCACTATTAACATTAGGACATCATTATCATGACAATTTCTTCCATCATTGTCTAAAGATTGACAATGAAGAATTCTTGTTCTCCAATATGTCTTCTAATCATCAATAGTTCTCTAACACCATCTCTATTCTTTCTCATCACTATGCAGGCATCCAAAGAATATCTCCAAAGAAATATTGAAGAGTTCAAGAACAATGTCCGGGAGCTGGTCATGACTAAACAGAATTCTCGTTGATCTGTTTATGTTTACATAAAATAACTTCAGGTTTTATGTGATTAACCATTTCATTGATATGTTTGGTCATATTTTCACTCATGATATTCCTCACAGTTTGTTCTTGAATAATTTCTATACTTGTATTACATTTGTTATGCTTGTACAACATATTTATTGAAACAAAAGCATCATTTACTATTGGAGGTAATTTGGTAAAGAATTGTTATGAAACATAACATTTAATATAGTAAAGTTTAAATAAAATGTTTTGTCATTTTAAATAATCTTAATTGCTGTCTCCAGAGAAGGAAGTTGAATACCAGAAGTATTTTATGGACATTTTTCAAGTGGAAACACCAAACAAGCTAGTTTTCATTCACAAGAATTGTGTTAATTTATGAGTGGAAAGTGGGATAAAAATAATTGTGAGGTTAAAAAGATACTAATTTTTGCTTATGAACTTAAATGACTAATAGTGAAATGACACACTATGTGTGTGTATATATATATATATTCATTTATTTATATATATATTTATATATTTAGCTGGATTCTAAAAGGAAAAAGGTAAATATCTTTTCTTTGTAGTACAGTGTAAGAACCAATTTGTATGATCTTGCAATTTTTAGCTTTCAAGTGAGTGTACTAAGAAGGATTTTAAAAAAAACCAATGGTAAACAGTATTTGTTGAGCTTATATTTTCATTATGAATTGAGTCTATTAAACTTTTGTTAGGGAATGCTTTTGTTTTTGAACAAGAAAATGTGAGATAAGTACATGCAGTAGACGTTACATTGATAAATATGAAATAAAATATACCATTCAAAACATTCACAATTTTGTTATTCAGATCAATTAGTTAAAATGTGTAGGCGATTGACTTCTCTGTAGCCAGGTTTTTATATATGTACTCTTTTCCTCTCAGCAAAGCAGTAAGCTGCCTGTCAAAAGTATTTTTAGAGCATGTAACTCCTTAGCTCAGGAAGCAGTCCTCGTGAACCTGCAAAAATGCGCTGTGAATCACTCCTGGTTTTGCATGACAGTCTTGTGGTCACAAAGTAAATGGAACATGTCAAATGAGTACATGTTGAGACTTGAACTTGGACCATGTCTCATTCATGCAAGCAGTTGAACAGCATTTCCTCCAAGAAAATGAAAGCAACCCACCTTCAATTCTACTGCTGTTTACTTAGCGAGAAATAATCTCTCAGATAAGAGTTTGAGTACCTGGGAGTACAATTAGTGGTAGACTATCTTGGCATAGAGTCAATATGAAATGTTAATGCTCAGACGTGGATGATGAAGTGATATATTGTGATTTACCATCTCTAGGAATACATAATTATCCCAAACCCAATTTGACTTCGGACCATCTGAGCCAGCCTCGCAGTGAAAATTTCATTCAAAAGCCAACTTGATAGGAATGCCATTAGGTGCCACACTGACTGGGGTGAGCGATCATGGACCTCCATAATTCTCTTATTTCCAGTATCTTTTATCAGGATCATTGTTGATCCTATGATGGCAGACAATCAAATATTTCTCGCGTTGTCTCTTGCTTGTTATAACTATGTTCTCCATAACTCACCTGTCTCATAACATGTCATTAAAAAATAAAGACGATCTCTTTCTGAAATTATTAAGTAACCCCCATCTTGCATTTTACTCTTTCAGCACCTCCTCTGTAGTTTTTCTAGCTGTCTTTAATACTCTCAGCATTCTTCTATAGAGCTACATCTTTGTTACCTCTAATTTTTCACAATCTTCCTTATTTATTGTCCAAGACTTGCATGCATGTTAGAATCGGTGTTATGTAGCTCTGAAGAACTCTCTCAGCTTTATTGAGGGGTATATTACATTCTTGATAGGATAATCAACATGAAGCAATGGCATGCTGAAATTGGATACGCTCTGCCTTTCTACATTGGGGTGGCTTTTTAAAATGAGACGTCATGCTTGCCCGTTTAGCTTCATGTTCATTTATAACTGTCTTTCTTTGTTAACGAATAATGGCTTTTTTGTCTATCATAAGCCATTTTTCTGCCCCTTTCACCAGTAGTTTGTTTTTCTTCTTAGTTTGGGATGTTTTTCTATTGTATGATCGAGATTCTTGATTAGAAATCAGCATCATGGCACACTGGTCTTTTTCATGTCCTCCCTCTCCATTCCAGCAAGTCAACCAAGAGATTGCAGACTCTCCGTCCCAGTCTGATGTTGGTTATCTGATCTTTCCAAAGAGGACACACTTTCTCCCCTCAACCTTGGTTTGTATGTGCACATTATCATCTTCACTCTGTAGGGACAACGATTTAGCCCTGGCCCAACTCTACTGTCAGGTTTTCCTACACCGGAAATACACTTGAAGAGAGAAAGGGTTCAGCACCTGATGGGCTCAGGCGCTATTGGGACAAGGACGCTCAGCTCGAGAACGCCTTGCTCTCAAACGCGTGGTGTGAGACTCGAACTTGGACAATGGGTACACGATGTCGGTGAATGACACCTCGGCTAAGAGGGCGAAAGAGCCAGGGTCCAACTCCTCTGTTGAGTTCTTCCCCTTAAGGAACCAGGCTCACAGATGAGAAACGGTTCAGTACCCAATGGGCACAGGCACAGCACGCCCAATTACACGAGGCAAGTTCATAGACAGTGGAACATCTCGTTCGAGTCAGACGAGAGCAAAAAATTGTCTGGTCGAAGAGTCGCCACTACGCGTGCCTGGAGATAGATATAGAGGCTGTCACAGGCTAAGGGTAGCCCACCCGAATTGTCAAGGCATGCCAAAATCGGATGTGCTAGGCTTACAAGGCGCATAACGGTAGCACAACGTAATCACGCTCCCGGCGGAAATCGCACGGATATCCGTGATGGTTACAATGGAGCAAACGAAAAACAAACAAACATCTTCACTCTGTAGTAAATTGATGACTGCCCCTACCAGGTAAACTCTACCTGTTCTCGTGAATCTAATGGATCAAGCTAACATTTTGAACTCCTTAAGAGATATAGCATGCAAGAGTGAGACTAATGTGGACGATTATTCCTTTTCAATGGCTAGGATTAAAGATCAAGGATTGAAATGCGGTGTTACTAGAAGTGAGCACTTTGGAGGGCGCAGAAGAATGATGGTCAACCAGCATAGGACCAGCACTGTCAGCAGAAGTGTAATGGCGGATACACTCAAGGAGTGATTGGAGCAACTATGGATGTGTCCAGTTTGCAGTGATGATGATCCGACGACTAACTAACTAACTACCTGTTCTCAGTACTGTGCTATCAACCACAGTATTGTCTGCCAAAGAGTTTGTTCTTTTATTGCTGCTGACCACTGATGACTAGGGCAGTATATTCATGTAATACTTTGGACAACAAAGTTGTTCAATAGAATGACCCATTTATCTCTCAACATACACCTTTCTATCTTGCGTAGCATGTTTTGGGAATCTGAGTATCACGTGTGTTGATATTTCAGTCACCAACCAAGTGCCGAAATCACTGCTTCTGTTTCCATTTTCATGCTTGATAGTAGTAATAGAGTGGGGGGGGGATGATTTGAGTTTATGCAAACACATGTAATCTTATGGTGCATGCGCTGAAGATAGATGTGATGGGTCATTGATGCAAATAAAACAGCGAAACAAAGCATCATGCTGGAAATGTAGTATAGACTTTGTTACAAGAAAGACTTCCTGTTACAAGAAAGATTCAGCAGGAGTTTGAAGATGAAGAAGAAGATATGGTGCATAAATTCCAGAGCTGCAGATATTTCTTTCTTTTGTTCGCGAGATGTCTACACCTTCCGACATATCTTCTTGTGAATGAACTCTTAGGTTCCATAAATCTTTTGTTTATGGTTGAGCCATTGGAACAGTATGTCTTTCTGAATTGTTCATATTGGGGACAGTTCTGCAGGGTAGACTCAAAGGTCTATTCCTCTGTTCCATGAATGCACAGTGCTGTAGAAGACAGTCACATCCTGTGTATGTGTTTACTTTTGTACCATGTCGTCAAGCCTAGTATGGTGAACTCTCGATGCCAGTCTTGAAAGTGGTAGATATCTTTTGTCAAGTTATTTTTACTTCAGGTGCATTGTATAGTTCTTTTCTTTTCCTTATAAGAATTAATTGTTTTCCCATATATGTTCTACCTTTTGGCCAGACCTAAAAGACGGTATCAAGTACCACCTCAAGAGTTTTCTGTGCATGCAGATTCCTGTCTGCCAAAACCACGATGTGATGTATACATAGAATAACATTCTTAGCGGAATATAGATGTAGGGCATGTTTGTCAACATAGCTGATAGGGAATGGTGAGTTGTACAGTACCCAGCCAAACAACATAGCTGAAATAAAACAACTCTATCTGCGTATGAGGGGAGGTCATAAAATAATTTGTCATATGTTAGTCATTGGATCGTCATTGCACTCTGGGCAAGTCCATAGGTGCTCAGATCTTTCCTTGAGTGTATCCGCCATTACACATTGACTGACGATCCCAGTACGATGTTTATTGACCATCATTCTTTCTCGCCCACGAAACCGCTCCTTTCTAGCGACACCAAATTTCAAACCACGCTCCTTTATTCTAGTCATTTGATTTGTCATAAGATAATGGTTATAGTAACATGAAATTGTGCATACTATAAATTTGGAATGTTCTGCTTATGTGCACTAATTGAATCACATTTGAATAATTGGTACAGCCATATCTCATTGTTATAGTGAATTGTGATAGAATTCCTCATTGCAGAGAGAAACTATTGTGAATTTTCAAAAACGTTTATAAGTGGTCGTTGGAATTAAAGCTTCAGCAAGTAAATGTGCAGCTTGCTGGATGTTCTACCACATGATCAATCTGGTGTGATCAATTCACAAGCTTATATAAAGAGACTTCATAAAACCCAAATTGATGGTTCTGCAGAGTTTGACTGTACGAGAATCCAGCACTATTTCTCCTTCATGACAATGCTCACATGTCTGGCCACACATGAGGCAACCATGAAATTGTGTTGGGCTATAGTTTTGAACCTGGCTCTTTCTGATTTTTATCTGTTTGGTACACTTAAAGATGCAAAGCACTCATTGGAATAAGGTTTGAAGAAGATGGTGTGATTCAAGCAATGAAGAAATGGCTTCATAATCCAAGTAAAACCCATGTACAAACAAGACATACATGCATTTGTTTTGCTCTGGCATAAAACCATAAAAGTAGATGGGAATTATGTTGAGTGATAGAGAAATGTTTACAAGACATACTCATATACAAAATAGTATACACATTTCTTGCATTTTGAATGAAGTGTTCTGGAAAAACAATGTAGTGCATTACTTTCTGATGTCTCCTCATAGATGGTTTGATGAACAGACACTTAAATACATATACACACACAAATACATATCAATGGTAAGATCATCATGCAGTTATACAAATGGATGTTTAATACAGGATTCAAGATTTTTCAACAAGGATGTATAATTCATATAATCATGTTTATTATATTCTTCCTCAATATAAAATGTATAAATGACATCATTTTCTTTTTCTAACATGTATAATGTTCTTTTTCTCATACACCAGTTTCACAAAGTGTTCTCTTTCAGTCTCACATTTCTCCTTCTTTCAAAATATATAAATTACATTCATCTCTTCCTCTTTCACCATTCTGTCTCTTTCTTTCATATTTTACCAAAGTTATACGACCTATTCTCAAAAGACAAAGAGGATTTACTTTGTTGTACTTCAGTTTTCCCTTATGTACTGCACCTATCTCAACAAAATGGCATGCCACCTATTAGAGTACCATTTAAGCACATAATACAATAGCAATAATCCTCAGGAAACTGCCAAAAATGCATTTGTAAACAAGGTTTCAGAACCTGGGATCGAACAGGTGGCCTATTGAGCATAAGGAAAATGGCTTAACCGATAGGCCAAGGAGATCCCCAGATTTATTCTTTCCTCCTTGATAAGGGACCCAGTGCCAATATGTCCAGCTGGAAGTTTTCATAAACCACTATTCAGAACAATCCCCAGACTTATTCTTTCCTCCTTGATAAAGGACCCAGTGCCAATATGTCCAGCTGGAAGTTTTCATAAACAACTATTGAGAACAATCCCCAGACTTATTCTTTCCTCCTTGATAAGGGACCCAGTGCCAGTATGGCCGGCGGGAAGTTTTCATAAACAACTATTTAGATCAATCTCTGTAACATTGTGGAATGGTGATATGTGCTACTGACAAATTATTTATATTAATTTTGAACTATAAATATAGTATTGCATAAATATAGATTCACAAAGTAGAGTAATACTTGTATATTATATACATCAGGTTCTGGCCATATTGAAGCCATGCAGTACATCATATGGTCTGCTGCCAAAAGTGACCAACATTGGCACTACCAAATCTCTACAGACTTTCATGTGATTAAATGTTTTTGTTCGTTACGGGAATCAGTGACCACATTTTAACTCAGTGACCACATTTTAACGGGAAAAAAATCATATATTATTTAATGAAATGAACTTTTGCTAAAGATGCATAAACCCATAAACCTCCGCATTGTACTCTCCTCCCTGGTAACCTGAGGGGGGGGGGAGAGAAGAGGCGCTCTTAGTGCTTTGCATTGCATGCAGATTGATTCATTGACAGCAGAAGTTGTGTCTTCTTAATCTCTGAGTCACAGAAACTGTATGAAATTACACATATTAAAAAGTTGAAATGTGGACGTAATGTGACCACTGATTCCCATAATGAACCAATGTTTACATGTAAAATGGTGAAACAAGCATTCAATAAACACATAAATCTCTTCTGATTAGCTGACTTCATTTCAGAGCAATGCATACCACTGAGAGTTGAGTTTTCTGGGCATGAAAGAAAACTCAGAAGGAACACCCCTTTCCCAATTGCACATAGGAAACTGACTTTCATTATTAGTAATTTCTGGATATTTAAACAAAATATGTCTGTATAATACTGTATATTCTTTGTCGCAGAAGAGCTGACAGTGGCAATTGTAGACAGTATGTCTTGTTTCTAGTCTTGATAGTGTCCTGCTCTTGGCAGAGAGGTATAGAGCACATCATGTACAGCCAAGGTACCAGGTTAATATCTTCCACAGTCAGTTGTGAATCTGGAGTGTTCAGAAAGCAGTGGCAACCTACTGCCTAATAAGTCACTGCAGCCAAAAGATGCTGGGTTTATCGTTACCTCCTGAATAGAAATGCCACCAACAATCTTGATAGTGAAGACAAATTACTTTAACTCTTCCAACACCTCATTGTCAAAGATGTACGGTAAGATAAAAGTAAACTGAGTTATCAACCAGCGTGATACCACACGGTTTTCCCATAAGTCCTCAACATTCTAGACAATGGTCAATCAAAGATCGCCTGACTAGCACTGCCTACAGCACTTGCTCAGTAATTTTGGCAGCATTGCTCGACCTCCCCAGAGCATGAACCCTGATATTCTAGTGGCTGGGTGAACTACAGGAGTAATTTGTATTGCAAATCATAAATAAGTGAATGTGAAACCTAGATCAGCTGGTGAGTGGTTTAAAAAATTACACTATCGCTGCTGCCTATGTCATTATTGTTACTAGTATTGCTAACATCTCACTCTTCATTTCACCTTTCATACCACAACAGTTTGAAATAAACAGTTAACATAATTCATTAATAATGTATACCAATATATTATCCATATACAAGCAATATATCACAACAATTCATATGATTAAGTACATATAGTTTATACTATTTGTATATAGCTACCCGTGTGTTGCTAGAAATGAAAGGAGAGCAAAGAATAGAAACCATGCCATGCATGTTGTAAGGGGCAACATAGGAGATTTGGTGTGGGTTTATTACCCCACCTCATGATCTCTGCGGTGAAGAAGCATGCTGAAGACCTATGACTGGATTGCTGGGAATGAATCAATGCTGTTATCCGCAACATGTCTCAAGATTGCAAGAAAATCACAGTAAAGTCTCCTCTGAAGCAGAAGACCACCCAGCTCAAATCATTGCACCCTACAGCCAAGTTGAGTAATTTATATGGGACTCACAAAAGTTCAGGAAAATTTTCACATTGACAAAAATGTCAGAGAAACCCCAGTTTGAGGCTGAAAGTGAAACTCCACTACCCATAGGTAATAATAGTGACCAGCTTGAACTGTATTTTGGGATTCTATTGTCATCTGTATACAGAAAAAGTACCACAACAGTCGGAATCATCTGATAATTCTTCATCTGTTAAAGATATCTCTGTATCATGTAGATGAATTCCATCATACTCCCCCGAAAGACCACATATGATCTTAACAATGTTTAAATAACTTCTTCCATAAGCAAGTTGAATTGGCGTCAATCCTGCATAGTCTTGTTGCTTCACATTGAGATCTCCATAAGAAAGAAGCAACTCAACCAGTTCTGTATCACCCCTATCAACTGCCTGATGAAGGATTGTACGGCCACTTTTACCATCACCCATATTAATATCTGCTCCTGCTTCTAACAGCATCTGAACAACATTATCATGTCTTGAACTAGCTGCTACGTGTAGACACGTTTCACCGTTATAGTTTCTAACTCTCAAATCTTGCGGCACTCTCTGATAAGGAATTGTGTATCTGTTCTGTAGTGTCTCCCTGTAGTGTACAGGTGTAAGTAGATGTTTTACAGTTTCAACGTCACCCATTCTGCAGGCAATATGCAATGGTGTGTCCCCTTGGTTGTCTTGAGCTAAAACAATAGCCCCTGCGCATATCAAACGTCTGACTATACTTCGTTGCTGTGTGAGCACTGCCAGGTGCAGTGGCGTCTGTCTGAGAAGATTGCTAGTACTCAACCAACCATATTCTTGTGCCAAGTTTATGAGAAGAAGTGAACTAGCCTCATGACCATTGATGATGCTAAGATGAAGCTTGTTATCACCATCTTTGTCACCTTCATAGAGCATATGAATCAGGTCAGATCTAATATGTAACTGTACGCTACTATCCCTTCTTGAATTGTTGCAATTAAAAAAAGTATGTGTACTAGTATATTCGTTTATACACTGCTCGTCATACAGTGCACCGACATTGTCAACTTCAGCACAGTGACCAGAACTGTATTGTCCACTTGTGTACACCCCTGAGTCATGATGGGTCGCATGAATATCATTGTTAATTTTCATATTTACAAAATCATTTTGAAGGGCGCTGATATCTGTTTCTTGAATATGTAAACATGGTAGATTGATAGAGTCACATCCGGAATCATGTTTATCTTCTGGAAGTGTGGACCACAACGTTGTAGTCATGTTACTACATTGACTTGTATCCCTTAAGTCGTTGATTTGTTGCTCCCTTCCAGAACAATGAACTTTAAGACACATTTGTCCAGCCAGTCAAATCTGAAAAAAAATCAATAATATTAATTTAAAAAAATAATATAGTCAAAACACGAAACTAACAAAACAACTAAAAAATGCGTCACAGGCCAGATTGACTTCACTGTACTCGGTTTCCCATATGTACTCCGTCACTCTCAACGAAGCGGCACGCCGCCTGCCGAGAGTACCACTCATAGCACGTAACTCCTCTTGAACACAAGGCGAACAGCTTAACCACTACGCCAGGGAGATCCCCCACAGGCCTTGCATAGGAGTTCGTTTAGTGGGTGAATTGCAAGCGCTTCATGAAATCAAACTAGTGATGTGCCACATGTGACCGCCATGTAACAGGTTTCTTTGGTACAGCAGTAATTTAATTAAAGAAAACTGTACAGTGGAACCTCTTTATAGTGCACCCTGTTATAACAACTTTCCATATTTAACAACACTTTTCAAAATCCCCCAATATCGCATGTTTTGCGTCTGTGGGTCTCACTAGACAAACCACCCATGCAACAGAAAACCTTAGCAGGTGACATGCCGTTATAATGAGGTTATCTTCTTATAGAAACTTCATGGTACGTCCTCTATACAATTATGCTTCCCATACTTTTATTTTATTGTTGCAATGTGTTTTATGCTTCATTTTTTTAAATATATGTATGCATCCTCTGTGGTTGGGAGGGACCCAGAGATGCACTGCGCAGCACTGGAGAGGGGGAAACTGACAGAACTTTTTTTCTTATGGCTGAGGCCCATAATAGAGGCACAGTGACTCAGGACGTGACAATCCTTTTGACTTAAACATTTGGTGTGCATGCCTGGAGCAATCGTGAAGTTCGGCATAACCAGTAGTCCATTGGTGGCGGGGAATGAGCACCGTGAAACCTATCTTGGCTGCAGTGGTACGGAGCAGTTCATAAGTTGATACCTACCTTCCTGGTGGTGTGATAGTTATTCTCTGGCTCTGGCCCAGGGTGGGACGAAAATCCACAGACTCCCCAGCAATATAATGCCAGTAAAATGGCAATGGGTCAAAGAGCTTGAAGTCATGGACCGCTGGATCAGCAACCAACCAACTAACCAAAATCCCCATTCATATTTACACTTTATTGTTTGTACTGTATATAGCGAATTTCAGTTATTACTCGTACATACATATTTAGTCGGTCCGGATCAAGTTGTTATAATGGGATTTGACTGCAGCAGAGTCGTAGGGTGATTATCTGAACCAACGTCTGTACACTATGGGCATCCCCATTGGAGTTCCATCTCTTTCAGCAGATGACGAATGGTATGTATGCTGATAGTTCCCGTGGCTCGTTAATTGCGGAAAATATCTAAAAGATTATTACTGTAAGGGGTGCTGCCAAACCCGTAGATAAGGGTGGGCTTGAGGTGTACATACCCCTCCCCTCTCTCTGTGAAATCAGAACAATTTTAGTACTTGGAATTTAGCTAAACGCTCTTTCTACACTCCCCCTCCCCGCGTACAGATTTTTCGCTAAAAGATTTATAGTAGTTACCCGGTATTCAGCTGCCGTTTTTGTATTACAATTAAACATAGTAAAAGCTCGTGTATTTAATTGATTGAACAGTGCACACAAATAATGATACAGGATAACCTTGTACACAATATAAATTTCTGCAGTTTATGATTGTTGATGTTTCGTGTACAAGTGACAATATTGTTTTCTTTGATCAGACGCAATCTTCTCAAACTTATTAGACGATGATATCTCGTCTCGAATAATCTCTCAGTGCATAGGCCCTAGGCCTATCAGTCATTTGTTTTGGGAGTTTACCTTGCAGTGGAGATTCTAAATGACAGAGTGAGATTCTGTGACAAGTGAAATATTTCACAATAATCTGACACTAATACAATTTCGTAGCACGTCCTATTCTGGACATAATGATACTCCACCAATTTTAACTGCAGTCATTTCCTAGGCAGTAATTACGGTAGATTGTCTTTATTTTCTTAACTGTCCGCGGCGGAATTATAACCTACTATCATGGCCGTTTGAGACACAATTTTTCACCCCACCGCCACAGAACAAGTCTGAGGCATACTTTGCACCGCGACAGAACCAGTCTGAGACTGGTCACTAAAATATATCACATAAGTATGTAAAACAACTTCTTACACGTTATTGTGAAAAAAAACACACAAAAAACAAAAAAACTCCACGTTTCATTCTCAAAACTCCCGCTGGACTGGATATCAGTTAGAGGCTGATGATCACAAGTGATGATGTCCATTTTTTTAATATCCACTTTTGAAAATTCAGTTAGAATTATGACCATGCATAATTATTATTATAGCTATTATGATAATAGTTCGTAGATGGCCAATGAGCTCTATTACAGCTGCAAATATTCTTTGACAGTTCGGACATGGAATGACCACTGTAGACGGATTTTGGTATATTCGTGACTGTCTAGCTACTCTCCTCTGTTGAGCTGCGGCATTTCTTCTCTTTTCACATTTTTCCTGTTTTTACCCTTGGGTAGAAAGTTGTTGCATGTGATCACCCTTTGTCCGCTCATTGCCATATATCCCAGTATTCCAATGCTTTTCATTTCTCCAGATGACAGGATCACCACTGAACACTTGGATGTTGGAAGATGTTTTAACCTTTAGCAAGCCAGATTAAAAAATACGAAACGTCTCCCTGCCACCGGATTCTTTTTTGAAAATTGTCGTTATTGATGGTGACTGTTTTGAAAATGTGATAATGTTTTGGTTGTTAGAGATATTTAAATAATATTTGCACATATAAATAAAGAATTGAATTATATATATATATATATAATTATATATCTTCAATAAATGTTAATATTTTAAAATATATAATAAAACTTACATTTGGTCCGAACTGGAAAGCGTTAATAAAATAAACGATCACAATGAAAATATAACTAAACTGAAATCGAGTTTTGTTGGTTAGTTGTAGGTTACTACAGAACTTTTCACGTTTCTTTCTTATATAGTCTCACGAATCAGGTTATTGCCCACGGGTTTTCCCCGAACCTAAATAGATCAACCTGTTTAATAACAATTCTTATAAAACGAACGCAGTTGTCGCGTGCAATACAACACGTGACTATTATAAGTGATCAGAAAGTCAATCAACTTACCCATAATCTATATTTAGCTGCAACATATAGGCCTACAAAAATAATATCAAATTCTGTACATTTCCATTATAACGTATTTATGTGAAAAAACACATTACGTCAGCATAAATTAACCCATAAATACTGTAAAATGAAATAGGACGGTGAAATACTAAATGAAATAAGAAATGAAATAGTGCCTATTTCCAATGTAGAAAATTTACATATGCGTTTGTTGATTGATACAGTTCTTGGTAACATTTGCATATCACTATACGATGTGGGATATCCTTAATGTTAATAATATGTGGTTTTATTTCTAAAAATAAGTTTACACAACACTTCGTTTTCAACTGCGTTTATTGAACTGATTACCGAGAACAATAAATAATGCCAAAGTGATAAGTTATCCCAGAAATTGGTATTCTTTAGCGAAATAAGAAGGAGATACAGAAAAGAAGATGGGAAATGTTGATTGTCGTTATTTCCCGATAGGATATTCTATAATATTTTTAAAACTGAACCAGGAAAGTATGGATGCTGCCTTGGTGGTACATAGGCCCCTACGTATAATACTGGTAATGGGGAAGTATGTGATTTTGGTACTATGATCGTAGTCTAACCCCCGTGCGAGAATGTGCCTGCCTGTGTGATTATTTCCCTTGCCTATGTTTAACAGTTTATGTTTATAATTTATTAATTAAAATATAATTATATTTAGGGTTAAGGATATGATTAGTTACGTAAAACATAACTAACTCTAACCCCTAACCATAAAAGATGACTATTTCAATTAATTATTGATTATTATAATATTTACACAAATTAACCATAATATACATAGGTAGGCACTAATAGGAAATAAGAACGAAAACGTGGATTTGACTGCGATCATAGTATTGTGGTTTTACATGGTTTGCTTATTTGCGTTCATTCTCAAACTTCCACTGGTTCTCATTTTTTGATGATAGTGGTTCCTTTAGATTTTCACAGGTCGTAGTCAAGAAAATGGAAATGCGTTGTGCCGCCATTTTAATTGTGCATGCGGCCTTACACATCCGTCTTCGGAGAGACTTTAATTTGGGTGGACTTCCCAGTCTGTGACAGCCTTCATATCTGTCGCCAGACGGCGAGTTTGTTTTGACTCTGCGCCAAGAAGGTGTATCGTTCACATCTATCTCGCATGAGGTATTTCGCAGCCAGTAAACTTTTTCTCGTGTAATTGGATGTAGGTCTATTGTGCCTGTGCCCATCAGGTACTGAACCTTTTCTCATCCACGAGACTGATTCAAGTTTAGGAAGAGCTTGACAGAAGATTTGGCCCGGGCCCGTTCGCCTTCTTAGCCGAGGTGTCATTCACCGACATCTTGAACCCCTCGTCCAAGTCTGAATATCAACACACGCTTAGAAGCACCGGGGACTAAAAGTTTTTTCTCGTGTTGAACAAAACTTGTCCCACTAGACGTATTGTACCTTTGCCCATCGGGGTACAAAACTCCTGCAGATTAACATGTGGTAGCTCAGAGAACGGAAATCGCCGTGCCATAGATCAAAGCATAGCTGTGATATCGGCGCATTTCGGTCTGACACATTTGACTTCAGCATGTGTCTGAGTCACGTTGACCCAGATGGGGCAATTAACTCCGCCTCATGATCTCTTTAGTCGCCTCTTACGAGATGCACCGCAGGTAACAATGCTATTATATGTCCCCCTTTCGGGTTTGAAAAGCGTTAAGCTGCCTTGCATGACTTTCAAAGAAAGTCTACGATTTACTTGCATATATAAAGCAACGAATAATTTTTAATATATTTAATATATATTTACCGATTGCTCGGTAGACCTTCATTCTGTGTTTCTAGACTCAGACCTCGCTAATAGCATCCACATATGGTCCCGTGATCAGTATCTCTGAAGACAACGTGAATAATGGAGGTCTCAGAGCTCAGTGCTGTTGTGGATCAAGAGAAAGTAGGAGAGACACATTGAATAACCAAATGACCGTCACCAATCAGAACACATTTTTGTTTTTCACTATACTAGGTCTGACAGGGTTGTTTCCTCGTCTTTCTCGCCTGTTCTTGCCGTATTGGCCTTTTTATATCGCTATCTCGCACGCTCTCTCTCTCTCTCTCTTAGCTGATCCATCGTACCATCTTCTTTTGCTCTTCCCTTACATTATGACTGTATGTCTGTAATTCTGTAATACTCATTGCTTGTTGCCACTTTTGAGGTAAACATTTTATGTTATCTTATTTTACTTGCTATTATATCTTATACATTCTCCACTTCTCACTTTCTTCTGTGCACTTACTACTATCTTCTCCCCATACCTTCTTCTTGTCTGTCATATTGCTCCATCTTTGCTTCCTCCTTTATCTATTCGCTATTGATTGTCCTCTTCTCCTCCCCATCATAACTATGTTTGTCACCAGGTAAGATTCGTTTTATTGTGGTCTTTTGCTTGTCCCAATGAAGGCTTTTTAGTCGAAACGTTCGTCTGTCTCTGTATCTCTTTGTTAATTTGTTTTATGTCTTATTTCGGTAACACTTCTATCTATTTTGTTCATCTTGATATTTGCCCTGTGTTACTCCAGCCACTTACTTCCTGTTTAGGGTTGTTACCCTACACTGGGACACTTATTCCTTGAAGTAAACACGGACTGGCTGGGAATTTTGTGTCACCCAGAAAGAAGGAGTCTTTTATGTAAACATGTGGGTATATAGAAGCATGAGAACATCATGGAAAGAGAAGAAAACAAAGAGGTACTAAAACACTTAATATTAAGAAAGAATTACTAAGAGAAATAAAGATCAAACTATTAAAATATTTTGGACACATTAAAAGACATGACACCTTATTGAAGACCTTACTTGAGGGTAAAGTCAAAGGGAAGCGGGCAAGAGGTAGGCAGAGATACAAGTGGGAGAGCAACATCACAAGATGGACAGGTTAGTTTAGCAGAGTGCACCACCATAACAAGAGACAGGGGATATTGGAGGTCTGTTGCAGTCAACCTTAGTTGCGGAGATAGCACCTCATGATGATGACTACTGTACATTAAAGGTTATGCCTTGTGGGCTTTGGAAACAACATTGATCCAGAAACTATGGTGAAGTAGAATGTATCCGGACGAAAGGCGCAGATATGGCAGACACGTTGTAAACCATGACAGAACGCATTAATAATCTGGACTGTATACACAGGAGTTTGAAAAGGAACACAAAATATGAAATTCAGAACATGACATTGAGTACAAGAAAAATAGCCCAAAAATGCGGAAAATCCCCATTTACTTTTTTCCGACTGGTTTTTACTAGATAGGTCATTAAAAATATAATAAAAACTAGGAAACAAATAATGCATTTTGGGTAAACTTTCTCTTCCCCCATCTTTACCGAAGACCTATGTACGGCCTAGCTTTCAATACATTGTGTACCGACGAAGTTGAATGTGTTGTCATTGGTGCATTTAAAATGCAGGCAACGCATTTCCATTCTTTGGACTACATCCTGCTGGAAATCTAGTAGAAATATTGGCATGGTACAAGATACATCCTGGTACAAGAGACACACTGATACAGGAGACAAACAGGTACAACAGACACCCTATTACACGATACACCGTGATACAAAAGATACCATGATACAAGAGACCCCCAGGTTCCAGAGACACACACACGAACAAGAGACACCCTGTTACAAAAGACACCCTTTTACACGAGACACCCTGGTAAAGAGACACCCTGGTACACGAGACACACTTATACAAGAGACACACTTATACAAGAGACACCCAGATACAAGAGACACCATGATACTCGAGACACACTGGGACACGAGACGTACAGGTACACGGGACACTTTGATACAAGAGAGACTCAGGTACAAGCTATTGATTACGTATATTGATTGTAGAGGTAAAATTGCTAGCAACAATGAAGAAGACAACCTAATAAATCTCATTGGCGAACTTCTTTTTGCAGACGATTAAGAAATAATATAAACAACAGAAGAACAACTACAATAACATATAAATAGACTTCACGTAACATGCAAGGACTTTAACATGAAGATAAACACAGAAAAAAATCCGCGGTAATGTCAATCGCGAAAACAAAAAGAAACACTACTATTTTTATCCATGACCAACAACTTAAACAAGTGAAATAATTCACTTTTCTTGGAAACATCATATAATCAAATGGGAAAAACATCAAAGAAATCCAACATAGATGAAGCATAGCATATCAGAAGTTAAGACAAATGTCTCTTATATTTAAAAACATATTGGACAATGTGAACACGAACAGCAAAATTGCAATATACAAAACAATCATCATAGCATCATTAAGATATCAATGTCGAACGTAGACATTAACAACAGAAGATAAAAGGAAACTTGTTACAAGTATCGTTACAACGGAGTAACAATAAGTGACGAAATATGGAAACATTAGAAGATTGAGAAATACAATGCCAACACTGGATTACGTCAGAAAACAACAGCTTGAGTGGTTTGCACATGCTTCTAGACTACAATCATATAGCACATTCTCTCTCTCCCTGGTCCCTCCCAAAAACAAAAAAAATAAAATAAAAAAATAATAAGCATTATATCGACACAATTGATATTGCCAGGTAGTAGGCCATGCAAAAGATGGATTACATAAATGGGGCTACAAAAACAAACATATGGAGCACATAAAAATGCCGTCTCCAGAGAACTCTTCTACCTCTGACGCTGCAAGACATAAAGAATTAATGCGAAAAGAAAGAAGAAGAAAGAGTAATGTATTTCTTCACATGCCATTTTATCCGTTAAGGACTCAATGACATCACCCGTGTATGACGTAATGTGTATCATTTGACCCCGTAGATACACGTGTAAAGAAATGTGCTATACACGATACTTTTTAAAAAGTATGTACCCTGTTGAATGTTATAGGTTTAATTTAGGCATCGTTGCACTGGTCGACATGGTGAGTCAGGATCTATCTTTTCTGCTGAACTATCAAGACTTAAAGGTCTTATCTAACTTAAGATTATGTGTGCGTATTTCATAATAATCAGGTGACCTGTTATTTCTAGAACCTTATTTCAGCAACAGACGATCAAAACCGTAGATAGGACATTGTTAAAGGGAAATGGATTTCTAATGGGGCTGTCCCTACATTGAGGTAAAAATTTTGTGTCAAATTTTTGACATCACCTCCTCCTTGTCAACAACTGTTAAGAATTCAGGGACTCCACACATCCTCCTCCCCACCCCCTCCCTACATCATTATCATCATCAATTGCGGTCTCCAAAAAGAGGGTTGGCTGCATCGGACCCCAAAGCTTCTCTGTCTCTTGTTTTGGTGGCGCACTCTGCTAAATTTTAATCTGTCCATCTCGCCCTGTTTCCTACCAGCTTGTATCTCTGTCTACTTATTACTCACTCTCCGTCAACTAAGGTCTCACGTAAGATCAAGGTATCATGTTTTTAATATGTCCAAAATACTATATTCGTTAGATTTTTTATTTCCTTTAATAGTTCATTTATTCATACGAAGTGTTCTCAGAACCTCTTTGTTCGTTTTCTTCTCTTTCCATGAATTTTCCTCAATTTTCTATATATCCACATCTCAAAGTCAACATTTCTGTATTCTTGTTGCTTGTTCATTATCCATATTAAAAAAAAGTCATCCTCATCTTGTCAAGAACTGCCAAAAATGTAGGGACCCCCACACTCCCCTCCCCGATCTAATTAATTGTGTTCAAAAAATCCCTCCTTCCCAAATTTATATACAGAAAAAGAACGATCAAAAACATGATTTGTTTCATAATTTTAGAAAAATTGTTTCAAATTCAAATAATTAAATTGGTGTATAAAAACAGTATCGTTGCCAAACATTTGTCAAACCCATGCCCTCCCAACTGTCATGCTTTTTTCAGTCCCACTTCCATTCCTCTAATTGTCATATATACCGGTAACTTACATGCAGTAAGATTGTCATATATACCGGTAACTTACATGTAGTAAGATTGTCATATATACCGGTAACTTACATGCAGTAAGATTGTCATATATACCGGTAACTTACATGCAGTAAGATTGTCATATATACCGGTAACTTACACGCAGTAAGATTGTCATATATACCGGTAACTTACATGCAGTAAGATTGTCATATATACCGGTAACTTACATGCAGTAAGATTGTCATATATACCGGTAACTTACATGCAGTAAGATTGTCATATATACCGGTAACTTACATGCAGTAAGATTGTCATATATACCGGTAACTTACATGTAGTAAGATTGTCATATATACCGGTAACTTACATGCAGTAAGATTGTCATATATACCGGTAACTTACATGCAGTAAGATTGTCATATATACCGGTAACTTACACGCAGTAAGATTGTCATATATACCGGTAACTTACATGCAGTAAGATTGTCATATATACCGGTAACTTACACGCAGTAAGATTGTCATATATACCGGTAACTTACATGCAGTAAGATTGTCATATATACCGGTAACTTACATGCAGTAAGATTGTCATATATACCGGTAACTTACATGCAGTAAGATTGTCATATATACCGGTAACTTACATGCAGTAAGATTGTCATATATACCGGTAACTTACATGCAGTAAGATTGTCATATATACCGGTAACTTACATGCAGTAAGATTGTCATATATACCGGTAACTTACATGCAGTAAGATTGTCATATATACCGGTAACTTACATGCAGTAAGATTGTCATATATACCGGTAACTTACATGCAGTAAGATTGTCATATATACCGGTAACTTACATGCAGTAAGATTGTCATATATACCGGTAACTTACATGCAGTAAGATTGTCATATATACCGGTAACTTACATGCAGTAAGATTGTCATATATACCGGTAACTTACATGCAGTAAGATTGTCATATATACCGGTAACTTACATGCAGTAAGATTGTCATATATAACTGAAACGCATTTCTAGCAGGTGTATATTTGGCAATAAACAATAAATAAATCAAGATTCTGCGTACAACAATGATGAACTGCCACATGAAGAACGTTTTGATATACGAGTATCACACTTTCATACAGTACATTACACTATCTATAAATATATTTAGTATAGATTTGACCAAAATCTTGTGCTCATCCTTTGGGAAAGTGTGAAACTCTTTCAATTCAAGTAATCTTTCAATTAGAGGCAACAGAGATGTGGTTCTACAGAAGAATGCTGAGAATATCATGGACTGCCGGAAAAACTAATGTAGAGGTGTTGAAAGAGTCAAATGCGAAACGGACCTTTATCAACAATATAAGAAAATGGCCATCTTCTTTTTTTGACCACTTCATGAGACAGGCTGGTTTAGGGAACATAGTCACAACAGGTAAAATTGAAGGCAACAGAGACAGAGGGCGACAACGTGAGAAAATATTAGACAGTTTGACATCCTGACGGCAAGGAAACAACAACGACTTTGATACATAATACTGTGGACAGAGAGCTGTGGAGAGCCATGACCGCCTACGCTAGCCGGCATGGCACCTGATGATGATGAATCTTTCATAAATAAGCATATCAGCTTAAGTCAACGATGATGAATGTTTGCCTTATGTCAAGATATTTTGTGAATTTTAGAAACATTTCTCTATATGGATTTCGAAATTGATTAACTTCGTGTGGAGAAAACTACATTCAGATATGGTAGTTATCATGCTGAAATTAATAAATTGCTGACAAGTGTAAAAACAGAACAATATAATTCATAACATACGCGTGATACAATTAGTTTAAAAATAATCTTATTGTGAAATACGTGTAATATATCTAGTGTGTTGTTTTTAAACTGGTGTTTATACTGGTTTTTAAAACCAATATTTATACTGGTGTTTAAAACAATGTTAATGGCAACAATTTTAAAGTAAGTACTATATGGCTCCGTGGTCCGCAGGCTCAGATTCATGGGAACCAGATACCGATGAAAAAATGACAAGAGAATCTTAGACACCAGTATGAAACAGTTGTTAGAATAGTTCCCCGTACTTTTGTTTGAAGAGTTCTTCAGAAGCTATGGCAACACATTAGCTGTGCTTTTTTATGAGGATACGTTGTAATCCCATCTTTTTATCTTTTTTTTTCCTCAGGAATATTTATGTATTTCAGTTCTGCTAATCAGTTTGTAATAAACACACACACACAAAAACCACACAAAAAAGCTACTTGTACAAAGAAAAACAAATCGACAAAAGGATGAGAATGTAAAAGCACAATAGCCAATGTATTGGGTTGTATTTTGAACTAACAGTGTTATTTGGATGCTACAATTAACGACCAATTCGAATACCTAAACGATAGGATTTTAGTCGACTTTCAACGTATATTTGCCCTGTCTGATGGTAGGTACTTGTGAAAAATGTCTGCAGTCTTTGAGAAATGTACATAATATGTACTTACCGCAGCAAAAATGAAATCCAACAGGCAAAGATTTGCAACAGAGTAATGAAGTTTTGTTAATAACTGGAAATATACATAATAATTGTTTTTTTAAACTTTCGTTGCTGCACGTTTTCATGTGAAGGAGCGCAGGGGGGGGGGGGGGCTTTCTATGGACTGTGGAGATAAAGGTCGCTTTGCATAACAGAAGCCGCGTCATGCACAGGAAGGATATTGGTTGTACTTCTGAATGAAAAAAAATCTTATCCCAACCGTGGATTGAAACCGAGACCTCAAGGGTATGAGAATTGTGTTCTAACCCCACGCCTATGCGCTCCACATACATAATAACACACACAAATAGACGATTCGACCAAAAGACCTTAATCAAGACTTCATACATACAAAAACGACGAGCAAGAACGACACAATTGAAGTTCATCTAGCAGAGCTAAATGTGGAGATAACCCGGAAGGGTTGAAACTAGGTCAGAGGTGAAACAACACAAACAGAAAATATACAAAGCACACCAAAATACACGTGAAACAAGACAAATAGAGAAATGGCGGAACAACATGATGATGATGTTCGTCCGTCGTAATCGACGATGACCAAAAACTCATAATAATAATAATAATAATTAGGAATACAAATAATGAAGTTAATAGTGCGTTTTTAAATGATTAACAAATCCAATGCTCGCACAAAATGTTCTTTTACAGAATTGACAACAATAGAGGGTGTCTATGTGAGGTTGAGATATTTTTTCTTTTCTACGTGCCCGCTTCTGTCTTGCAGTATCTTTTCTGGACTCTTCACCCGCTAGTGCTCCCGTTCTAATGCTGTAGCGCCATGCTGTTCTATCCTGAGCTATACCAAGCGCCTACGTCAATGTTAAAATGTTTCAGTGATGACTTGAGCGTGTCTTTGAAGCGCTTTTTCTGTCCACCAGCTTTTCGAAATCCTGCCTTGAGTGCTCCATAATATATTTGTTTTGGCAAACGTGAGTTCTCCATACGCACAAGATGGCCTGCCAAGCGTGCTTGCGCCTTCATAAGTAGTGTGTGGATGCTTATTGAGGTTGATTTTTCCAAGACCTCGTAGTCTGGTACTTTGTCCCACCAATGGATGTTTAGTAATTTACGTAGGCAGGTAAGATGGAAATGATTTACTTTTCTTGCATGTGTAGCATACACTGTCCACGTCTCACAAGCGTATAGTAAGGTTGGTATAACAGCAGCATGATATACTTGAAGTTTGGTGGTTGTTCTTATACCTCTTCTGTCCCATACATTGTTGCGTAATCTGCCAAATACAGCACTAGCTTTTGCCAGTCTACAACATGAACAACATGATATCACCCATACGACTAGCGAGCATTGATCCCAAAAGGTTGAAGTGTGCAGATATCCGTGTAATGTGTGTCTTGTTGTCTATGTCTCGGTCGACCAGTCCCATTCATAGTAACTTGAAAATAAGCAAAGTTCTATATACTACCGTGATCTGAATAGTAATGATGATAACGTCCTGAGACAATATTAGATATATTTCTAACCTCGTAATCTATGTCCTTTACATAATGGTGTCTTCACCGTCACTCTAAGATTTTCGGTTCTGTGCAAGATGCCCAGTCTCTTTCAATGTGATTTTCAGAAGCTTTTCGTTATTTTGTATCCATTGTAGTCTTGGGCTGCCTCTTTTTTTTTTCTTCACCTGAAACTACCCTCTCCTCGATTAATCTTTCTAAACCATTGTGTTTATTTATAAGTGCAAAATAATTCATCTTGCGATTTTTGATAGTTTTGAGGAACCAGTTTTATTATGTGTTCATTTTTTTCCGAAAGTTGGTTCGTCTTTCTGTCCATAATGTTCGTGTGAACTTTCTATACAATTTCATTTGGAATGTCAATATTTTCGTTTCTATTGCGGAATCATTGCCCACGTCTTACAACCACATGTTGCCACTGGAAAGATAGAGCTTTTCATGGTTGTAACTTTGTTTTTATGTTTGCCCCTTGCCATGTTTTTTTTTCATCTGCGATATTTTCTATTATCTTTATATTGATAAACCGATTTTGTGATTCGCTATGTTTGACTGTCATGATAATGATGACAGTGTTCCTTCTTCACAAACGAAGATGCGCATGACATTAAGAAGGGTCTAATTTGGTTTGATTGTTTGAGTCCTCAGATGACTGACGAGTCCAATCCAGGCTCTGAAAGACTTGTTGAAACATAAACAGAAATTTAGTAAGTTTTGAGAGGAGGGAAAAAAGTATGATCTCTGCATTTGTTTTTTTGTCTCTTTTGAATCGTCTATAATGATCTACTATATTCAAACCTTTGAATACCAACTATACTCCACCGAAGACGGATGTGTCGGACGATTGGCGCAAATAAAACGGCGACACTACGCATTTCCATTCTCTATACTACTTTCAACTGGAAATCTTGTAGGATCATTATCCTGTTACAAGAGAAATTCAGTGGGAGTTTGAGAATGAACGCTGAAGAAGAAGGAGAAATACCCACTATGATCTGAATATTCCAGGCTGGATGATCAAGAGCTGTGATTTCTAAAGAATTTGGGTCAAACCTAGAATGGTTTTATAGATGTCTTCAAGTGGTCCTTGAAGAGTTTAGTCTAGCCTCAGCATGAACGCATACCTGCACACAGCTCCTTGTGTCTGGAATGTGATTTTGCTAACGTACAACAAGAAATTGTCTCAGGAACAGCTGGTGAAAAGAATTAAGCTGCTTTGTATGCCTAGCATATACAGTCCGGAATCTGGCTGCATACTGCAACGAAGTAGGAATGACTGCGTGGAATATATTAAGTTTGGTTTTCAGACGCAGACCACGCCGGATGTAGACATTCGCACGAAGACCGTGAAACGCTGCACTAGCGCGAGCAATACCCAGGTTGACATACAATCTCGGCAATTGTGGTGGTATAGATTGTTGACTGACATAATCATGTGTGTTGTAAACTAGTGTGGCTTCTTGATATTACGGCGGTGTCATTTGTTGCATAATTTCTAAAATCTCACAGCTTCCGATGTTAAGGGGTTGAAACTGGTAGGTTAATGAGTTTGCCTCTCTTTTGGAGAGGCGTGCTTCTTTCAACCAGCGGACAAAGTTCAATTAGACTATATCAAGACACACTACCATAAAATATTAGAGGTAACAAAGACCCCAAGGAATGATTCCAAAGCTTATGGGTTGAAACTGTTAATAATGTGGGTCTTCTTGTACATTTTGTATGATATTTTCTGCGTATATGTTGAACATATGTGATGATAGGGTGCATCCTTGTCTGACTCCTTTTTGGACTTAAATCAGTCAGATGTTTCTCCCTCGTGGCGGACAGAAGCCCATTACTCCCGATAAAGCATTTTGATGGGCGACATGACATGGTGTGGGAAACCCATAGTTTAGTTATATTCCATAATTGTTGATGTTTTACACAATCAAAAGCGTTTCAGTAGTTTATTAAAAAGATGTATTTGCCCATATGACATTCTATACATTTCTCTATTATATTTCTAATATTGAAGATGTAATCCCTCTTACCTTTGTTCTGTCTAAAACCTGTATAGACAATATTGATTTCTCTGTCCATATGTTGTTCAATTCGTTTTATGATTGTTTTGAGAAGAATTTTACTGGCATGATTGCTCAGTGTAATTGTTCTGTAATTTGCGTGCAGTTTCAAGTTGTCGTTCTGTCACCGTATATTCTTGGTATTTAGTCTATCCAACCCTGATTGTATCGTGAACTTTCCTAATTACTATTTGTTATTTCCTCTTTACTATCATATAATGTTGACTGGTACTTGAAGAGACTTTATATGTTACAACGTAAGAGGCATATAGTTCCACACAACTCTCAAAGTCTCGATAATCATGTACGCAAACATGGTCGTGATCAATCAGAACTGTATTTAATTTTCAACAACCAAAATAGTTCAAACACTGGCAGTTACTAATAAATATACAGCAAACTAATAAAACAAACTATAACACCACTGTCCAACTGATAACTAAACATTATATAATCTCCAACATAATTGGTCAGCCGATAATACGAGTACATACAATAAGTACACCGTAATATGCCGGTCGTACAGGCCACTGCACTATCGTCTATCTTGTAGTTGAACAATAATCTCTCCAACTTAATAAGTCATACAGGTCACTGTCTGTTTTCTATTGTAACTCAACAATATCTCGAAATACACTTAATCACAGAATTACAGGCCACTGCCTGTCTTCCTAGCACCTCCAATCCGTTTCTCCCTCATCACCCAACTTCCAATTTCTCCTGAACTCAACTCTCCCAAAACAACCAACTTTCGTCCGGCTCAATCGCTCACAACAAACACATGGTATCAGGACTATAACACTACCGCTTAACTATAATAAGTAATATTATATAATTTTATAACATTATAGTAATCGAACCATTATATATCAAGTGCTTAATAGACTCGGTCCAGGGGGTGGGGGTGGGTAGGTAGGGGGACCAGAGCGTCCTGGTGCAAACATTGCAGATCAGACAAGAAGAGAATAACGAACTAGTTAGCCTGGAGTCTGATACTATCACACGTCTTCGGATGTGGCAGGACCGTTGGTCTGTTTCCCTTATGGGGGAAGCTATCTAAAAAGAATTAATAAAAGAGCGTCAATCGTGCTTTTTCGTGTGTCATGACTCCTTTGTGATATTTGAAATTGTATGACTTTTTTGTGTGAACAATTGCTAAGTGTGGGGTTCGGGGCGGGGGAGGGGGGTGGTGTGTGGAAGATTGTGATTATGGTCCAACTTTTGGCCAAATTCCTAGTATTAAAAATCATATTTGCATTTGCTAAATGAACCCCTCCCCAACTTCTCTAGCCCACACAACTTAATCTACGGGCCTAGGAAGTGGTATATATACTTAATCCCCCCCCCCAATATGTCGACCATATTTGACTTCTTCGCGTTCTCGTGCTACTGTGAGTAAAATTGACAGGAGAATCAAACAAATAAACATTCAAATATGTAAGGACTGAATGACAAAAATTCATGAATACTGTACACACACGTTAATGGATAGCCTTGTTTTGGTTTTTGGGGTACATTTATTATTTGACGTGGCGACAGTAAGAGCATGAAGCCTTTATCACACAGCTACAACATTCCTCCCTGCAACTCCTTAACGGGAAACATGCAGTATTTGACAGTTTTTTTGTGCTTTTTTTATACTGAAAGTTACATTCACATGAATAGAATAAGAGGATATACAAGCGGGGATATAGATAAGGTTAGGGGTAAATTTCTTTAGGTTTTTAAAAATTCTTGAGACTAACGGGAATTGAACCAGTCTGTTCTACGGCACCAAATCGCATAGCAACACGCGTTTTTCCGTACTTGACTAACCGCATCTAATTCCCGTTAGTCTCAAGAATTTTTAAAAATTGTCCTCTGGCTTCCTACTTAAATTTACTTGTATAAACAATTATTTTGAAGCAAAATTGTATTGTCTATATATGTTATCCATGTTTACAAGAAGACCTATCGGCCCTTGTATAACTAATACGGATATTATGTTATGTGTTTGTTGTTACTGAGGATATTTCAATACCTGTACGGGATGTTTGTTGTTGTTGTAATAGTCCTTGTCTCGATTGGTCCGTTCGGGTGACTGTGTGCACGATTTGAATGGCTTGATGAAATCGCATCTTTTATGGAGATGCGGTTAGTCAAGTACGGAAAAACGCGTGTGCAATTGTTGCTAGGCGATGTGGTGACGTAGAACGGACTGGTTCAATTCCCGTTAGTCTCAAGAATTTTTAAAAATTGTCCTCTGGCTTCCTACTTAAATTTAGGTTTTTATAGTATTATTTCATATTAAAATATTTTAATTTTTACCATTGGCGACTTAAACAATGAGATGAGATGATAACTGGAACATTTAGTAAAAAATGGAAAGATTAAGGAGCGAAGAGATAAAGGAGGATAGGGCTGTGCTGTGCTATGGTGCAGAGAGGCGGCTGCATCAGGCGGCACAAATCAAAATACATTGTCTGTGTACCCGCATTTCGAAGAAAAACCATTTAATGGAAGCGACATTTCCAAGACTTGTATAATACTGAGAAAATCTACCTCACGGCTCTGAAGAAGGACATATAGAGAAGTTGCTGGATGGGTCGTCATCATGGCATGGGAAAACTCACTAGTTAATTGTTTAACATCAAAAAGTTCATAAACATGATCGATTACGTCACTTCTTATGGTACTTGTATTGATCAACTAAAAAGTGGTCTTCACTCTGATCGGTGCTTAAAAGTATGTCCACTTTTACGACAACATCTCTACTGCCCCGTATTCAACACAACTACCCCACAAAGCACAAAGATACATCGTCGCCCTAGTTCAGTTGAAAAAAAAACAGCAAGGAATTACAAAGAATTAAATGTCTCGATCAAATGACTTAGTAAAATTCTATACATAAATTATTAGGAGCTGTAAAGGAATGACCCGATCTATCTATTTATCTATTCGCTAAATCCTTTGTTGCCTTTCAGCGTCAGGGGTAGAAGAGTTTTCTGGAGATGGCCCTCGTGTGTGCTGAGTATATTGTGGAATTAGTCGCCTTTTTATTTTGGTGGTCCATCTGTATCTGTGTAGCATAGCTTGCTGTGGTATGCTGTCTGATGGTGGTCTGCCGATCTGTGCAAACCATTTAATCTGTTGCCTCTTAATATATTCCAAGATTGGGGTTTGGCCGGTTCTTTGTATAATGTCCTCATTCCTCACTGTCGGTATTCATAAGAGTCTGCGTAAGCATACCATTTTAGCTGTCACAAGTTTACGTTTGTTTTGTGCTGTCGTTGTCCATGTTTGGAATTGATAGCACTGCGTTGGCATAATAGTCGTTTTGAATAGTGTTATTTTGGGTGTTTAAATATACATTTTTGTTTCTGAAGATTGGTGTCATTTGCCCTAAGGCTTGGTATGCTTCCCTACATACTGTATATTGTGTATTTCTTTGCTACTCTTGCCGTCTGTTGTTATATTGCTTCCTAGGTAGGTGAATTCTGTCACTTGTATTCTGTATATATATATATATATATATATAGGTGTTTCTTTCTATCCCTTCTTTCTTCATTACTTCGATCTTTTCTAAAGGCCTATTTATCTTCATGTTAAAGGTTTGTAATGTTTGATGTAATTCATCTTTTTTTTTCTATGTAGTTTCTCTTCTGATGATGCTACTAGTGTTTGGTCGTCTGCAAATAACATCTATTTAAGTTATCCAACACACGTCTTCAGAAAACTCTCTATTTTACTACGAGCCACTGTGTCATTAAGGACGCTATAAAATGATAAAATGTCACACGATCTTCCAACCAAATAGTAAACATTATGTCCACATACAAGGACAATATCGGTAATAAGTTTGTGTGTACTGACTGTATCATGTTTGTTTACGGACTACATTAAACATCCGCTCTGTCCTCTCTTTTGTGAATGAACAGCGCAATGGATCTATTTCCGTCTCAATTGATTAACGTATACTAGAGTAGATAACCCATCATAAAAACGCTTTACCCAGGATATGGAAATTTACTAAGCATTTAAAAGTCAAGTCATCTGGTTATTTCATAACTCCTACACCATTATATCAGTGAATGGACTTTGTGACGGGAAGGACGCAAGCGTACCGAAAAAAAAGTAACAAAACTGACTCACTGATTTGATTAAATACAAACTTTAAGGTCGCAGATAATCTTCGGTAAGGAGGAAAGGGGGGGGGGGGGTCAACGGACTTGGCAAGCTTGACAGATATATCTGTGTTTAAACTGACATGCTGGTTTGGTTAGTAAATGTACGAATATCACTATTATATGGATACATACAAGCGACCGTGTTGACCGCTTAGGGAGGAAGTGCCAAAACAATACCTAGTAGTGTGTTGATACAATCGAAATGAAACTTGTTTATGTAAATGGTACGACGCAGCTTGCTCAGGTCCCCAAAATTCATAGTTTCGGCGCTGGATGTATACGGTCAATTGCGTGATTATTAACAGTAATAGAAAATGAATTTCAGTCTGTTGGTTATTGATATCTTCAGGATGTACATGCGTTTAAACTCGTATTTCCATTAAACAGTTAAAAACGGTTTTTTCTTGGGGGGGGGGGGGGAATGGAGAATGTAGGAGGGAATACTCTGATTTTTTTTCTCCATACTCAAGACTTCGTATCACAGTTGTGTACGATAATATGAGAAGTTAGCCTTCTAATCAGAGGGGTATCGGAACAGTGGCGTAGCGAGAGGGGGGCGGAGGTGCGGACCGCCCCGGGCGGCATCATCGGGGGTGGGGGCCAAAATTTATTGTTATCCAGTCTTTCACAATCACTGACATTTTTTTTAATGTCACAAGGGCAGAAAATTATGATTCCGCCCCGGGCGCCATTGACCTACGCTACGCCACTGTGTCGGAATAGAAGACTATAACAGTAAAATCCTTCTATAGCGCACCCTTTTATAGAAAAAATTCCGGTACTTTACAGAAATATGTGCCCCTCCCCCTGTTGTCCATTTGATTATTTCCCTTGCCTATGTTCATGTGCACGGGAAATAATGAAATATTGGGTTGGAGGCGGGGGGCAATATTTCCGTAATAAACCAATTTGCTTATTTACTTCAAAATTTCCAATTATATTTGTTCTTCATTATTTGTACTGTATATGGCAATTTTCTGTTATTACATACATATTTTGTAACCCCACCGCTGTATTGAAAAAAAGAGGGTTTTATTTTAAAAAATCATTAGAAAACCTCATAATATTGGAAACTCAGAAACATGGAAAATTATAGAAAAAGTCAGAAAGACGGAATTTTAACCAGGTCTATTCAGATGGCAGAGTCTCATCGCTTTTTAAATGTATTTTTTTCTTAGGTTAAACTTCTCTTAGCAAAGTCGTACATATTGCCTTGAATAGTCCTGGCTAATAAAATACATCTCAAAAACATTATACAAGTATTTGTTGGGGTCAAATTCGCTTCACTGATCATGTCCACATGTCTGACGAGTGTCTCCCAAAAATAAAACCACAGGACGTGTCCACACAAGGGTTGTTGTTAGAGAAACAAAGTTTTTGACGCAATATTATACATCATTTACTTATGATGCTTTCCCCAGTTCGTTCTCTAGCAGGATGTAATCCAGAGAAAGGAAAATGCGTTGTGTCCTTGTGTTATTTTTGCAATTGACCCGACACATCCGTCTTTGACGAATTGTACTTATTTAAGGCAGGCAAAAACGAAGTATCCGCAACATACTGACTATCATTTGTGTATTAACAGTTGCAGTGAAATCATAGTATAACAACAAAATATCTACAAAATATTTATGCAAATAACAGAAATTCACGATATATATATTGTCTGATGTTCTCGTTTCTAATTCTATCTCTTAATGACACTCCAAGTATTCTTAGTAGACATGTAATTTCTGTTGTCACTATTTTTCATTTGTCTTGTGCTGTCATTGTCCAGGTTTGGCACTGGTAGCAAGCATCGTGATGGAATAATAATAATAGTATTGTGCTACCAATAATAGCATGGTTGACATTCAGTATTAAACCAAGAAACAAGTACAAAGGAGGGTAACCTTCCCCAAACACATCTGCCGACAGATGTTGTCCATCCATAAATATTATCAATAATCACCCTCCTTAAAAAAACTAAATGGAGTTGAAAACTCTTTTCTTAGGAAATATTCCATTCCTCCCTTTAGCAAAGGGTTGTATCCCTGCTTGGGATGTCCTGATCAAAGCACCACAGTGACATTTCGTACTATTTAACCTACGCTTTTATCTCCTGAACTTTCACCAATACTTCACTATCTTCATGCCCATCACAAAAAGTGGCGAATCTTGTCAAAATATATATTATACTCAATTTGAACTGTCTTCTCTCAAAACATCTTTGATAGTTGTTATTGTTTCTTTCTAGCTCTCAGATTTCTACATAATTACTGCGTACTTTCAGTATTGGTTTTGAGTTTGTACTTGATGCCCCCAAAATAAATTAGCACCGACACATTGAACAGGACATTTCTGTTATTAGTGTACTCAAAATAATTCCGGTTTATTGAAAATTCAGAAGAAATGGATACGGTAGTTGTAGTAGGAAACCAAAATATAGATAATGCGACATCGGTAAAACAGGGAAAATTCGCGTCAAACAAACGACAGTAGCTGAGACAAAATTCAGAGAAAAATATTAGTTAAATCGTATTTAGGGGCTGTCCATCAACTACGTCAACATTTAGGGGAGGTTGGCGGAGGGAAGGGGGTGTTTAAAAAACTTTGAAGTAGTTGACAAAGGGAGGAGGGGTGACAAAAGTTGACGTCAATAGTGATTATATACACCAATTAAATATTTGATGAAAAAAATAATGTATTTCTTTATTATGTTTTATGCTAAATATATTTTTATGGGGAGAGGAGGGGGCGGACGCTTAATTTTTTGGGACAAAATGAAGTAGCGAGGGGGGGGGGGGGCTGAATTCCTGACAGTTATTAAAAAAGGGTGAGGGGGTCATAAAGGGGACCGTTCCGTAAAAACTCCATGATAAACAAAAACAAAAAAAAAAAAAAAAAAATTATGCGATGTAAAATCCTGGACGAAGATGATACAAGTAATTATAGGAAACAGAATGAAGTGGACTCAAAATAATGATCTTTATTCCTATTATATATATAGTGTATGCGGACAGTGTATGCTAGACATGCGAGAAAGTTAAATCATTTCCATCTTACCTGCCTACGTAAATTACTAAACATCCATTGATGGGACAAAGTACCAGACTACGAGGTCTTGGAAAAATCAAACTCAATAAACATCCACACAATACTTATGAAGGCGCAAGCACGCTGGGCAGGCCATCTTGTGCGTATGGAGAACTCGCGGTGGTCAAAACAAATATAATGGAGCACTCAAGGCAGGATTTTGAAAAGCTGGTGGTCAGAAAAAGCGCTTCAAAGACACGCTCAAGTCATCACTGAAACATCTTAACATTGACGTAGGCGCCTGGAAGAGCCTCGCTCAGGATAGAACAGCATGGCGTTACAGCATTAGAATGGGAGCACTAGCGGCGGAAGAGTCCAGACAAGATACTGCAAAACAGAAGCGGACACGTAGAAAAGAAAAAACATCTCAACCTCACATAGATACCCTCTATTCTTGTCAATTCTGTAAAAGAACATTTTGTGCGCGCATTAAGGTCGCGAAGTGCATCTTTAGATTGATATCGAATAATCTTCACGACACAATTTATAAATAAATACTTTAGAAATTTCTGTATAAACGACTTCCTTACATGGATATCATGTAAACATTCAAAACACCCACAAATGTATCCTTGTAGGTAAGTAAAAGACAGGAAAAACAGGAACAGAACAACAGCTGTCTAATCGTCGTCCTCAATCTTTACTGTGTCTAAAGAAAATAAGGTTGTCACGCTTGACTGCAATTTCTGACCTCTGGTTGTCACAACATGATACGAATTATATAATTAAAAATGACACTAAGTTTCCTGTTCGTCACAGAATGATAAATTTATCTACATATTAGGCTATATATACATTTGGTAAATATTTCAATATAAATGCGCTTACAATCGCTATGATTCAGGTAATAACGTTAGATGGTAAGGTTCAGGTAATGACAAAGATATAGGCTACTGTATACAGGAAGTAGAAACATTCCATATTTCATGACGACAATATTATTGTACCAGCTATTATCAGCGACAACAATTTCGTGATAAGCAGCGAGCGAGTTCTGTTACTATTCATTTTCTGCATTTGTTCTTAATATCATCCCAGTTAGCAGGATGTAGTCCGGAGAACGAACTGTTATATACCTTGGTTTACAGCATGGCTGTGATATCTGCTCTTTTCTACCCTCAAAACATTTAACTTCAGCATCACATTGATGTACTTTGGCCTTCTACCTGATTTGTAGCTAATTTCATGCCAAATCTTCATAGTACCTCAGCTGATTCTAGAATACGGATGGCTGGCACAAGTCAAGTGCTATCAATATTTGCTCCACTTTCGATCTAGTTATTTTAGGTATTGTACGTTTTAGTATGTTTTTTTTCGACTTTGATCACTGTCTTAGAAATCGATGTAGTGAACAGTGCTACGGTCCTCTAGTTATGGTGTCCTTTTGTTTTGTGTTTTTGTTATTCGTCCATCACAAGTGATGATGACTATTTGTTACATCCCCTTTTAAAATTATGTAAAGAGTTATGTCCTTGACTATGAGTTCGCAGATATGATGGTTAGTAGTCCCTATTCTAGCTGAAAATGTTCGTGAATAGTTCAGGCATGGCATGACCACTTTAATGATCTTTGATATACCAGTAACTTTCTGTGGCCGTATACCACGGGCCAATTCGTTTTATAACATTCTCTAGCTACCGTACGGAATACAGGTAGCAGATCGTATCAGTTAACGGAGATTCCTATCAGATAATGAGTTCCGAACCTACGGCCGAAAATGTTTAATTGCAACAAGCAATACAAAAGACGGTGACACGCAGATCTGTATCTCGCGGTCACCTGAATGTTGACCAGTAAATTAAGGAAACGGTAGAGATCGCTAGATTAGACTACAGACACTTTAAGTACGCATCGAAATAAAATTGTGTGACTGTGATGTTGAATGAACGGATAGATTGAATGCAGTTAATTTTGGGACTCACCTAAATGTTGAAAGAGTGAAAATTGTGGGATATATGAATGAGAAGTTGTAGTGGGAAGGAGTTAGTTTGGTTTTGTATCAGCGAGAGCTTGGAAGTCGAGCTGGACTGACGTGTCCAGGAAAGTTAGTCTCGAACCAGTCGAGTGTTTCGGAGTGAATAGTTCAGACTTGAGAGTCTAGAAACACTGAGTTGTTTAAGAGTTGGATTATATTATTGTATACTGGAGTTCAGTTACATACACATAATTGATTGCAGAATATTGGATACACCATTTATCAAATTCATGTTGTAAGTTGATGTTGTATCTTTCTGGACTTTGAACCAATGTATAATAAGTTACCAGATATATATAAACGCTGAAGTTGCAGTGAGTTATTCAGCCTTTATGTATCACCTAGATATATGAGAAATAGTTACACTGCCCACACATCTGCTGCCCACATAGTCACTGACCATACACACCACAGAAGAAGTTCAAGCTTGTACTGTCAGTCAACCTTGTCAGTCAACTTAATAGTAAAGCAAAATGAGTTAAACAGGTTACTAAAACACTTACCTTGCCTATTAATAAAAATATATTTAAAAAATTATATATAAAAAAACATACAATAAAACAAAACAGGAAAATTATCCACGTATCGGCTCAAATTGAACCTTTTTCAAGAGACAAACAACAGAAAATGACAAAATAAAAACAAAATAAATGACTAGATTTCATCAAGCCCCGTCTCCAAAGCGCAAAATGATGAAATCTAGTCATTTATTTTGTTTTTTATTTTGTCGTTTTCTGTTGTTTGTCTCTTGAAAAAGGTTCAATTTGAGCCGATACGTGGATAATTTTCCTGTTTTGTTTTATTGTATGTTTTTTTTATATATAATTTTTAAAATATATTTTTATTAATAGGCAAGGTAAGTGTTTTAGTAACCTATTTAACTCATTTTGCTTTACTATTTGTTCATTAGGTTACTGCGGCACCATCCACTTTGTCGGACACCCTCTGACCATTTGGTTATTTATATCAGTCAACTTAAGAAGTTCAACCGTATGACGACCCTATACTGTCATAGGTATCACCATAGATGAACACCCTACACGGTCATATTTCTTGCTACTTTCCGCTGTTGAGCTGCTGCATTTCTCCTCTTTTCACAAGAAACTGTGCCTTTTTGACCGTAATGGCCATTTAGCTCTTTCATGTATCGTCTTTTCATTAACCTTGGTTTATCTCAAATGCTTTCAGCGAGATCTTTATGTAGTCATTGTAGCGCTTCTTTTTTGGCGACATGAGAATGTATGTACATCTGGAACTCATTATAAAGAAGCATCTTCGGTACACGATGATCTTACCTACGTGCCACATAAGCAGCCCAACGAATCTGTGTCTGCATTAGCGTCAATGATAGGAATATCAGCTCTGTCAAGGATAGTGGTATCCGGAATCTTGTCTTGCCATCTGATGTTGATAACTTTTCTGAGACAAGTTTTGTGAAATTACGAAAATGACTTGCACTGGATATTTGGATTTTAGCGAGGAAGATTTGTGCGAGCGTTGACCTCACTCTCTTGTCAAAATTCATTTGAAACCAGTGGCAAGACAAATCGAGACAACAGATGTTAATTTCCAATTGAAAGGCTTCAGTCACAAATGGCTTGAAGCAGAACAATCTTCAAAAATATGTATTATAATAAATATGGAAAATCATTGATGAATCGAGTTCTTTCACGCGGTTTGGTATGCACGTGTTGCTCGCTAATTATGCAGCCCTGATGAATCATTGGGAATCATCCTTCTAAACTAACGAAAATTAACTTTTCCCGTGACATTTAGTGATCACTGGGTCGATAGTGAATGAACATCACGGGAATAGTAAAATAACGTCACTTTAAAGGGAGGATTCCACATAAGTTCACATTTTGTACTCGACAAAAAAACACAGTATGACCTTGCCAAATTACACACATTGCAGAATTAACTCAATCTAGTGATGTTTTTACGATACTCACCAAAGAAAATGGATTTGCCCGTTTAGAGTGGTGGAACTTTTTCAACGATTCTGCGTAGAAACGATACACATTTCTGTGTGTTTGTTGACAAATTACGTATTTTTAAAATTTCCGGTGTGGGTTGTAATGATGATGCACGGATGTATACGTTGAATATTGTGATCTCGTTCGTTCATATGATTTTTTTTGGGGGGGGGGGGGGGGCAGACAGTAATGTGCGTTGTTTTGAGGGATGGGGATCTTCATATTGCATTGTTTCAGCAGCAGACATATTTCTTTAATAATAATTTTATCAGAGAGCAGGCAGATTGTTTCGATATATACTTTAAACAATTGTATTTGAATATGCGTACGTTTATGGGGTCTTTGTTACCTGTAATATTTTATGGTAGTGTGTCCTGCTATACCCTAATTGGACTTCGTCCGCTGGTTGAAAGAGGCACGCCTCTCTAAAAGAGGGGCAAACTCATTAACTACCTACTTTAACAACCCTCCATAAGGGTAAGTCCTGCAGTGGGTATTCTGAAAATAACAAATGTGTGATTCCGTCGAGGTGACATAATTACGTGATAACGTCATTATTTTTTATAACCATATGCCCCTTATGCAATAAAATTGACGTATGTTTGCGATCAAACACGTTCCGTCCGTTCATACGAGACTTAATTATTTTAATGTTTAAAAACTCGGAAAATAAAAAAAAGCTGGAGAAATAAAGTGGCATGATAAAGATATTACCCTGAATGTAACAGAAAAATAGCACCGCATCTCGTACACATATTGTATTAAAATATTATAAGAACGCGAAAAACACGAAGAGCATGTGAGTAGAGCCATAAAACATGCGAAGGAAATTTGAATTGAGCTATGAAATACGTGAAGAACATTTGAATTGAGCCGGAAGTTAAATACCGCGGAAGACGTTGTAAAATGTGGGAAGATTCGTGTCAGAATGTGGAACTAAAACATTAAATAAAAGTGTGAAAACAAAGATATTTTAAAATGTTGCTGGATGAACGTCGGGGTTATAGCTGATAGGGAATTCATTTGTCTTTTTCTGTATTGTTCTTCTCTTGGCTAATAGACTACAGTATCTACAATTTCACTGACATATGCCTCTATATACAGGGTATACAATATATATTTCACGTAAATTACATACGTAAGTACTCAGCATTCATTGGCTGAATAAAATACCAGTAAGTGAAGTACTGTTGACTTATACCTATATCTGTAAACATTCATAACAATGTTTAGGAAGGCACAGACACGTAGATCAGGTCACCTGGTCCGCATGAAAGATCTTCATTCGCTAAAAAAAAAAGCTAAATGGAGAATTCCAGACAGTCTTCTCCCTCCCACTCCCCCTCAAGACCAGAGGATAGAAGACACACTTTATTAAGACATCAATGAATCACTTAACCGTGGACTTAATTCATGGGGTCTTTTACAAGACTAATTCGACTAGTTTTGTTGAATCATGAGAGCAGTGGCGTAGCGTGGGTTAATGGCGCCTTGGTTTCATAATTTTCCGGCCTTGTGACATTAAAAAAATATGTTAGTGATTGTGAAAGACTGGACGAAAATAAATTTGCAGCCCTCCCGATGATGCCGCCCGGGGCGATCCGCACCTCCGCCCACCCTCGCTACGCCACTGCATGAGAGTGTAGCTACTGTAGAGAACTGTAGACACAATGCTGTTCGACAAAATACGTACAAGACGAAAGGTAAGGACAGCTCAATGTCTAAGAAACTCCTCCCAAACATGTTTAGAGTGTGAAAGAACATACTATGCACGTATATGACTCATTAGTCACAGCCGGGCACACATCACTCATCATCATCATATCAGTTGAACTAAATGGTCATGTTGACTACGAAGGACAAACACCTCGCCCTTTATCCCCCTCAAATGTCTTCTGACTTGAGTATTTTCGTTTATGCACTTAATGACCGCTTCGCATTGTTTTCAATAGCGACAGTTATTTCTTATACCGAAAAGAGGGGGAGGGGAAGAAGATTGAAATAAGAGAATGCGTACTTCAGTAACGTAGTGACTTATGCTAAAATGCACGTATAATCCATGAATAAGGTAGTTAAATACAGTTAAATGGCTTGGTGGCTACGTCATGAAGGCTACAAATTAAGGCTGTTCAAGCCGGATAGGTTTATGATGTTGAGGGGATAAGAGAAACATCCTGGTTTATCAACTCTGCTTTTAGAGATTTTGAAATTTTGAATTAACCGTATTTTCACTCTTTTACCAATTAATTTAGAAGAAATTTTGTTCTCTCTCTCTCTCTCTCTCTCTGTGTGTGTGTGCGTGTGGGGTGATGGAGGAGTAGCATTTGACGTAAGCTAAATAACTCTTTTACCCTAAAGTATTCATGGTACAAATACATCAAATAAGGTGCCTATTCATAATTACTACTAATCAACAACTCATGTGACTGAAAGTGATAAAAGCTTTCACGAAATGATTTTAATGAAAATGAGAAAACAATGCCAAAACAAAAAGGAATAATTCAATTCGGTAAAGTGCGAATCATATATTTAACAAGAAAATTAGCTCAGATAACAGCAACAATGAAAAGATACAATCTTCATTTATTGGGATTTCCCTAAAGCAGATGTGGACAAAGACTGGGGCCTATATTTCTATAATGTACATTATAAGCAAAAGCAAATACACGTTAGTTGTGATGTTCTTTATCCGTGTATTATGTTGCGTTTGTGTTTTGATAAAGGTCTTTTGATCGAAACGTTGTTTTTCGTGTGATCGTCTATTTTCGTCACGTGTATTTCCAGTGATTGACATAACTTCATCGCACTGATTCCTAGTTCCCCATAGAATAAGCATGTATGGACGTGACCGTAGGACAACGAGAAAATTTCTGTTGGATGGCCATGGTTGATAATAGTTTGCCACTGCTACTTCTATATTATAATACCTGCAGAAATGTAGAGACTTGATGTTTTTTCCAGGGACGATGGGGCCTTTTGAACACTCCAATAATACAATTGATTAAATGATTGCCTTTCTTGCACATGTATACCTAACATTTTCGTAAGTTCCAGCAACGATGCAGAATGTTGGGAAGAATGGAATAAATACTGAAGGAAAGTCAACACTTTTCTTCCAGAAAGACGGTATCTTCTGACAAAAATAAAATTGTGTATGAGAAATTTCAACCACAAAACAGCTAGAGCCGGAAAGCAATGTAAACCATATAGTGAATTTAGGAAATGGCTGTTCTCAGACAAGAGCATTCACAGCCACCCTGTTTTGATATATACATGACCGTCTGCATTAAGGACCTTCCAACAGAATTAATTATGACCTCATTCGTGACGTTTTTGATTATTGTTAGGATTTTTGTTGGTCACTACTTACATACTTGGAATCACATACCAAAAATAACCAAGGCGATTCCAAGTATATAAATAGTCAGCAATCGAAACCCCAACAATAATCAAAAGCATCAGGAATGGGGTCCTAATTAATTCTGTTGGAAGGCCTATATATCGACGGTCTGGATATATACATAAATTATATTATTGTCAAGAAATCAGCGCACATACAAAAAAAAACGTCTTTCATGCAGATACGTTTTCTATGTGGTAATATGATTGCGAAAACTGGAATAACAAAGCGCTGAAGCAAAAAATTAAATTAATTTGAAAATAAATGTCTTAGAAAACTTAAATATTGGCAAGAAAGAATTCAAGTCGAACAAGCACGCAAAAGACGACACCAAGCAGCAATATGTTTCTACAATAGTAACACGAAAACGATGGGCTTATATCGGACATGTACTTAGAATATACTAAAAACCGTACTAAAAGCCTTCGTGTGGGCTTTCAGTGAGTTCTTTAATACACTCTAAGTTAAAATCCCCCCCCCCCCCCCGCAACTAAGAACATGATTTTAAGTACTAAGGATTCAGCTAATCATCATCATCATCATCAAGTGTCGTATCAGCAACGAAGTATCAGCCAACGGCTGCATCTGGGCTCCAACATCCCCTGTCTCTAGCTTTGGTGATGCATTTCCAGACTAACCTGTTCATCTCGTGCTATTTCTTTCCAACTTATATCTTTGCCTACCTCATGCACGCTTCCTTCCTAAATTTTACTCTAAAGTAATGTTTTCAAAAAGGTGTCATGTCTTATAATATGTCCAAAATATTGTGAACTTTATTGATTTTAATAGTTATTTTTGTATACGATGTGTTGCAGAAACTCTTTGTTTTCGTATCTTTCCATGATGTTTTTTCTATTATTCTATACATTCACATCTTAAAAGCATCAATTATGTCTTCTAGTTCATTGTTCATGTTTATGATACTGAACTATACACTAATATGGAATATATTTAGTATTTTATAAATCTCATTTTTAATAAGTAATTTTATTAACATTTAAAATATTTTGGACACATTAAAAGACATGACACCTTGTTGAAGAGCTTACTTGAGGGTAAAGTCAAAGGGAAGAGAGCAAGAGGTGCACAGAGATACAAGCGGGATAGTAACATTACACGATGGACAGTTTACAGTCTAGCAGATTGCACCACCAAACAAGAGACAGGGGATGTTGGAGATCTGTTGCAGGCAACCTTTGTTGCGGAGACGGCATTTGATGATGCTGAATTTTATTAGATGTAAATATTTTCCTCATTGTCATTAAAAGTGCTTTTATTCATTCCTATTCCCCTTTTAACTTCTGTTTCACATTTACCGTCATTTGTGATTATGTGTCCGAGATATTGATAATGTTCTACTATATCAATGTACTATATCAACTTTATAGTTGTACTTTCTCTTCATGTATTTTTATGTTTAGCACCTGTCCTTCTGCGATAAAACGATACAAATATTTGTAAAGGTGAGTAAAACCTCTCCCTTTGCGATTTTTTTAGAAAAAGGTCTTAATATTTCGTAGCAATGAAGCGAGAGTTGCAAACGAACATGAATGAAGGACTTCTTTTCTTTTAGACAAAACTCCCTCCTTAGTGATAACGTATCAACGGCCCTGATTATGATCCAGCGTCATAGCACACGGTTTCCCAAAAGAGCGTATTTCCCTTGTCAGTGGTTGACCGCCTACTATCAGACGTTCTGCATGTCGACTTTAGGGTACATTAGTTAGCGGACAAGATAATCGAAACTGACTTTGCTATACGTATTTTTCAGATGTATCCATGCTCCCCTTTTTTCCCTTCTTCTCGAGAGCTCTCGTAAATATCGTACGCCAGAGTTGCCGCATTGGTGGTCGTGTCTCTACTAGGTCTGCATGCACTGAAAAGCGTCAGGTAGTAAGCCCCATTTTTCTATATCGATGGCCACCAGTCCTGAAATGGTCCTGTCTAGCATCTTTCCAAAACTGTTCCATGATTCTGATCTGACAATTTGTACTTTGATATTTTTTTGGAGAGTGAGGGAGAAGGAAAGAGAGAGAGAGAGAGAGCGGTAAAGAGAGAAAAACTGCACATGCAAAATTTGTATTTTTCAAAATATTTAGTGTAATATTATTAAAAAATCAGCGTCAATGTTATTACTCGTCAATAATTTCAAAATCACTTCATCATCATCATCATCATCATCATCATCATCATCATCATCATCATCATCATCATCATCATCATCATCATCATCATCATCATCATCATCATCATCAAGTGCCAAATTCGCAACAAAGGGAGGAATTTTGAAATCTTTGAAGTGATTTTGTAACTAATGAAGTAGTAAATCACTTCAATAGTTTAAAAATTACTTCTAGTTTCAAAATTATTTCAAAATTACTCCACCTGTCTAAATAACTCACTTCAATGGTATCTTCTTCTTCTTCTTTCCTTCCTCTTTACCCTTTACGGGTGTCGAGGGAGATACAATGTTCTTGTTCTCGCTTTTCTGACAGCTTCAGATAATGTTATTTGGTGTTCGTGTAATGTCTCTTTGATGTTGTCGATCCAGTGTACTCTAGGTCCACCCCTGGCTCTTCTTTCTGCTTCTCCTATCTTCATATATGTTTTATAAACTAATGAATCACACGGGATTCCTACCAGATGAGCAAACTATTGTATCTGTTAGTTTTGTATGTATTGTAGAATTGATATGACATATCAATTCAATGGTATACAATTACTATAATAGTTTGAAAAAAATGACACTAGTATAAATTTAAGAATCATTTAAATTATTTAAAATTACTGCAGTAGTTAAAATATTTATTCAATTCACATCATCAGTATCAGTTGCCTTCTCAGCATTCAGGGTTAGCTGTAATCGGCCTCCAACATCTGCTGTCTCTTACATCATGGGTTAGCTGTAACGGGCCTCCAACATCTGCTGTCTCTTACATCATGGGTTAGCTGTAACGGGCCTCCAACATCTGCTGTCTCTTACATCATGGGTTAGCTGTAACGGGCCTCCAACATCTGCTGTCTCTTACATCATGGGTTAGCTGTAACGGGCCTCCAACATCTGCTGTCTCTTACAACATGGGTTAGCTGTAACGGGACTCCAACATCTGCTGTCTCTTACATCATGGGTTAGCTGTAACGGGCCTCCAACATCTTCTGTCTCTTACATCATGGGTTAGCTGTAACGGGCCTCCAACATCTATGTCTCTTACATCATGGGTTAGCTGTAACGGGCCTCCAACATCTACTATCTCAAATGAGACATCCAGGTACCTGTACATTCACTCAAAAACTTTATCCTTCTTCTTCTTCTGCGTTCGCTCTCATATAACCACAACGAATATTTCGTGTGATTTCCGCCGGGGAGTGTGAAGTACGTTGTGCTACAAGTTCCACAGTAGAACGGTGATTATTTGCACCGCGGTTGGCCACTTGTGGTCAGGACGTCCGAGGACCAGCACATCCGTTTTCGTCATTCCTTTATTTCGGGTATGGTCCCTAAAAAACTTTATTTATAAGTAGCTTTATGAGTATTTCTACATTTCATACTTTACCACATGCTTTAGTTAGGTCCACTAGAACCGCAAGTACTTTTTTTATTTTCCTGAAAGGCATTTACTATTTCTTGAGCCAATTATACAAGTTAATTATACAAGGTCGGTCTCTTGTACTGCAATTTTTCCTGTATGCTGACTGAGTTATCAAGCAGGTGTTTTTTCCTAGATGCTATTAGTCTTGCGTTTACCATTCTTTTCATCAACATCCTTAAGCAGCTTAGTAAGCTAATAGGTCGATAGATTGCCGTGGTAGTTTTCTCTTTTCGCTTTTTCCTGTATGGGAGGATGAGCTTCTCGCTATTTATCAGGAGTTTTCCCTTTACTTCAGGACTTGTTGAAAACGAGCTGAGTTTACGTCTGACTGTAGACCAACGATTATGGATCATGTCATTTGAGATTTCATCTATGCCTGGTACTTTTTGCTTTATAGTTTGTTGATGGCTACGTTAAATCCTCTCATGGTGAAGGATGACTTCATGTAGGATTCGAGATTTTGGGTATTTAACTTGGCATTATTTTTTTTATTATTTAATGCGCGTGGGTGGGGGAGTGTTACAGTATCTTCTTTATTTTACAAGTCCGCACCTATTTTTCCTGCCATTTTCCCCGTATAGGATTTCCCATGTTCTATAATGGCAATATTGCTGTATGCAATTTGTGCCTCTTCTATCTATCGATCTATTCACTAAACCCTTTGTTGCCTTTCAGCGTCAGGAGTAGAAGAGTTTTCTGGAGATGGCCCTCGTGTGTGCTGAGTATATTGTAGAATTTGTTGTCTCTTTTATTTCGGTGGTCCATCGTTTTCGTGGTCGGCCTTCACTATATCTGTGTAGCATAAATTGCTATAGTATGCTGTCTGATTGTAGCCTGCTGATCTGTGCAAAACATTTGATATGTTGTCTCTTAATATATTCAAAGATTAGCGCGGTGCCGGTACTTTGTCTAATGTCCTCATTCCTCAGTCTCTTGGCGATATTCCTAGGATTCTGTGTAAGCATGTCATTTCAGCTGCCACAAGTTTACGTTTGTCTTGTGCTGTCGTTGTCCATGTTTGACATTTATAGCATAGAGTTTGAAAAATAATAGTTTTGAATAGTGTTCATTTGGTGTTTAAGTCTACATTTTTGTTTTTGGAGATTGGTGTCATTTGCACTAGGGCATGCTTTACGACATATATTGTTTATCTCTTTTCTGCTCTTGTTGTCTTTTGTTAAATTGCTTCCTATGCATGTGAATTCTGTCCCTTAGTCTGCTGATTTCAATATATATATATTGGTGTTTCTTTCGGTTATTCCTATCTTCATTAATTCGGTCTTTTCTATATTTATCTTTATGTTAAAGATTTGACATGTTTGATGTAATCTATTTGTCATGGTAGTTTCTATTCTGATGATGCTACTACTGCTTGGTCGTCTGAAAATAACAATTCGTTTAAGTTATCCTTCAAATTGTTTTCTTCCATTGTTTTGCTACTTTGCAGATATGATCTATATATGTTATGAACGATGGGAAGGGGTAGTACACATCCATGTCCCACTCCCGAGTGAATTTGAAAATTATCAGATGTACTTGTGCTCGTTCTTACTGAGCATTGACTATCTGTGCTCTGACATGGGCTTATCAGATGTTGGTGAACTCCATATGTCTGTAGTGTTATCCATAGTTGTTCTCTATCCACTCTTTCAAAAGATTTCCCTTGATCCACAAAAGCAAATATAAGTCTTGGTTATGTTCTTTCGCTCTTTCTGAAAATTGTTTGAGGGCAAAGATTGCATAGGTAAAGCTTTTATTTTTCCGAAAGCCAAATTGTGTGTTGTTGAGCTGTGGTTCTATATATGCGGGCATCATCTCTCTAGTATCTTGTTAAAGATTTTGTCTATGTGACTTAACAGTGATATGCCTCCATATTTAGTATAGTCCCTCTTACTGCATTTTTTCTTTGAGATGGGAACAATCTCCGCTATATTCCACCCATGTAGTGTCTTTTGTGTCTTCCGTAACACATTGAAAAGTCTGTGTAGCCACTTTATAACTGTCACTGTTAGCATTTGTATTAGTTCTATAGGTATGCCGTCTATTCCTCGTGCTTTGTTATTTGGTGCATGTTTAACTGCGTCTTCAAATTCGGAATATCAAGATGTATGGTTCTGTGTCTTCTTCTATTGTATTTATTGTTGTAATCACTTCTCCTTCCTTTAAGTTTAATAGTTGATTGAAGTAATTTTTCCATTTTCCATGATTTCTTGGGGCCTATTTAGTGTGTTGCCGTGTTCATTTTTTTGTAGATTTGATGGTTTTCTTGGTGTTATTCTTTGCTGTCTTGTATGCTTAGTAATCTTCATGCGTTTTGCTTGTTGCCCATTTCTTGTAATTTTAAAAATCTTTTGTTGCGTTCTTTACCTCTTTTGTCTACCAAGATGTTATTTTGGTTTCGTACCTTTATGGTTTTTATATCCGCATATCTTTCCTTCTTTTTGTATGATGACATTTTTGAAATATTTCCATTCTTCTTCTATGTACGGTGTGTTTTCAGGCAGCTTTGCGAATTCTTCGTTAACTTTCTGGATATATTTTTCGCGCATATTTTTCTGCCTCTTCATTTAGTGTTTTTGTTAGCTTCCAAGGCTTGCTTGAGTCTATTCATGTTGAGGCTTATTGTTTTTTAATGCCAACTTCTGTGGATCTCGACTTCCTTCTGTTCATTGAACCTGTTTTTTTATATTGTTGAGTTTATGGGTATTTTTTAGATTTGGGTGTTTTCACCACACTAATACGTACTTCTATTAGTTCATTGTATAGCTGTTCCAGGGCAGCTATCTAGTAAGTTTTGCGATCTCTTCCGTTGCCCCGTAGAATGGCCTTTCTGACAGCTTGAATGATAGCCTTATTTGTTATGGAAATGTTTTTATTTGTTATTTGAGACTATAATATGCTGAAAGAGGTGGTCGGTGTGTACTCTAAAAATGTCCAGTTTAAAAAAAAATATCGGCTGAGAGTCCTATTTTGTGCCTTCGTGTTTCCTGTCTCTGAGATGTGCTGTGTGACTGGGACATGGTCACTGCCTCCAAGTTGGTTATTTACTGTTCTTTAGGTTAGACTATGAGTGTCGTCAGTTGCATCGCCAGATGTGATATACTTTTGGTTTTCCTTGCTCTAAAGTAATAAGCTGGCTGATCATGTGGAAGGTTTACAAGAGTGATTGTACTGTATATTCTCCAATCTGAAAAGAGAACGATCTTGGTTAACAGCAGAGACGCAGAACAGAACAACATTATGATGAATGGGTATAAGCTTGAGAAGGTGGATATCTTCAAATACCTCTGATCCAGCATATGCAGCGATGAAAAATGCAGAGCAGAATTAAACATAAGGCTGAAGATGGCTTAAGCGTCAATACCAAGTCTAGTGGTGATTTAGAAAAGCAACATCAGTGTTGGAGTGAAAGTCAAAATGTATAACTCGCTGGTGCTTTCTGTTGTGCTGTGCGGTAGAGTTGGAAACTCACTGCGGACATGAAGAGACGATTACAGGCTGTCGAGTAAAAGTTCCCCTATAGGGAACATAAGACAAATGTGTACGTAAGAAATAAAATAGAGATGTAGGCAGGTGTGTAAGAACCATTGCTTTCAATAGTGAAACGACGAAAACTAGCGTGGTTTCGACATTTATGCAGACTTGATTCCTTGTCAAAAACAATACTGCAGGGAACCGTTGAAGGGGAGAGAAGCAGAGGAGGGCAATAAGGACATGGGCAGACAACATCAAGGAATAGACAGGACAAGATTTTCTCTATTCCTTCGCATCGTTAAAGATAGAAATTGCTGGAGGGCTCTGTGTGATGAAGCATCCAATGTGAACCCCCACGACCCTGACAGGTTACAGGTTTATTCATATCCTCCAATCATCTATTACTTCCCATGTCTGGTATGTCGATTCATAACCCCAGCGTGGTAAGTGACTGATAAATTCTCCAATGATGAATTCGTCTTGAACCTTCAATTGTCATTTTGTGTAATTCTAGTTTGGTTACTGAAGGAATGGCATCATCATCATCAAGTGCCGTCTCCGCAACGAAGGTTGGCTGCAACGTATCTCCAACATCTCCTGTCTCTTGTCTTGGTGGTGCACTCTGCTAGACTGTAACCTGTCCATCGTGTGATGTTACTCTCCCACTTGCATCTCTGCCTACCTCTTGCTCGCTTCCCTTTGACTTTACCCTCAAGTAAGGTCTTCAATAGGGTGTCATGTCTTTTAATGTGTCCAAAGTATTTTATTTGCCTGATCTTTATTTCTCTTAGTAGTTCTTTCTTTATATTAAGTGTCTTTAGCACCTCTTTATTTGTTTTCTTCTCTTTCCATGATGTTCTCCCTATTCTTCTATATACCCACATCTCAAAGGCATCAATTTTGTCTTCTAATTGTTTATTTAGTGTCCATGTTTCTGAGCCATACATTATGGCTGTAGTAATGAAGGACTGTAGTAATTTCTAATCATCATATCCCCACTGGGCAAGAGCTATTTGACTATGACCTATTTTTAGCCGGCTTTCCCAGATATGTTTGTTTGTACTATTATCATTTCTGTTTTCACAAGTGTTAAGACTCCTCCCTTGATTTATGCTTCCTACTCTGTGACTTGGCAGAAAGATTCATACCCCGGATGTAGAATCGTTGTGTATCTGTTAGATGAGTTTCTTGTATGCATATTACATCTATGTTGTCTTTTCTGAGGAATGCTTGTAATTCTAATGTATTGATTCTCATTTCTCCCATATTCCAGTGGGCCAATTTGAAGCCATTTGGTTGGTCAGTGGTCCTACTCTGCTTTCCCTGACCGTAAAGTTAGCAGAGGCATCAGTTGCTCCGGCGGGCCTTCTCAATGCTAAATTGAGGAGTTAAGCGTCGCTCCTTTCCGGTTGTTGCTAGTAGGAGTGACACCACAGCGCTAGACCAGATTTTCGCAAAGCTACATTCCTGATGGTGTCCTCATTTTCCTTAACAACTGTGCCGTGTGCTAACACTTTCCATCTTCGGTAGGTGAAGATGTATTTTCTGTCTGTTTTTAAAAAAAAAATTACCCCACATTAGAAGTTTTTTTTAAAAAAAACCTTATATTATTAGAAGCGTCAGCAATAAGGAATGCCGTTACTATTTGTACTTATACTAAGTTTTCAGAAGCGTCAGCAATAAGGAGTGCCGTTACTATTTGTAGCTATACTAAGTTTTCAGAAGCGTCAGCAATAAGGTATGCCGTTACTATTTGTACTTATACTAAGTCAGAAGCGCCAGCAATAAGGAATGCCGTTACTATTTGTACATGTACTAAATGTGCAAGTTAAGTTTGGGAACTAGAACTTCTCAGTAAAATATGTTATCTTGACCGACTTCACCCCCAAGTTATCATGTGATATGTTACCAATGACGCATATGATAATATCCGAAATGATGTGTACACAACGTTCGTGGTTCACGTCATACTTTTAGTGCACAGTTCACTCGCACTGGATACACAAGTGTGAACTAATTTGAGCTTCTAAAATCTATGGTGTGTGCTAGCTTGTCTGTAGTACCGGTAACAGTGAAACCATACATTTCACAACAGGGAACTCTTTAGTGATATTAGTAGTACTTTACAGCATTGTTTCTTAACGCGTTGGTAGGGATTGTGTGGGAGGAAGTAATAAAGGTGAGTGATCGTTATCACTTTGTGGTTCTTCAATACTTACCATGAAGGTTTTCATTACACTTTTATTCATGATGCGATTAGAAAAATAATTCCAAGTAGTGGCAGTTAAAGACGGTCTAAAAAATTACATTAATAATGTTTTGTCAATTATATTGCTCACTTCCCCAACTTATCAACAACCTGCAAGAAATCGGGGACCTCCCTGCTTAATTGTGCTAAAGACCTCTCATTTCCCCCCTCCCCAAGATAACGTGTGCAAAAGGTTAATGTTTTGTTACACATTAACAGACATAATTGTTCGAATTCACATAATTTAATTTGGTGTATTAAAACTTCTGTTTTTGTCACAATTTGAAAACATCCTCTCCCCAGGTCAACAATTGTCACACTGTTTCCAACCACCCTCACCTACTAATTGTTGAGGTAACTTATAAACATCCTCTAAGTATCCCTCGTCCAGTGTTGAGGTAACTTATAAATATCCTATAATTATCTCCCGTCAAGTGTTGATGTAACTTATGAACCGCCCTTAAGTGTCCTTCGCCCAGTGTTGGCGTAACGACATTGCAAATAAACCTGATGAGGAACTTCATAATTACATAAATGAACTACTATTTGCCGACGATCAAAGTCTAATATACGCAGATGAGGAAAATTAGCAAAACCACATCAATGCATTAATATTAGCATGTAAGAAGTACAACGTGATAAATAACGCAAAAAACAACAATAACAGATGTTATGAAAATTAGCAAGTCTGCAACACCAATGGATAAAACAATAGATAACATCAAAGTGAAACAAGCCAAAGAATTCAAATATTTATGCAACATTTTTTTCGAAAATGGAAGACGACATACAAATCAAAACAAGGTGTCAGAAAACAAAAACAAACCAACTTTCACCATTACTGCTCCACCCAAAGATCACGATGGAAATAAAAAGACAGATAATATCTACAATTTTTATACCAACATTTTGCTACCAATGTCAAACATAGTCTTTAACAGCCTCGCAGCAGAGGAAAATAATTAAATGTGAAATGAAGTGTCTGAGAAAAGCTGCAATGGTTAATAAACTAGATAAAATATGAAATGAAGAAATTAGGAAGAGAGTTGGCTTAATATCATTTAGTGAACAGCAAGTAAAATAGTTCGGTCACCTTATGAAAATGAAGCCAAACCAAATACCAATAAGAACATATAACAAAACAATATCCGGACATAAAGCAAAGGTAGACTAAGAAAACGGTGGATATATAAAAGATAACCTTGAACAATCGTGGACTGACCACGACGATACATCTGGATTTGGAACGACAGCTGAAGCTCCTACCCCTACGCTTAACGGCAGGTGTGGATACTATCAACCATCATCAATCACCTGGGGATAGACAATTATGTATAAGTTCATAACATCAATTATGTCCAGTTAAATAACTATGCCCCTGCTTAATTATGAAAAAATGTCTTACCCACCTCCGTATTGTTAACGTTAACATTTTCAAGCTTTCCCCATTCCTTTTCAAGAACTGTCAAACGTTTATAGGCCCCTTAATTGTGGACGTAATTTATGGAAAGCCCTAACAAAAGTACCTTGCCTTCCTCCAGAAATGGGTCAAGTTAGGTACGGAATAATTCAATTTTGCTAATCACTGAAAACACACATAATAAAACACACAAATCGACGTTTTGACCAACAGATCTTTATCAAGACTACGTACACAACCTAAAACGACTAGCAAGAACAATACAGTTGATGTTCACATGGCTGAGTTACCTCGACCCATTAGCACCTGTGCTCATGATATACTACTTGGAACATTGAAGGATTTAAAAAAAAAGTCTTGTTGACTCTATCTCACACAAATAATGCCAAATCCTGTCCGCATACACAAAAGAGGTTGCCCACGTCTGGTCCAGCTGTAAACCATGACCAAATGGCATTTCGTTCGCAAGATTACATGCTGCTAAAAAAAGCGGGAGTTTGAGAAGGAAAAACAGGCAATTCTTTTTATGGTAAAGAACTGTAAATCGGCCTTCATGTCGCGTCGTTATTCAACTAAATATATTTGGGGGTAAATTATTTTTTTTTTTAAACGCAGTACTGTAACAAGTATGTGGAGCCGCGTTAGCGCAGTGGTTAGCGCACTGGCTTCGCATATGAGTGGTCCTGGGTTCATTCCCCAGTTGAGGCGGAAATGTTTTCAGATCGCAACGGCTCCCAGGTCGACCCAGCTTTAAATGGGTACCGGATTAATCCGGGAAGTAAATACTGCGAGGGAGAGGAGATGGCTACCACCCTCATTTGCAGAGCCTGTGAAATGTGAGATCGCTAACATCTCACACCCCTGCAGCATTAATAAATGCTATGGGTTACTTTACTGTTTTTACTGTAACTAGAACTTTTCACAATGGGGTTATATAACAATAATAATGAAAGCAAAAACTAGTCGCAAACAATACGAATTTTATTGTGATTCCAAGCCTAGCATATCGCTACAAGTAGGTTTGGCAAGGTTATTGACACATACACTTTCTACAAATTAAAAATATACATATTTAATTATAGAGAATGTATCAATTATTATTATTGAAGCTGAGAGGCAGTTAGTTATACGAATACAATAACGAGCTAGACCCACTTTAATATTTTTACTCTCTCTATTTGACGTTTCCTTTGCAGAACGTTGTCCTCTCTGCCACTCTGTAAGTGTCATGGTTCTCTGCGAGCTGCCCAGCTTCTTCCAGTGTCATTTTCAGAAGGTTCTTCGATGTCATGTGTCCATCGTAGTCTTGGCATGCCTCTTGTTCTCTTTCTTAGAACTTTCCTCTCCATGATTAATCTTTTCAAACCATTGTATCATTTTGTATGTCCAGAATATGTATGTTTGTGTATTTTGATAGTTTTGAGGAATCAGTCGTCTTTTATGTTCAGATCTTTGCGAACATCTGTGTCAGTTCTTTTTTCTGTCTATGATATTCTTAGGGTCCTTCTATAGCATTTCATTTCGAATCAAAATAATTTCTTTTTCATTGTCTATGTCATTGCCCACGTCTCACAACCATATGTTGCCACTAGAAAGATATAGCTTCTTAGCAGTTGTAACTTTGTTTTTCTATTTGCTGCTTATCATAGACTTTTAATTTGTGATGTTTTTGTAGTGCCGTTGCTAATCTCTTTCTTATCGCTGCCGAGAAATCTCCTGTGGTTCTGATGGCTTATCCAAGATATTCAAAGTTGTTTACATTTTCTGGTTACTCATTGTCACTGACTACTTTTGGTGTAATTTCATCTCTGCTCACATGCATTATTTTTGCCTTTTTTGCATTGAGGAAAATGTTTTGTGCCTCGCTATGATGTTTGAGTGACATAATCATTTGTTCTAAACCTGTGGGACTCCTTTATATTAGTGTGGTGTCATCTGCATACATAATATCTGGGTATTCGTGTACTCCGATATTAAGGGGTTGAAACTGTTCATAACGTGGGTCTTCTCGTACATTTAATTTCGCATGATGTCTTCTACATAAAAACAGGTGTGGTTAAAGGATGCGTCCCTTTCTGACTCCTTTTTTGACATTTCTTTTGAACATTTCTATATTATTAAAAAAAATTTTTGCGACATTCGAGTTTGTTTTTTTTAATAAGTGTTCGTACACTGCTTTAACGATGTCCATATGAAAGAATGAGATTGAAACACATACCGCAATGATATTAGTCCAACATCTTGGAAAGCTAAAGTAGCGGATCAGAATGTCTGGTTTTACCTGCATCTCGTTTGAATCCCATGTCCGTGCACATGTTTTCTGCAACGCTTAAATGTACGGGGTTGGGGGTTCGTAATCAGGTTGAGGAAGACCCAGATGGGAGCGTATATATTAGACATTACATTCTTTGAGGGACCGAAGATTGGAGTGAATGGCGACCGTCGGCAGTATAGAAGAGCTAACTGCAGAAAGTAAATAAGCGTTCATTCGCTACGTTTTTGATTATTGTCTTGTATTTGTTGGTCACTATTTATATACATGAAGTCGCCCGACAAAAATAGCCAATACCGACCAATGAAAATTACGGCAATAATCAAAATCACCCTTTTTGTCATCAGTCCACAGGTCTGTACTGGAGCCTTCTCTGTCATCAGTTCACAGGTCTGTACTGGAGCCTTCTCTGTCATCAGTTCATAGGTCTGTACTGGAGCCTTCTCTGTCATCAGTCCACAGGTCTGTACTGGAGCCCGATCGTAAGTGAACCAAACATAAAAGTAAATGGCGATACGACCTACTGGTGCTCCTCTTCCAATTCCAAACACACGAAACATAGATTGTTTGTTGAGTGCTGGATTCGACTAGGCCATCTCGGGAAGCCTAGTCACGTCGCTTTCAACCTAGTCCTAAGAAGGACTTTTTAGTTATATCACGACGCTGGGTGCGGACGGGGAACTGACGAAAAGTAATTAAGCCTTGGCGAAAAATGACGAAAAGGCTGTGGAAAGTTTCCTGAACCTTGCTTTTAATCCCGGGACGTACTGCATATAAGAACAGTCGATTCTCTCTTGGAAGTTTCCAAGTCCACAGCAGGTTCCCACCTCAGCTGGAAATCGTTCGATCCTTGATAGCTTGACCAGATTGCTCTGTTGCCCGGGGTATTCCGCGAGGAGGAGTATCAAGGTCTGAAGCAGTATGAGTCCTGGTCCTGGCGAACGATACGAGCAGGTGCTCGCTTCAACTTCTCTGTACCCCACGTCACATAGATATGAGAGAGTGTTAGTATTTTAGCATTACTCATGAAGTCTGTCTGGTACTGTACAGTAAGCATACAGAGAAGGATCATAAAAGAAGAGCAGAATATATCGGGAAAATAGTTGCACAACTACTCCCGTTATGACATTAAAATTTGAATTACAATCACAATAGAAGAGAACAAACATAAACGTTTGTTCTTAAAAACAAACTGCAAGAACAAACTACAAGACCATATGAACAAACTCCACACAACATGTCAAAAATTCAACATGAAGATCAATATTGAAAAGACCGAAATAATGGAAATAGCAAAGAAAGAAAGAAATATCACTATATCCATCTATGATAAATACCTTAATCAGGTAAATGTTCACTTACGTAGGAAGCATTATATCGAGTGAAGGGAAAACAAGTAAAGAGATACAAAATAGATGCAAATAAAACATACCAGATCCTAGGACAGATGACACGTATTTTCAAGAACAATTATGTAAACATAAACACTAAAGATGCATTATACAAGACTATTATTTCATCACTATGCTACCAGTGCCAAACCTGGACAATGACAGCACAAGACAAAAGAAAAATAGTGACAACAGAAAAGACATGTCTACGAAGAATACTCGGAGTGTCATTAAGAGATAAAGTTAGAAACGATAACATCAGACAGATAACCAAAACAATACCAGTATTGATACACATCAAAAGACAACAGATCAAGTGGTTTTCACACGCTTCCAGACTACTGACAGATAGTATGCCACAAATGGCCATGACACATAGACATAACGGTTATAAAGCCAGAGGCAGACCATGTAAAAGATGGATCACAGAAATAAAAGAAGCTACAGGAACAAGCTTAGAAACAGCGCACAAGAAGGCTATCTCCAGAGAACTCTTCCACCCATGACGCCGCAATGCAAACAAGGGACACATCGTATAGATAGATACATAACTGTAAGCACAAACACTACTAACAGGAAGTGGTATCTACAGTACACTGTGTAATCGCTTTCACAACACATATATCGTCATTTCGGTTCCGAAACTGGAAGCTCTTTATATTTACATATCATGTATAGAGAGATCGGTCTCTTTATATTTACATATCATGTATAGAGAGATCGGTCTCTTTATATTTTCTTTTCACCAGTGACGATGTGATCATCTTCATTATTTGTGGATGTATATAGAGTGTCTATAAAGTCGTTTAGTACTCCTTTACATTGACGTGACTATGTATCACACGAGATATGAATATTTTGTTCAGATCTTGATTCTTCTTGATTGGAAACTGGCTTCACAGCACGTGTGTCATTTCCATAAGTGGTCCGCCCTCTGTTCCAGCAGCCATCCAACTCGATGGTGTTTCGAGTCCAATGCCGCTGAAACAGACGTCGACATCAGGGCACAACTCTGGCCGTTGCGACAGGTTTCTTTGTTGTTCTGCTCACCCACGCCATGCCCGTAACTAGTTCAAGCACAACGTCGGCCTGTCGGAACAACATGGTAACTGTTATCGAAGGTTACAACTACGGGATTGTATAGATGACGTGCCATGAAGCTTCTATAAGATAATAACCTCAATATAAAGGCATGTCATCTACTAAGGTTTTCTGTTACATGGTTGGTTTGTCTAGTGAGCCATTGGTGAGACCCAGAGACGCAACCAATTAGATCTGTTCAGATCTGTGTGACGTCACTGACACGGAGTTTTTGAAGAAAACAAATACTGCTCATGTTACATTTTTGATTATTATCGTGATTTTAGTTGGTCATTATTAACATACTTGAGTCGCCTTGGTTGTTTTTGGCATGTGGCTCCAAGTATATAGATAGTGAACAACGAAAATCACGACAATAATAAAACGAATGAATTCTGTGCAGAGGCCTTAAATAGAGCAGACGGCCATTACTCATGTCGGTCGCAAATTGGGTAAAAATGACACGTAGTACAACAAAGTTATATTATGATCAGCGAATAACAGTTAACTTTGCTGATAACAGCAATCTGTCACGCAGTACACCGGACGATGGAAATATACAACTTTCAATGACGTCATACTCAGCACTTATCTATCATTCCTAATTAAGTGGACATGAACTTTCCAGACAACATATATATATATATATATATATATATATATATATATATATATATATATATACATGTGTGTGTGTGTGTGTGTGTGTGGTGCGTGCGTGCGTGTAGGTGTGTTTGTGTTACCGGGTCCGAAAGAGGAACTAATAAATTAGCGAGATTATTATCTGCCTGTATGTCGCATGGGCGGTGACGGATGTTTTGAGTGTGGGAGTTTGGTTGTTGTTCCATTTCATAGAGGGTAAAGTGAACCAGAAGTCGTACTGAAGTTGGATGTGTCAGGCCGAAAGGCGCAGATATTGCAGTCAAGCTGTAAACCATGACAGAACACAATATCGTTCTCTTGACTCATTCTGCTAACTAACCTGCAGAAGTTTGAGAATGAACACAGAAGATATACACGGTTAACTCCATAGCTGAATGTTTGTGTCGCCCGGTATAGAAATGTCAACGGCTTCACCGATTCCAATGAAGTTTGGCGCGGCGACTAATTAGGTAACATCTCGCCCATGGTTGGTGTGAGAAATCTTAAAAGATAATAACTGTCCAAAATCCATACCGATGGAGTATTGCTGCAATAATCTCCCAGTGACAGCATACTCTCTTGACCTTAACTCTCATACGTTACTACCACACTGACCTTGACATTCTTTGCTGCATTACAATATTTTTATGTAAAAACTATTGTACCCACTAAAATATATCGTCGTGGTAAAATACTTCTTTTTTTCTTTCTTACGTGACCGACTGTTGTGTTGTGTTCGATCTCAGTTACAGTGGATTTTTTCACGACATGTATAACAACAATAACACCGTCGTCGCTACATTATACTTTTAAATAGTCGCGACTATGATTTAAAAAAAAATAAAAATGAACGTATCCATCAAATCATATTCATCATACGCATCCATCTAAGCGGCAGGACAGGTTACCATACTTCCCTTGAGGACAGGACAGAACAGACTTAACATACACATGCACTGGATACGACTTTGTGTCGCACCATTGTGCACTTGTGGAACAGATGAACATAACTCTGAACATATTCCACAGAACTGTACTCTTGTGCAATTTCTAAACCACAGCCAGTGTTAATGAGTCAGACAATAAAGTAAACGTTTGAGTGATAACTCCATATATTCCTAGAAATCGACTGTTGACAGGTTCTTTTTTTCATGTAAAACTCAACATTTGTATGGTATTCCTATAATATTTCTCCCACGTGCATAGAAATTGTAGATGATGTTGGTTGCAAACTCTCTCGGTCGCAAGAAAACAAAGGGGCATTTGTTAATTTGTGTAGCTTTTCACAGAGACTGTTCTATTTTCACATTTCTGAGAAGACATACAGCCAAGCAAAATGAATTAAAAAGGTTACTAAAACACTTACCTTGCCTATTAATAAAAATATATAAAAAAGTATATATAAAAAAACATACAATAAAACTAAACAGGACAATTCTCCACGTATCTGCTCAAATTGAACCTTTTTCAAGAGACAAACAACAGAAAACAACACAATAAAAAACAAAATAGATGACTTTAGATTTCATCAAGCCCCGTCTCAATAACGCAGGGATGGCAATGCATCTAGTAAAAGAGAAAATGCGTGCATTCATTATAAACAAACTGGAAATTGAGAAATTAGAGGCACTATGGATGTAGTTGGGATGTTTATAATGAGTGCAAGAATAATAAAAGAAAAAGGTAAGAAAAATACCCCTTTTGTTATGACTATTTGTTCATTAGGTTACTGCGGCACCATCCACTTTGTCGGACACCCTCTGACCATTTGGTTATTTATATGAGAAGACATATGAAGCCAGCGCAGAAACTAGGTATTTTGGCTCTATGGACAAGCTATGGTTGAATATTTATCTAAACAAAATACATTTTGTTTGTGTTACCCGAGGGTTGCTTTATGCATTCCCAAACAGGGTGACCACTCTTATTAGTCGTATCTAGTTTTTCTCATGATGTTCGTTTAACTTGGACGGGTTCGTATGTCGCCCTTCGTTTCTAGTTATCTAGCCCAGTGGAACTGGAAAGAAGTCTTATAATCAACAAGGAATGGAGACGCCGCGGGGTGGTGTGGCAGCTTTTCGCACAGATATAAAAGAACAAAAATATACATTTTTTGAGCCCATGAGCATTACTGAGTGAACCACAGTAAGGAAATATACTTTATAACATAACATATTTTTTGGAATATCAACATAAAAGAAAAATTGGGGCAACTACGGTATAAATCTTCACGGTAACTTTTTTCTAGTTTCAAGGTATTACCTAACCTTTGTTGTGTGATTCGGCAAGCTTAAGTTTAAGTACTTAGATTACGGTTAGGATAAGAAATAATATTTCTAATGTGTGTTCGCTCCTCGCTCCGTGTATAGCACGCAGAAATACTGAGCGCTCAGTACAAATCAGTGGAAAATTTGAAAAAACAAACATGTAAATTGGAAAATTAACAGATTATGCATAAATAAGTCTGTCTAGATTTGATTGAACTCAGCGATTGTTAGGATGTGACGTCACGGCAGCCATTAATTTCAATGGCGTACAACGGAAATCCGTGACGTCGGATTGTAAAAATGTAAACAGTGTGCTTTTTATAGCACAGTGAAGATTTATTCCGTTGTTTAACCGAAAAATTCATTGACTTTTGATCTAAATTTGACAAGCTTGATTTATTCTCCCATGTATTTTATGCCATTCTCAAATCAGGAGAAGCTTAGTTAGCTGATCAGCTAACCAAAGCTGGAATCCCCTGTAATGAAAACAGAAATAAGTTCGGTATGTTTTCCATAAATGAAGCCCATCACCACAAGCTTAATAAACATGAAATGAATAAATTCACTCATGCAGTAAAAAACAACGAAGTCATACACAATCATGGGCGAAGAATAAACACTCATTTTTATGTTAAGAATAATCAACTATAGACTCACACAACACGTATGGAAGGTATGCAATTGACAACAAGATATATGCCCTTGTGGACAGCCTACAAAAAACATACAACATATTTTATATAATTTTCCACCGTACCACATCACAAGAATAAAACTATCTGAAAAAGTTCTGACAGACAAACTATATGGCTCTGTCTCAATACTATTGACCATAACACAGTTCATTGAAGAATTTCACATGGGCGTATGACCCCGACAACAGAACGAAGAAGATTATTAGACAGGTTAAATGGGAAATCACTAAATATTGACAAAGAAAGATTAGCACACAAAATGATAAGAAAAAAGAATGCAGATTGAAAATTATTCTTAAATCTATATCATCGATGATGTTGTGTGAGACCACATGAATGCTATTGTATTTGTCAATTACAAAATTTCGTAGATAACATGGAGGGTGAATTACTGAGATGGCTCATTGACAAAGTAATATATCTGCTACTCCGAGAATGAATTATCAAGAGCAAACCCAAACTTAACCCAAAACCTAAGCTTAGCATTAACCTAAGCCTACCATTAACCTAAGCCTATCAATAACCTAAGCCTAGCATTAACCTAAGCCTACTATAGTGTGGCGCATGGCCGAGAGGTTAGAACGCTAGTCTCATACGAGTGAGGTCTAGAATTCGATCCTCGGTAAGGACTGTTTTTTTTCTGTCGGAGGGTAAATTAAAAAACTCACCCTTTAAATGACGTGGCGACAGCAAGAGCATGCGGCCTTTATCACACAGCTATTCAATCCCCTCCCTGCAACTCCTGAACTTGTAAAATGCAGTATTGACAGTTTTTGTTTATACTATTAACCTAAGCCTACCATTAACCTAAGCCTAACACAAAACTTAATCCTAACACTGTACCTACTAATCACAATCATATTCAGAAAATTAAACCAAAACTACCATCTTTTAAAATGAAATCACTGTCCATGACCACATCACTTAACTAATGAATGGGTTTGGTTCATTGGTTTTGGATTTTTGGAAATGTTCCATTGTATTTTAATTAGCCATCGTCGACAGTGACATTATCTAATGGTCGAAGTGCTATTGTGTGTTCTTGATAAAGAATATTTTGGTCGACACATCGATTTGTGTGTGTTTCCAGTGATTAACAACATGCATTACCCTGTCTACAATTTTTGCCAGTTGGATTACTTACAATTTTGTAGCAGTTGTATCTTTTTTTTTTCGGAAAAAGACACAACAAATAGCAATTTCAGAAAATATACATATAAAATGCAGCAAGCTATATTAACATCATCATTACGAGCCCTCGGTAATTAGACAACACAGGAAACCCTTCTTCTCTGTTATTTGGTAATTCAGTACTGAACCTAAATGGTGAATCATTTTTCATAATTTCTTCTCCATTGTTTTTTCTCAAATAGCGCTTGGTCTTCCACGTCCATTTACTGTGTCATCAGGCATACACTGACCACATTTGCTATGTTATGATCAGATAGCATCACACTGAATATACCAGGACACCCACCTAAAATTTCCAAAATTTAAAGTTGTGAGATCCCGGAAATTGCGTATACGGTTACCTCCCTCATATCACGAATCAGGAAAATAAAACTACAGTTGATAAAAACAGTTTCCGGTATCGATATATGTTTGTGATACATGGACAATACCATTTTCAATGGAAAAGATAATATCTGTATTTGAGATGACATGCTATAGAAATTTCAAAAAAATATAATGTGCATAGATGCGATATATCGCTGACGTCCGCACAGACCTCAACATTGAGGAAGATTAGCGTTAGAAAACATGTAAATCGAAAATAATATATTTTAAACAAGCAAAAGAAACGATTGGCTAGACAGATTAATCGTGGAAGGACTAATTTGAGGAAATAGGGGAGTGCCATTCAATGGACACTGTGTGTCGATGGACACCATGGACACAGTCATTAATGATCCTATGAAGCAGGTCAGTTTTACAGAACCTAGAGCAGTGTTTCTCACACTTTGTTTTTTTTTTACCATGCCCCGTTTTTAATGTTTTACCGTTAATTTAAGTCTTTATAAAATTGTAATGTCTCCAGATGTAACATAAACATATTTTTTAAATATTAAAAATTAAATTATTCCTTCGCCCGTATGTTGCCGGGGCCCGAAAGGGGAGCAAAGAATAGCAACACTGTTTACCTTCCACGCATGTTGTAAAAGGCGACTAAGGAGGTTATGGGATGGAGTTGGCTGTCCCATCCCATATAGGGTCAGTGACTCAAAGCCATGCTGAAGTCGGATATGTCAGGCCGAAATACGCAGATATCGCAGCAATTCTGTAAACCATGATACAACGCGTTCTGTTCTCCGGACTATATCCCGCTAATCTGCAGGAGTTTGAGAACGAACGCAGAAGAAGAAGAAGAATCATTCCTTAAATGAAGCGTAATTACAACGTGTTCGAATTGTCCCCCTCCCCCCGAGAACAATCAAATTGCCCCCCTGTGGGGCTTGGGCCCCCACGTTGGGAAACACTGACAGAGAGACTTACAAAGCTGAAGTGAGAACAACGTTCTTTAAATAACGTCACATAAAAGTAGTTATAGAAATAGAAAAGCTGGAAAACGCGAAATTAATTAAAATATGAAAGAGTTAAGAGATATTATCCGGTGAGGATACTTAGAACACGTTACTATAAATATAATTGATGAAAGGGAAAGTAAATTAGAAGAAAGAAACATGTAACAGTTTAGCATTAACAGTTAGAGAAAGCAATACCTTCTATATATAATTCTGATTGCGGAGTAATTCATTTGGGCTAAACGGACTGTTTATTGACCACTCTGTATATACTTTGTGTCACCAACCAATTAGAAGCATGGAAGAAGTAAAATTGCGTCACTAATCACGGATGATACGAGATCTGCCCACAATACTATCCTGGAAAGGGACTTGGAAAAAATGATTCAGGGTTGAAAGCAACGTGCATTCTAAGAAAGGCTTTAATATCTATTTTAACAAAATCAACCTAGAAAATGTCTTTAACACGATTACGAAAAAGTAATATAATGATGATGATGGTGATAATGACACGAAGCAATCTATTTAGATGTGTGCAGATAGCTCTTGACAGCCCATAACCTGTCTGACGAAAGCGCAGGACCCCCCTCAGTTAGGCAGCCGAACTTGTATATAGTCTGTTGTTTTAATAACATTGGGGATTGGGGGGAGGGGTTATAGATACATGTTTATTCCTCAAAGGGAGGTATTCCAGTGTAACAGTAGGATAATCAAGTCCTGTCAGGAGTGTAGCTTACACCTCTAGGCCAACACGTTCACTATTCTTCTGTCAGATTTGTCGAGACACCTGCAGTTATGACACACCTAACATTCCCTGTCACCTAGAAGTCTGTCACAGATAACAAAAGTGCAATGTTCGATGGTCCGCATCTCTTCGTCATCCATTTGACAGTAGACAAAATAAATTGAGGCAAGACATTTACTGACAATTATGATTGTTTTCACATGTGACAATGTCAATCTATCCCCAACTATCCTTAGTCGTCTCATATGAGATGACTGGAAACAAAACAGTGGTGTTATCCTTTTAACCCTGAATTAGAATTCCAGAGAGTTCACGGGGGAGCTCCAATTGCCACACTGACGAAAAGCCACACAGATAAAAAAAATATGAAAGCAGTTGACAATTTAAGCAAACAATGGCAGACTATTAAATTCAAATAGTGGTGCAAGGACAAAATATTTCCGAATAAAATACTAGACAAAATATAAAGGAAAAAATATACCCAAGATAAAATGTCCCAAGATAAAATATACCAAAACAATGTATCACAGACAAAATATTCCCCCCATCCAAAATATCCCCCCCCCCTACAAAAAAAATAAATAAATATACCGGACAAAATATCCAATAGACAAAATATCCCCAGATAGAATATCCCAAAACAAAGTATCACAAGACAAAATATTCCCAGGACACAATATTCCTAGGCAAAATATACCGGAAAAATATCCTTACATATCCTTACAAAAAGTAGTTTATTGACTGACTTTATACATCGAAACTAGTGGTGTAATACCGCGTCTAGTTGCAAAGTAAGATAGAGATTTAAACTTAACGATCGACTATAGACATTTGTCGTTATAAAACGTAATAAAAGGGACAATTGTATATGTTCAGCCACCAGAGATCGTCCTTGGAGTTTCACTGTGGGAGAGTAACATCACGAGATGGGCAGGTTACAGTATAGCAGAGTGCACCACCAAGACAAGAGACAGGGATGATGGAGGTCTCTTGCAGTCAACCTTCTTTGCGGAGACGACACTTAACGCTGATGAGGATGAGTTAACCCAATCAAAAAAGTTAATGTCATTTCTATAATTTATGAGACAATTCATATAATTTATGACTATTAAAATTATTTAAAGTTATATTGTTAATTAATGTTTATTACAGTTTGTATAAAATATGTAATATATTATCTTTGTATTTTGTCTTGGGAATATTTTATCCGGTATATTTTGTCTGGGGATATTTTGTCTTGGGGTATTTTGTGTTGGGGATATTTTGTTTGGTATATTTTGTCCAATTACCCAAATATTGCCCAGAAAATCAGTCAAAACATGATGAGGTTGAACGATTTATCCGAAATGTGATATACAACCCACTTTTCCTTAGAAATAATACGAGGATACGCGACGGTTTGACTTTATTTGTCCTCAGACTATCCTCTGCGCGTTTCTTTCACAATTTGCCTCTTTTGAGCATGCTCTTATTCATACGAGGGAGCTGTATTCGTAGTGTACGCTCTGTGTTAGTACTCACTCTAGGGTATACACGGGCACAACATATGTAAATTCCGTGACATATGCTTGGAAAGCCGACACAAAATTTCATATGTATTTCTTGTATAGCCCAGGATGATGCGCATCGCTTATGAACTCTCTCAAGTCATTTCAGCCTGCGTTTTACTGTTGGTGATGATGGCGCATGTATATTCAATAATATAAGAGCCAGAGCCTCATATAGGATTGCGAGCTGTGATTTAGTGCCAGCCGCTACCATCACTCTCAAGGCTGAGAGATCTTTGCTGGCTTTCGCGATAACAGAAATGACGTGTTCCAGAAAGCACAAACTACGATCCTACCGCACGTCACGTTTTTGTAATGATTACGTTCTGACTACATTGTACCCTATCATCTCCAGTCGGTATTGAGGACTTAACAATGTGATTGTTAAGTGAAATTTATGTCACTGTTGCATTCGTTTGGTTGATCAGTGCTCCAGAATCATCACACCAGGAGGCGATATGGCTTATTTCCTTCCGCAGTGCGCTGCTGGTTCTTGTTCTGTTCTTGCCCTGTCTGTATATGAGGATGTCATCTGCAGCGTGCATTGTCCTACTTCTACCGCCAGGCTAATGTGTGATGGACACAGTTTACACATTGATCACGACAGGTGAAAGAGGAGATCCTCGACGTAGGTCCGGGTGTAGTGTTATAAGTTCAAAAGACCCAAAACCACACACGAGAATCACCTTCCTTTCGAGCAACACCGCTGACATCCATCTACGATGGATGAAATTTAAAGTGCAGTAGCATGTTTCCGATACACTCGAAAGTAATTTGTTCTGTGCACGCTCTCGAGCCAATTGCAACAACGCACGTTTCCGAAACTGTGTGGAAGCCCTCTTGCACATCTACTGCGAGGGAGATGGATTGGGCACACCCTCATAAAGCCATTAAAAGATATAGATATAGCAAGTTTCATGTGCTGTGCCGAACTTCAAAAATGATGTATCTCAGCAAATATATAGCGCATTTAAATTGACATTTTGCTTGTGAATTTGAAATAGTATAGTCCCTACGAATTACATGTTTCATTAAAATGCAGTCATTGGTTTCAAGTTTCGTTTATTTCCGATATATATCTAAAGTCTACTAGTCAACACACATCTCACACACATTTGTACAAATGTTTACAGTCAAGTATAAAACATCATTTACACATGATTGATTCATCACTAAATTGGAATGATTTAAGCGTGAAATTACACTATTTTTCACTCTTGAACACAAGACAGACATTTTTGTGAAAAAGATAAACCATGTAAAAACATTTCATATAGAAAATTCAATTCAGGTACATGGTCATATATGTTTTAAGACTACCATCTTACCATTCTCACTTAAACCCAATACAATTAATCTTGGCTAGAATTAAGGCCTATATAAATAATTATATCAATAAAGACCCAGTATGGTAGCGCACTAAATGTCAATGACAAACAGTGTCACGAGTATCTCGCATACATATCATTTCAAAAATCATCTTCAACAAATATTCATATAATCAACTCATAGAATCTGTGTCCGAAGTGGTAAGGTTTCTTTTCTCGATATACTCTAATTCGGTGCTTCCCAACGTGGGTCCCACGACACACAGAGGGACAATTTAGTTGTTCTGGGTACCAATTCGAAATTTTTTTAAATTTTGTACTTCAGTTTTAGTTGTCTATTATATATTTAGAAAATGTATTTACTTTTATTTTTCTTAATAATTTCCTAGTTATTTCTTCCGAAAACCTAAGTTTTGTGTCATGAACAAATTGTAATTAGGCTTCATTTAGAATAATTCAAATTTTAAATATAAAAATATATGTATATGTTACATAGGACGGAGGGGGGTGGGTGGGTGGGGGAGGTGAGGGGAGTAATCAGAATTTTATAAAGACTTAAGTGGGGCATAGCACAAAACAGTTTGGGAAACCCTGTTCTAATTAGTACGCCGCCAGAGATCAAAGGATTTCATTAGTTTATAAAAACTAGACAAGATGCACAAATTACAAATTAGTATACATTTATCGGGTCTAACCAAACATAACATGATTTGCAACAAATGGCTTGAATATGTTAACGGTTAATCAGATATATAGGTAATTGTATGTGTTTGACGACGAAACTAGTGAAAAGTGTTATAGACGATCGATGACCAGAAAAACTAGCATTAAAAAGTGAAAATAAAGTCTAGAAACGTATAGACAAGATATCTTAAAGGGCTTGGCAGAGATGGGAACCACATAGAATGAGGATGAGAACATGTCTATGGGTAGAGAGAAATGGAGAACTTTTGTCCTTGGCATACACCGCGAATGACAGTAAATACCTATGTACAGAAAGTAAAACAAATTCAATTCGTGACTTTTTAAATTACTGTATATATGTTGTGCTTTTCCTTGGTCACTATTTATATACTTGAGTTGTATGGCAAAAAAGCGGAGATATGCCAACGAGATGCACGGAAATAAGCCTTTCGGGTAATATTTACTTTCTGTACATAGGCCTTTACAGTCGACGGTTACGGTGTGAACACAACAAGGAACCTAAGGAATTGATTGGTTGGTTGGGTATGTTGCCAAGCAACATAGCTGACATACTCCCTAGCTTTTACCGTTCTAGTTTTTGTCAATTGGATGGGGGTGTTAATTTATTGTCGTACTTATGAAAAAGTCGATCCCTGACTTCTTGACTGTTGTTGATTAAAGAGGGGGGGGGGGATAATTTATGTTTATAATGTCGAGCTCTGAAGAAGCGTGGTATAGAGCGCTTCTATAAGCGCCAAGGTACCGAGTCCGAATCTTGCCACAAACAATTATGCAGCCGGACCGTCCAGAAAGAAATGGAAAACTACTGAACGTATTTATATTGAGTATAAAATCACTTAAGCCAAAAAATTAAGGTCGATGACTACATCCTTAATGGGATATGTTATAAATTAAAAAAAAATATATGGACAGTCCATGATCAGACTGTAAGAGATATAATTGAATGTACTTCCGGAAGTGATAGTGTACGATGACGAATATCCTATATAAAAATAGAAGCTAGTTTCCGAAAGCGTTTACAATGTATGTTATGCTTTCTATTATAATTTATATCATACAATTTCTATTATGAAAGTATTCCTAGAAAATTGACATTTAAATTAACAAAAATATATGGACTATGGCATTATACGCTCTAATGAGTAATTCAATCATTCAGTTGCAGTTTTTCATTAAAAAAAATTCCATTCTTGTGATCATGACATGCGCAGTTGATTATCAAGATCTTCGAAAGTAGACTATCGCCTTTATGTATCAACATTTTAAATTCAATTTTTCACATGGGGATTTAAGCACAGTCCATTAGAGATACATGACCTCCATTCCCCACCCCCCCACACCCTCCAATTATGTCTGTTCAAAGCTATTCTGTGCAGTTCTTGAATAGTATGAATATTGGTTGTTTTACTTTCTCTAAGTATTGTTCTTCTGAGTGTTTCTTGTGGTCTACCCCTTGCTCTTTTGCCTGTAGGTATCCATTCAAGAGATTGGTTGTGTATTCCGTAGGACATGCCCGATGTAGGACCAACGGTGTTTTTTGATAACATTTGTGATGAAATTTTGATGTGTTTCTTCTCTGATTTTATCATTAGATTTGAATTCACTCCAATGGGTGTTAGTTATCCTACGAAGACATTTGTTCTCGAAACTCAGTAATTTCTTTTCTGAAGATAAAGAGTTTTTCCAGCTCTCACATCCATATGATAGCACCGGAATAATGCAGGAATTAAATTAGCGCATTTTCGTGCGTGTGCTGATTAACTTTGATCTTCAGATATTAGACAGTCTGTGAAAGGCACTTGATGCTAGTGCAATGCGAGTAGTACTTTCTGTCATGACATTACCGTCGAGTGTTAATTTGCTTCCAAGATAGGACAATTTTTGTACCTTTTCAAGTTGTTGTCCATTTAAAGTAATTGCGTTAGGTGAATTGGTGAAGTCCATCATTTTTGTTTTTGATGAGTTGATTTGGAGATCTATTTGTCCTGCGATGAGTTTTAATCTCTGTTTTTGTTTGTACATCTTGATGGTTTTCACTCAATAGTGCAAGATCATCGGCAAAATCCAGGTCTTCTAGTGTTATTTTATTTATCCATTTGATTCCTAAATTTGTGTTGGATGTGCTTTTTTCTCATAGTCCAGTCAATGGCGATATTGAATAGTAATGGTGACACATGGCAGCCTTGTTTAACACCAGTAATTACAGATAACCATTCTGAATTTCTTTTTTCTGTTGGTTGGTTGGTTGGTTGCTGATCCAGCGGTCCATGGGCTCATGACCTTTGACCTAATGCCATTAAATGACATTATATTGCTGGGAAGTCTGTGGATTTTCGAACCACCCCGGGACAGAGCCAGAGAATAACTATCACACCTCTAAGAAGGTAGGTTTCAACCTATGCACTGCTCCTAGCCACTGTAGCCACGATAGGGTTCACTGTGCTCATTCCCCGCCACCAATTGACTACTGGTTATGTCGAACTTCTCTATTGCTCCAGGCATGCAACCAAATGTTCAAGTCAAAAGGATTATCACGTCCTGAGTCACTGTGCCTCTATAATGGGTTTCAGCCACAGGAAATAAAACAGTGCTGTCAGTTTTCTCCTCCCCATTGCTGCACAGTATATCTCTGGCTCTCTTCTAAAATAAGAAGTTCTGAAAAACATTGCTCACTTTTATAACTGTTGAAATACTTCACTCACTTCTCGTGCGCCAGTTGCGCTACAAAGTCGTCTTCATCACAATTTGACTCAACAAATTTCTTCAAATTGCACAATTGATTGAAACACTTGCTATCGTCAACTTGTACTTTCCTTTCTCTGAGCTATGAAACAGATGCTGAAACCTCGTCCCAAGTTGGACTTTCAGTTAAAGCCATCCATGCAAATCCGTTGAACTCTTCCAGTGGCACAGTCCACATACCCAAATATTCTAAACATGTGGTGTTACATAAGGTTACTTGTGAACAGACAGCATCACATTGGTCATCTAGTCCATCTCTACGCAACTTTGTTAACAACTCCTTTGTAAATATAGCTGGCGCGTGTCTATTTCACAATACATAATAGAGTAAAGTATATAGCACAGAAAAGTAAGTAAGAAAGTATCGATCGATAGGGGACGGACGGACGGACGGTCCCGGACGGAGAAAAACCCGAACAAAAGCCATTTTTCTGGAAAGCTGCCAGGACGCCCGGACAGGGGCATAAAAAGAGGACGTGTCCGGGGAATCCCGGACGCATGGTAACCATATGTTCAATGTCATCATCAAGTAATATATCCAGGACAAGGTGTAGCAGACATCGTAGCCTTTCGTAGCTCCTAAATACATTGAACTAATCTTCCTGCTTCTGTGAGTGTCATATTAATGTAATCTTTATTATCGTTCGTCCAAATAGTGGTCTAACTCTTGTCGTTTCCCACGCATTAGGCCCCTATCTCATCCATTATGGTCTTTTCTGGAGGAATGTTCATTGTAAGTTAATAATATTTGCTACTCAATTTGACACCGAACAGTATTACTGCATATCAAGCGACCAAACGTGCCATATCCCAAAAACCAATCGCATTCCATCCAGCGACGCTTCAAAGGAAAAGCAGAAAGAAGACAATGGACCCAGTTTGATCCACGGGGCGCTACTCTAGTGTAATATTTACATGTCGTTTCGACACAGTCGTGTCCCCTCTGATGATTGTTCTGCTGTGTATATTTTAATATTTATATCTATTTGTCATTTATGAAATGAGACTGAGGTAGTCTTGATTACCAGAACCACCGCCTCTTCTGGTTTGTTCTTGTGGTATGATTAACAGCTCTGATATATCCAAATTCGACTGACTTCCTCCAATGTATCAACGATACAGTCGGTCCTCAAGAGGCCATCATCATCATCAGGTGCCATGTCGGCTGGCGTAGTCGGTAATGTTTCTCCACAGCTCTCTGTCCACAGTATTATGTATCAAAGTCGTTGTTGTTTCCTTGCCGTGCCAGGTTGTCAAACTGTCTAATATTTTCTCACGTTGTCGCCCTCTGTCTCTGATGCCTTCAATTTTGCCTGTTGTGACTATGTTCTCTAAACCTGCCTGTCTCATGAAGTGGTAAAAAAAAGAAGATTGCCCTTTTTTATATTATTGATTAAGGTCCGTTTCGCATTTGACTCTTTCAACACCTCTACATTAGTTTTTCTGGCAGTCCATGGTATTCTCATCATTATTCTGTAGAACCACATCTCTGTAGCCTCTAATTTTCCACGTTCCAGTTTGTTTATTGTCCAAGACTCGCAGCCATATGTTAGTATAGGGGTTATATAGCACTGCATAACTCTCTTTCTCACCTCTAATGACAAGGTCATATTACACAGTATATTTTTCTGAATGAGTCTTGAAGGTGTCTTGACGGGAGAGACTGCACACTCGAAACAGGGCAGACATGAGAACCATTTGGGAATAAGCGACAGCGGAAGAAATCCATCACCTCATTGGCTTTCTCGAAGAAGTCCTCTTCCCTATGATATCTCATACTTAAGAAAAAATGCACAACCTGACAAAAAAGCCACCTGTCCTTTCTCTAAGCGTTTTATTTTTACAAAATAAAGCATAAAAAATTCCACAAATACGAGATGATTTGCTCTCTTTGTTGTTTTTTAAAAAAAATACTGTTTTAAGTAGCACATCCCTTTCCCTTAACGATTGCCATCTCACGACCATGCTTTAAGTGTTTATGTCATTGCAACTGCATCATTAAAGTGTTTATTAGTGATCGTATTCTCAGAACTGCTTGCTCGAGCACAGTACATACGTTTAAAGATTGTTGAGACAAGATTGTCTTGTCACTCTTGATCTGTTCCTATACGAATAACTACTTCTAATGGTAGGTAACACGCTGATAGAGTCAAGATCAACTTGCTTTTAATTGTTGGAAGAGGAGCACCTAAACATAAGGCTTTACTTTCCTCTATTCTTTCTTCTACGCCACCAATAAAAGAGTGTTATCACAATAATAAACATGTCCCTGCTATATGTGAGAAAATTCGATGTACGCAGTACACAGTTTCTCCTGCTATATGTGAGAAAATTCGATGTACGCAGTACACAGTTTCTCCTGCTATATGTGAGAAAATACGCAGTACACAGTGTCATGTCAAGCCGGCAGTCAGAAAGTCATGAATGTGTTTCACAATGAATTATTATATGTTACGTACTATAGTGATTAGTTACATTATATTTTGGTATTTTCAATTTCTTGTTACTATTTAGAAGGATATTGAGAGTATACTATGGATAACAAAGACGAATCAAGAAGTGTTACGAACATTCAATATGGGAGACTTTGTCGTCAGAACATCATCGCGGAACACCGGACTCGTCTATAGATGCTCTGATCCCACCTGTAGAATGTGCTTCAGCATGTTGTACTTGACTGTTCCTTTTCTGTGTTTGTTAATAACTCTTTGTTTGATTCATATATACCGATCACTTCTTGCAATACCACGCTTTACTCCCATGTCTTAGCCATAGACACGGAAGAGGGAATATATCCAACATCTTTCAACTGGTCCAACCTCTTAATTGCATTCACAATATCACTGAACTACCACTAGTCACTGGTCACTCTGGCAAGTCTGTCTGCTTTTTCATTTCCCCTAACACCCACGTATCCTGTACACAAATAAATGTAACTCTCTTTAGCCCAGACTTCATCAATGACTACAACCACTGACGGAGTAAAGAACCCGATTAAATCGTTCATATCATAGGCCTAATAAAATTATGAAAGAGTTGGTTGGTTGCTGATCCAGCGTTCCATGGGATCATGCCCTTTGACTCAATGCCATTGTGTGATATATGGGTGTGTTTGTGAGCTGTTGTTTTGTTCCATATAAGGTGTTCCATTTATCTGGCTTTGGGTGGAGACGCATTTTCTTTATGTCATCCAGTGATGAAATTCAAAAATGTGGTGTCAACATTTTCATATGGATGCGTGCACAGCCAGCACCATGGAGTGTGTTGTGTTTGTATTCTTTTCAATTGGTTGTTAAGCTCTACGTGTTGTGTGGGGAGTCGGAAAATGATACACTGGACTTTCCTTCCCAGAAGGTTGATGTTGTCTTTAGGATTTGGGCTGGTCATATATTTATATATTTCCCTCCCAATGTTTTCCATGACCCATATTTTCATCCAATTTTCTTTGTTCACAGATTGCAACATAATTTTGCTGTGTACATGATTGTTTGTGTATATGGTTGTTCTTGTATGCTCCCTTCTTTGCTAGTCTGTCTGCCTTGTCATTACCAGGTGTGCTTGAGTGACCAGGAATCTACTGCATAACCATGTTGAATTAATAAGATGTAAATGTTCATCAACAACATTATAGTAAATAATTGAATTTACAAAAGAAATATTTTTGGTTGGTTATGTAAAATTTAAATCATATGGTGAGCCACTCTCATCTCAACCGCGAACGTTGGTCTAATTTAGTTATACCAGAACTTTTCAACCATCAAAAAATAGTGGATGTCGCTGTTATGCTAACCAAGAAACCACCACCTCAGGAACTTTAGCATTTCTGAAAAAGTTTTTCCCCCCGCCGTAATGTTATTGGTGGTGTATTTTGTTGCAAGAAACGATCATCAAGAAATGAACCAAAAGGAGAGTTCTCAACCAACACAGAACAGTAAGTCAGTTATCGCATACTAAATGACATACTGCATATGAGACCGGACCACCTATGGACTTGTCCGGAGTGCATGATAATGGTCTGACGACTGACTAATGCACCACCTATACGTTATAGGCCTATATAACCAATTCTTATGTATATAAATGAATTCTTAGACAATCAGCGGAACATTGGAAAATTATATTGAGGCAACATAGATTTAGTTTCATAGAAGAATGTTAAGAACACCACGAACAGATAAAAAATACAGTGAAGATATCTTGAAAGAAGTTAAGTAATAAATAAATAAGAAAACTGCTTACCCGCATCGGAAAAAGACAGTCCACATCTTTTGGACACATGAGCAGAGGAAACATTGTAACAACATGCAAGAGGAAGAGGGGTAGGGAAAGACCAAAAGAAGATAATTGTCATCTAGCATTATGGCATGGGAGAACATTATTATCGGAAATGATTAACATAGAACGTCGGAGAAAGACATGATAACCAACACCACACGGATTATAAGAAGAATGAGAGTATTTTGCACAACATTTCGCGATCAACATTTTTCTTTAACTGTTGTAATTTTCCATGTAGTGCTGTTCGTATGTTAAATATGTTAGTATTCCTGTCTGTGTGGTCCAAATTCTGAGGTGGAAATTGAACCTGGTATTTTACCGTATCATAACGGCCATTGATTCCGTGACTATCCATAACAGAGTCAGAATTTGATCATATAACGAGACAATAACATAAACAAAAACTGTTTATTGGAACACATAGCTGTTGTGAATAGGGAAATGGCCGCACAAGACGACGATGGACAGGAGATATATCAATGTTCAGACATATCATTGCTTGTAACTGGTCAACTCGCTAAAGATCTTGAGGAGTTCAGAAAATACTTAAAGGAGACTCGATCTGGAAAACACATTTCGCAAAAAACTCGTATGTTTGAAGTACATATGACAAAGGCGTACTAAATTTGCGATATTGCTTTAGATTTTATGTGTTCGTATTACCTTAACCTAGACTGAACATCCGTTTCTTATTATTGTGGACTAAAATGTGCTTCATCGACATATTAATTCAGAATGTATTATAATGATGTATTCTGCGGTTGAAAGACGGTATTATATATATTTTAGGGTTCGTCTTTATGTGTTTATTTGCTGGTTTTTATTCTTGCTTTAAGATCATTGATGCACGCAAGTGCACATTCAACATATATTTGACGTCATAAATGAAACATAGCAGGCAAGTTTGTTTGGGACATCTTAACCCACAAATTTGCTGTTTATTTGAAAAGCATATCTGGTATATTAACTTTAAGCTGTCACCTGCAAAGGGGCTGGATCCAACAAAACGTCAACAATTGGAGGGGAAGGAGGGATCTGAACATTTTGCTAGTTGTTAACAAAGGGAAGAAGGAGGATGTTTGATAAAAATTGACGTCAACAACACTGTTTTCATACGTTAATTAGATTGTTCGAATTCTAATAATCTAGGGAAAACTTAGTTTTTTTTTCGTACCTTTTCTGAAATTTTTGTGATGGGAGGTGGGATAATTTTTAGGATATATCTAATCAGAAGAATTCTGTTTTATATTACTCAGTTTTTGAATTCTTTACAGCTGTTGACAAGGGGGTTAGTTGGCTAGATTGTTCCTTTCGTGCCACAGGCGGCACACAGGGCAGAGGGTTTGATTCTCCATGCGTTGCGGTCCGCTTTCTGCACTATTAGTTCTTGTGTGAACCTGTTGCCTATTATTTCTTCTTCTTTAAGTATGGTTCTTTTTAGGGAAATTTTGGGTCTGTTTTTCTGTTCCTCTCATGCGTTCAAATTAGCGCTTGCTGGTTCAGTCTGTTTTCATCTGGTCTAAGAACGTGTCCCAGGTATTTCCATCTGCGTTTTCTTATAACTTTTGAAACATATTCTTGGTGGGTTTTATTTCTTAGGTTGCTATTTGTGACGAAATCGTTCCATTTTACGTTCAACAATTTTCGGAGACATTTGTTTTCGACGCTGCTTAACTTTTTACAAGGGGAAGGGGGTAAAAAATTGGGGGGAAAGTGTTACTGTAATTTATGAAAAATTCCAGTGTAGTTAAAAGACAACTTCATAGGCATTAAAAACAATAAAAAAGCATGGATTTAACAGAAAGTGAACATGGACGTTCAATAAACAGCAAGAATAAAAATCAAGAGACTAAAGTTAATGCACACCAAACAGGAAAATAGAGAAAATCAACATATATGGTGGACGAAAATAGCACAGAACATGCAAGAAAATAAACATAGTAGTAAAGTAAAATTAACGCATAGCATTGAGTAACTCCTTAGGGGTGTGAGATGTTAGCGATCTCACATGTCAGTGGCTCTACTAAAAATCAACATACAGTATGAACGAACATAAATAAAGAGCAAGAAAGAAAGTCGACAAAAAATATAATCGAAAGACAGTACAGAACCTACAAGAGAGTCTACCATGCACAACATATATAAAATTTAAAATAGAAAAAAATCAACAGACAATATGAACGAATATCCATACATAATAATCAGTATGATATTAACAAGAATAAGTATGAAAAAAGGAGAAATCTACCCCAAAAAAATTATACATCATGATTTGATTACTGTTGCCAGTAATTTACTCGTCTTTTACTCGTTGTGTGCTATGGTGTGTTCCTGATAAATGTCTTTTGGTAGAAACACGTGTCCACTGATTAACACAACTTAATTACTGTTTTCAATGTTTGACTGTTAATGCAGATACTATAATCTATAAACCCTTAACCCATCAGGGTCGTACGGGTACCACATTGGATGCCTCAGCACACAGAGTCCTCCAGCGAATTATATCCTCAGCGATGCAGATGAGTGTGGAAATATCTTGCCCTGTCCATTCCTTGATGTTGTCTGTCTATGTCTTTATTTGTCATCCTCTGCTTCTTCCACCCTCGACAGTTCCCTGCAGTATTGTTTTAGACAAGGAATCGTACCTGCATACATGTCCGAACCATGCTAGTTTTCGTCGTTTCACTATTGAAAGAAATGGCTCCTGAACACCTGCACACATCTCTACTTTATTTCTTACGTACACATTGGTCATATAGGAAATTCGTAGAAATAATGCAGATACATTATTCTTTGAAATCGTTAGTTTTAATTTGTTGCATGAATAATATTGTTATGAAGTTCCGAGAAATTACGGAATAATTTGGAAGGTAACAGACAATGTGTTGACTCAAGGTGAATTGGTGCTAGCTGAACCGATACCATCTATAACATCAGACCTGCTTGCTAATTGGAAAAACGCTTTCCAAAATGACTCATTTGATCATTATAATGGTTTTCACTGGTCACGTTTTGTATATTTTGTGTTGACATCCAATGTTTATATTATGCACATCTCAACTTAATACACTAGAAAAAGGCCTATAAGGTAAAAATTATGTATCTTGAAACCCTTTAATTGTATATGCAACAGGTAACAGAGGATTATTTTGATATCAAGGTAAGCTTATTTTATGAAAGCATTTGTTTTAATTTGCCATAAAAGTAAACAAGTTTATGAAATCATTTTTTGTCGTCTCCTTCTCTTCAGCATCGGCGGTCGTGTTATATTGTAAGATCTGTCGTCAGGGCAAAGTCCAGTCTTCTTCAGATCCAAGCGGCTGTCCCATAGATTTTGCCTCAAATCTGTATTCTCTGGCCAGCTTCGCTGCCTCTGCTCTTTGTATGTTGGCCATTTCTGAAGTATGTGCTCAGAAGTCTGGGTTCCGGATCCACATGGAAGTTCATCTGTGTATGAGATCCTCAGTCGGTAAAGGTGACCCTCACCTGAGCTTATAGCGGCTCATACTTGCTTTATGCTGCCCGTTACTGGACATACGAGGTGAGTGGCCTCATGGGTGAGGATATCAGCGCAACAAAATATTCCGCTCCGTCCTGGTATGCTGCAACACCGGTTTGGTCCGCGACTGCGTATTCGTCCAGCGATATTCTGGCTTATACCGCAGTTGACCCCTATATCTAGAAACTTTTCCACTATCCACCACCTGTAGTAGGGGTCAGAAGTTCCCCCCCTCCCCAACCTCACCAGGATCATTAGTTTTAATTTGATATCAAAACAAACAAGTTTATGAAATCGTTAGTTTTAATTTGACATCAAGATAAACTGAGTTTGTGGGTGCTGTGAAGAATTAACACAGTGATGTATATATTAGCACTGTGAAGAATTTGTACAGTGAGTTCTATATTAGTACTGTGAAGAATTAACACAGTTAGGTCTATGATGTTCGTCCGTCGTGATCGACGATGACCAAAAACTCAACCATAATAATAATAACAATAAATAATAAAATAATAAAGTTAATAGTGCGTTTTTAAATGACTAGCAAGTCCAATGCGCGCACAAAATGTTCTTTTACAGAATTGACAACAATAGAAGGTATCTGTGTGAGGTTGAGATGTTTTTTCTTTTCTACGTGTCCTGTTTACATCTGAGATATCCGTAAGTGTCCGAACATTCCATGAACCAACTAGGATTGATTCACACTTTGTTCTCTTCATATTTAATTAGTAAAGATAAGTAAATAAATGGGTTGAGAAATGACTAGCGCTGAAGTTGGTTTATAGTGTGGAAGAGTTGCGATAATCGTCAACCACACTCTCTCTCCTGAGTTTTATCTTGGTCCAGTGGCAAGACAAAGTCGAGACAACTGGGAGAAAATCAGGTGCAGTGGATGGCCAGAGCGTACTATGTGTCTAACTGTGCCCTATGCTGTCCACACAGTTCTGCTGTTAGCGCCTATGTACCCGTTGAGTTACCTGCCAACTTCTTAGTTGGCAGGTAACTAATATTGCAGAGAAAGTACACATATTTTCCTTGATGATATCATACCAAACCTGCATGACCGTTCCGCAAAGACGGGGAATCATCACGTCACCACATAATGGATACATACGTTCGCATGAATAACATGCATGCGAATTAGTTAGGTCTATATTAGTACTGTAAAGAATTAACACAGTGAGGTCTATATTAGTTCTGTGAAGAAAGAATTTGCACATGGAGGTCAGTTTTAGCATTATGAAGAGTCAACACAATGATTAGGTCGCACTGTGAAAAGTGAATATTACGAAGAGGTCTCACAATGCAGTCATACCATTGAGATTCAGAAAAAAACACACAAAAAAACAAAACAACCCACAGTGGAGAGTGTACATTTATAACCTGACACAGTGAAGAGTCAGAACAGTGAGTCAGCATATTTAAGATAAGCGCAGTGAAGAGTATGCACATTTAATAAGATTCGCTAGAGATATATCATGGATAAAGTTTCACATGTTTTGACTCAGAAACAAATATATTTCAGTGTTTTCAGCGCGCACAGGTAAAAGTAATAAGAATCTCCAGTAGCTTGAAGTTATTACATACACACTTAAAGAGCGTTGGCTGGCCTCAAAACTGACTGCACGTGCGCATAGCCATTTAGTGATTCCAAATGCGCAATTCGAAAGGTACAATGTCCATGCCAGTAAGTATGATAGAGTGCATTATTAGTGCGTGTTCGCTTAATACGGACTATTTTTCACCAGTGTTATTCATGCGGACATATGTATCCATTATGTGGTGACGTGATGATTCCCCGTCTTTGCGGAACGGTCATGCAGGTTTGGTATGATATCATCAAGGAAAATATGTGTACTTTCTCTGCAATATTCATCAATAGAGTCAGCTGATCGCTTATCAAGGCTGGCATACTCATAGGTTATGTGGATTTATAACACTGAGTCAATAACTTCAGGAAATATATTTTTTAAACATTTGTAATTAATACCTGAGGTTATTTTCTAGTAAAGTTTTGGGTTACAAAATCTAAATAAATATAAACCACAAAATGGGCTTAAAAACAGTTTTAAGTTAAATAAATACACAGAATCGTTTATTCGCTGGAGGATTCTGTGTGCTGAAGCATCCAATGTGGTACCCATACGACCCTGAAGGGTTAAGGGCTTATGGATGATGATGATTGATGAGAGTTTATAAGATTGCTATTTATCTATTGTATTTTCTCTGATTTGGCTGCAAATCGTCGCATGAATGAACGATGATCGATTTTCGGACTATGGCATGTTTTTTTTCACTTGATATGCGGTAATAATGTGACGTCTCCGAATGTAGATAACTCACCTGCTTCTTGATCTTCTTCTGAATCTTGCTGTTTTCATTTTCATGATGTATGTTCTTGCCGCTGTCCAATAAGGGTTCACTCCTATTATGTGGCCGAACCATTTAAGGCTCTGTTTTTCAATATAATTGACAACAAATGTTGTTCCAACAATTCATGTAATCTCTTCATTCCTCACACGATATCTTCTTGTTGAGTTTGCTGCTTCTTTTTAGACATATAATTTTACACATATTAAGCTTTCTATCTTATTCTTTTGTTAATGTCCTGCATGTCTGACATTAATATCACACTGTTCGTACGAATATTGAATTTATGATTCGCCTTTTGGTTTCAATCGGGATGGATTTGTGTTTCAAAATTGGTGCATGTTCGTAAATTACGTAGTTGGCTTTTTCAATTCTTGTCTCGAGCTCTCTGTCCATTTTCCCGTCGTCTGTAAAAATGCTCCCATGATATAAAAATTATTGCACGCGTTTCAGAAATTGATAATTTATCTTTGTGTTGATTGTATTGGGCTATCTACTTATAGACATTACTTCTGTTATTTTCTATATTGATATTCATGTTGTGATTAAGTCAGCTAACGTTGAGTAGGTTTATGTAATCTTGTAACTCTTTACTTGAACTGTGGTGTGGAAGTAGGCACTAATCGAAAGAGTAGTTCAGATAGTAGGTCATTTGGATGGTAAGTATCTGGTGGTGTCTTTATTGAGTTGGTAATATTATCTATATAGATAATAAACAATAATGGGATAAGACCTACCTCTGTCTAACTCCTAATGTTACTGAAAATTATTTTGCAAGTCTTGCAATTGTTATAACTTCACATTCATTATATTTGTATATAGCTCTTATACAATCTAATAATGATCCCTTGATTCTACAACTTTCAAGATAATTGCATAGTATCTCTCTACTGCTTATTCGGTCGAAAGCTTTCTCTTTATCTATAAAAAAATATTCATTCAGTTTTGTATTCTATTGTTTTTTCTCTAATATATTGTAGAGAAAGCATTGCATTTGTATACCCTCTTCCTTCTCTAAACCCGAACTGTTCCGGATTGAGCGCTGGATCCACCCCAATAGGTCTTATCCGTTTTTCAAGAATCTTAGCTAACATGTTACCGATGTAATTGCGGCTTATGTTAAACACGGTAGCAATGTTACAATATTGCGTCAGTTTACTTTGTTTGGATGCATGGAGAACGATTGTCCATTGCAATAATATATATATATATATTTAAATAAGATTGTGTCAACGTAGGATATGGTGGGACTAAAGACATATATGTCGATATTTTGTTGCAAACTATCATCATAATTTACAACTTTAAACACCAGACGGTATTTAAGATTGTATCCGGTGTAACGCTCATATTGCTAGTCAGCAGTGTTTCTACAACAAGTGTTGTGCAGTTTAGTACGAAAAATGAGTCTGCGGGTAAAATATATGACATTAAAGCAGATCAAAAATAAGATGTTAAAGTATTTCTGCAATTAAGTATCTCAAAGAAAACTATTTCATTATACTACAAACCCAGGAAAAAAGATTGTTCGTGCCTTGGGGATAAGTAAACGATCATTGCACCATTGTACAGAGAAATCTAAAATTTCTCATTCAAGACACACAAAAAGTTGGCTAAGAGTGATGGACAATTTTTATATAATTTATCACAGAGAAATTTGCAATATCCAATGTTTCATAATAATGACGCAGTGACTTTAGGGAACTTAGAAAGTTGGTTAAGAAAGAATAATGACACTGATATTATGGAAGACTTGGGAGTTTGAGATTTACTTTTCGAAAATATGTTGTTGGTAGAAAACTTATTTGCCAGAAGCCTCATATGTTGCAGTGAGAAGAAAATATTTACACAAGGTCAGAGAAATAAGATTGTTATGATATAGTGCATTTAGGTGAAACTTGGATCAATGTGCACCATAGTAATGAACGAGAATTGGAAATATCTGATGCGATAATTAAAGACTACTAAAAATAGCAGCAAAGAACAGCACACCAGTATGTTAACGCACTAAATGATAAACAATGCCACAAGTATCTCATGTACAGATCATATAATAAATCAGCTTCACATTCATATGCAAACACGGTGGACACATTATTGTAATAGTATACACTTATATGTCTAATCAACTCACAGAATATGTCTCACGTGGTAACATGCCCTTTCTCGATACACATTAGTATGCCGACAAAAATCAAATGATTTCATTGGTTTATAAAAACTGGACATGATGTACAAATATAAAGACTATATTTACCTGGTGTAACCATATTTCACATGAGCAAAAATGAAATTAATACGTTAATCAGATAATTATATTCCTTTTAGTTGGGGGGGGGAGGGGGCAAAGCTATACTGTTAAAAAAAGAAACGAAACTTATTTGGAGTTGTTTTTATAAAAGATATTAGCTGATTGGATATCTATCAACCTATCGACTGTGTCCACCTGGTCATTAACTTCTCCTGGTTACCTGAATTTACTCATCTCATGATTCGTGAGGTGATGAAAGAGGTCATGGTCAAAACAACATTTTTGGCAATAACGTGACAGATTCATGAGAATCATGTGAAACTTACTGAGCGAAAAACTATTTGACCATATTATTGAATTCCTATACAAGATTGACGGTCCTCGAATAAATTAATTAGAAAATTCAATACGCAAGTATGGCTCATCTCACTCAGAACAACGATACATCTTCGTTGGACGCTTACAGACTGCACAATCACAAATTGTAGTGGCCATGCAATTTAATGTGGTTAGAAACACCATTAGTCGCCTTTGGGGGTGATCTCAACAAGCTGGCTCAGTGGTAGACCTGCCGCGTGGTGAAATACCCAGAGTCACTGCTCCTGCCGAAGACCGCATCATACGCATGCGTAACCGCAGGAATCGGTTGGTATCTGCGTCCTCCACAGTCAAATAAATTCGAGCAGCTTTTCGAATTTCAGATCAAGCGACCAGGAACTGACTGCACAACGCTGGTCTTTGGGCTCGAAGACACTACAGAGGTCCTGTTCTTATAGACCGACATTGTCGGAACCGACTGCAGTGGGCGAATGAGCATCGCCAATAGACCGCTGGGAATGGTTGAAATGGGTTCCGTTTAGTTAAAGTCTGAAAGTATCATCATGTAAAGATTGAAACATTAATTTCATAAAATACAATTTTGGTACACGTTTGAAATAATGTTGCATTTCTATTTTAAAAATAGAAACGTGCTGTAGATAGTAAATCCAGCAACTCCGTAGAACAAGTGGGGGTGGTGGGGTGGAGTTCAGGAACTAGAACAAAACCTTTAGTACTAGGGATTAGCCAAAAGTTGGGTAATCCCCCCACCTCTTTTATAAAATTTTCCACGGAAAAGCCATCAATGTGTTCATGAAAAAGAGGGAATTTACATATTATAAAACCGGGTGACTTTGCGCCATTTTTTTCTACTTTTTGGCTATATGTGTTAAACATGTATATTCGTATTAAGTTTATATTAGTAATATATCATGAGAACTAGTTTGCTCTCGAAGTATACACATGAATTTTTGTCATACTAGATATATTTACAAAGATGGAGCAATAACCTTTAATTATTGTGTTTAGGTACCCTCCCCCCAACAACCCTTTTATTGAAGACGTATCTACGGCCTTGAATGACAATTTATAGAGTAACACAGTTTCAGATGACAGCACGTAGAGCAAGTGACGGTACAGTACATTGGTGATAAGGGCCTACAAAGTCTATAGCGAAGGCAGTGTTCATGGTCGTGAACAAGCTTTTAATTGTCACGTGGTGTGGAAGAGCAAATTACAGGCAGTTAAATCGTTCCAGTCCGCCGAAAAATGAATGTACGCAACTCGAACAATGTTCCGATGTTGGTGAACGAAATCTCGGCTATAGGACGAACCAAACATAGTTCAGTTTTACTGTTGATAGCTTCCTATACCAAAACCAAACTTTCGGATGATACATGGTTTCGTATCAACGGGCACAGGAGGGGGAGGGGGTGGCGCAAGTTTACAGACACTGGAATATATTATACAAGAAAGACGTATTCGACTCACGATCAACTTCCTGCTTACTTTGAAGCTATTATCCTTGGACATATTCAACTCAAGGTCGACTTCCTGCCTGCCAAGAAGCGATTATTCTTGGACGTATTGGTCTTCAAAGTACAGGAAACATTGGGTGGTCGGTCAACCGTCACAACATAAAAACAACACACACACTTGTCGACAGATCTGAATGCTCTCACAGGCTAGAAAAAAAACCTATCCGAATCAAAGGCGTATTTACGCTCTTCGATTCAAGCCACAATAGAAATAAACTATATGTGACGTGCCATTAACAGAACGTTGTCCTCACTGCCATTCTGTAAGCCTCTCGGTTCTGCGCAGCTGCTCAGATTCTTCGAGTGTCATGTTCAGAGAATCTTCGATGTCATGTGTCCATGGTAATCTTGGTCTGCGTCTTGTTCTCTTTCCTGGAACATTGTTTCGTTATATGTCCGAAATATGTAAATTTGCGTTTTTGATAGTTTTAGAAACTGTTCTTCTTCTATGTTCTGACCTTTGCAGACATTATTAAGGTCAGAACATAGGAGAAGAATGTAATGTTGGTATGTCGTTCTGTCCAAGATATTCTTAGAACCTTTCTATAACATTTCATTTCGAATGTCAATATTTTCTTTTCACTGCAGATGTCATTGTCCACGTCTCACAACCATATGTTGCTACTGGATAGATATAGCTTCTTAATAGTTGCAACTTTGTATTTTTCCCCTTGCCATACATTTTCTTCTGTGATGTTTTTTATAGGACCATTCCCAATCTCTTTCTAATCTCTGCAGTACAATCCCCTATGGTGTTGATGGTTGACCGGAGATATTCAAAGTTGTTGACAGCTATTGCAGATATTTAACAGAAGCTGGTCCACAGGTAATGTTCCGCAGGCATGGAGGGAAGCAATAATGATATCACTTCTCAAATCATGAAAATATGGCAACTGTCTCCAATTACAGGCCCATCAGCCTCTCAAGCTGTCTATACAAAAACATGAATCGCACTGTCAATTTTAGGATGCAGTGGTACCTTGAAAAGTGAAAACCTTCTGGTATCACAGCCAGTAGGCTTCAGACAGTGCTACTCTGCTGAAGATCGGGAAACCTACCTCTCCCAAGAGATTGAGGATGCCTTCCAAGATAAGAAACTGATAATAGCAGCATGGAAAGACCTCATGAAAACACTTGACAAGGTCTGGAAAGAAGGTCTCTTAAAGAAAGTGCAGGGTTAACTCAAGAATTTACAAATGGGTAAAAGCATACCATCATAATAGAAGAGCCTGGGTACAATTAGATGATCGCAAGAATAAGAAAGTCCTACTGCGTCATGGAGTCCCCCAGGAATGAGTCCTGTCACCCACACTTTTCTTGGTTTACATCAATGACTTAGTTGCCAAACTACCACACGGTATCAAAGTGGCAATGTAAGGTGACGACCTGGTGATCTGGTGCACGGAAGAACATGCAACAGTGGCCACTAAAAATACAAAGAGCTTATATGCCTTAACCTTATGGGCAAATAGATGGTGCGTCAGCGTTAACACAGATAAGTGCAGCACAACACTCTTTACTCTCTCACCAAAACATAAAGTCGGTGATATCAAGATAAATGGAGAACTCTTGAAAGAAAACAAACAACCAACATACCTCGGCGTTACTTTTGATGATAAGCTGACATGGAAGCAACACATTAACAAAGCCACAACAAAAACCAGGAGGAAGTTAGATATCCTGAGAAAACTAAGTGGAACCTCATGGGGAGGCAGTGGGAATATATACTCCGTAAAGTTTACCAACAAGGCATAAGACCACACCTGGAATATGGTTCGGCTGCGTGATGTTCTGCATGAAACACCACATTACAATATCTACATAAAGTGCAAAACCAGGCGCTTGGAGCAATGAAATCAACACATATAGTAGAGATGCAGAAAATGGGAAGAACGCAAACACATGGCGAATTCAGAGACACAAAGATACTAATACAAGCAGGAAAGTTGCAGTGTATGCCACGCCATTCAATGAAGGAAATATTCCAAAATCTAGCAATGGGTCGACTGAAAAGAAGCAGCTTTATCCACCAAGCTAAATGACTCCGCAGACAATTTACAGACCTACTTGAAGTTGACAGCCTCTTAAGGTCTGTACTAGAACAATCTCTTTGGAGTGAAAGGTATGGAATACCAATATACATTCAGACCCACGTGAAAGGAATACTAGGCGAGGACGAATAAAAGTGTGCAGCGAAGGACAGTCGCTCAGTTTCCTGGACGAGGAATATCCACAAGACATATGAGTCAGAGTATACATAGATGCGTCAGCACAGAATGCTGTGAGGAATGGAGGTGCAGGTGTATATATAGAATATCCACACAAGCCTAGAGATACGATCAGAACACCAACAGGGAAATTCTGCAGTAATTATCATGCAGAAATCCAGGCAATTAGGGTGACAACTGAAAAACTGATGAGCTTCAACCCTGGCCCACAGCCCGTGTTATTCCTGACAGATGCTAGATCAGTGCTTCACGCTGTCTAGTCTGGAAAACTAGCAGAGCTACAAAAAACTACTTAATAAACTGTCTTGCCAGTATTACGTAACTATGCAGTTGATACCCTCTCACTTTGGAATACCAGGAAATGAAAAAGCAGACCAATTGGCTAAGGAAAGTTCTGCCGAAGACCAACCAGATGTACCAATCACCTACCACCAGAAAAAACAGATGATCAAGTCAATAAGAAAGCCACAAACGCCAACACAAGATGACTAGCACATTATGGATAGATAGAACAAGTTATAATTCTACGCCTCAGAGCGGGACACAACCGACTCCGAGCCACATGTACACAAAGCTCACGATTGACGACACGACCATGTGTATATGTGGACAGGCAGCACAGAGTGCCAAACATATACTTCAAGAGTGTTCTGAGTATGAAACGCTGAGGCAGAAAAATGTCCCAGAGGAAACAACACTGGAATCAAATCTCTATGGGCCACTGTATGAACTACAAAAGATAGTAAGTTTTATTCAGGAGACAAAATTACAGATATAGACATTTTTCAAGTGAACGAAAGAAGAAGAAAAAGAAATCACTCTGGCCCTTTTTGGACTTCAAACCAGTCAGATGTTTCTCTCTCGAGGCGGAAATAAGGCTTTTGTTTCTGATAAAGCATTTTAATGAGCGATATGAGATAGTCGCTGTATATTAACTGCAGCGGTAGAGGAAGCTTTGCAACGCTTGAAATACAATAAATATCCTGGACCAGACAATATTACAAAGGAAGAATTTTTTTAACTCACTAAATAGGGAGTATTTCATAGAAATAATTGCGAAAATGCGAAATGACATATATAACAGTAGAATGTGAAGACCACGGAACAATCAACTTTATGAGCCAAATGACCAAAATCCTATTACATATAATAATAAGCCGAATAATAGGAAACTTAAAACCAGAAATTTCAGAAGAGCAATGTGAATCTGTTGAAGTAAGAAGCACAAGAAGTGCCAAATATATACTACGACCAGTGTTGGAGAGGGCAATAGAAGTACAAACTGACATGTACTTGTGCTTCATGAATTATAGTAAAGCATTTGACAAGGTGAAGCATTCAGAAAGAATAAAATGTTAGAAAAACTCAATGTTGATGGGAAAGATCTGAAGATAGTAAAAAATATGTATTGGAAACAAATAGCTGCGATTAGGTTTAACAGTAATGTAGAAGAATTCTAAAGCATAGAGATGGGCGTCAGACAAGTATACATAATGTCTCAAAATCTTTTCTTCCTATATACAGATGATATAATGCGAAACATAGCATGTCAGGAATAGCCGTTGAAGGTTACAATCTGAATAATATAAGATATGCTGCCGATACAGTTCTGATTGTAGGGAGCGAACAAGAACTTCAAGCATGTTAGACATGGTAGTAAAAGAAAGTGAAAACGAAGGCATCAGTTTAAACAAGAAGAAAACAAAAGTAATGGTTGTTTCAAAGAAATGCACACCGCCAAAATGTAGTATTGCTATTTGTGATGTACAATTAAAGCAAGCGGATAAAGTCAAGTATCTTCGCATCATTTTAACATCAGATGGCGGGTGCTCCAATGAGATCAAGAACAACATAGCACAGACCAAATCAACATTTAAAAAATTAGAAACATTTTATGCAGTGGAGTAATATCAATGCATGCACGAGCTCGGGTGCTAGGATGTTATATTGAGCCAATCCTTCTGTATGAAAGTGAAGCATGGACAGTAAATACAAATGCCCAAGATAAGCTGGAGGCAACTGAGATGTGATTTTTAAGAAGAATGATGAAAATTACATGGACAACCAAGAAAACTTATGTAGAAGTTCTCAGAGATGCTGGAGTAAAAAGACAAATTATAGTAATATTAGAAACAAACAATCAAAGATTTTAGGGTATGTGATGAGAAAAGTAAAACTTGCACAGTTAGCAACCACAAGAAAGATCAAGGAGAGAAAAGACATAGGAAGACAACGAGAGAAATCTCTGGATGTGTTGTCACTGTGACACCAAAAATAAGTCACTAACTTAACTTATTAACAGCACAAGAGACTTGAGATGGAGAAGCAAGATCGCCTATGCCACTACCATGCCATTTTTTTGATTTTTGAGATTGTGTGGGAAGCCTTAGATTTTCATTATGTTCCATAATTTCTGGTGTGCTACACAGTCAAATGCCTTTGATTAGTTAGTGAAACAGATGTAATGAACTTGCAATGAACTTTGTATTTCTCTATTATATTTCGCATGTTGAAGATGTAATCCCTAGTACTTCTATTCTGTTTAAAACCTGCATGAATTATATTTATTTCTTGTTCATATGTTGTTCCAATTTTTTCATGATTATCTTGAGAAGTATCTTGCTGGTATGACAAATCAGTGCAACTGTTACATAAGAAGATTATCTTAACACATGTGGCGCACATTCCTTGTGCCTATTCGTAGTCTGTTTCTCTTTTTTAGAGGGTTGACAGTGTGGAATAAACTAACATTGGTTAATTGAGGGTAAGTGCAAGTAACATCTACTAATACCAGCTGTTTGGAATCTTTTGTAATATGTACTAAAGTCAGACAAGGCGATTACAAACACTATTATGATCCTTAAACCTACATATTAATTGGAGACCAACAGTAACTGCCTCAAAATTGACTCACGCACTGGAAATAGTTTTCACGTATGATGATGGCTGTGTTTATTGTAAAGAATAAGAAAAAATGAATAATAAACACTAGGAAAAATATGCGGCATTTGATAATAAGTGAGACTGTTGGGGATGAAAAAGAAGAAGTTTAACTATCAGAAGAGGAAGTACAATGAGTTTTAGTTAAGGTATCATGACGAGAGAATTTACGGACACGAAGCCAAGCAGATGAAAGTATACTGTCAGAGTATGAGCATCGACGAAAGAAATCAACTTATCTCCTAGGATTTATCAAGAAAGTAGCATTCATCACTACATAAGCAGCGACGGCGAAGATGTTTTTTTCCATACATGTACCCTATAGTCTTGATAATCTGTGCGTTCAGTGTAAGGAAAGCTGATTTACCATGTGTTTTACGTACGTACTAGGCCCTACAAGAAAAAAAATATCTGAAATTCTGATGAAATGTAACGACAGAAAGTTCCTATGTAGCAGTGGTAAATACGAAGTTAATTATAAAGGTTACTGAATATAACTATCAATATAAATAAATCAGAAATAACAATAAAACAAAGAACAAAGACAATTTTCATCGTGTCCTATGTAGAAGAATTTGAGGCAATCTTTGAGTACATAACTTGCATCTGTTTCAGAAGTAAATAACTTTAACCTTTTTTCTGATACGGTGTTTGTAATCTCTCTATAGCGCATCAGTGTTTGTAATCTCTCTATAGCGCATATTTATACCAATTCATTTTTAAACAAACTTATCAAAATTATACTATTTACATTTCATCAGATGGCGGAAATTTTACTTACCTTGGAAGCACTCTCTCTCGCGATGTCAACATTGATGTGGAAATTAACAATAGACTGGCAAAAGCTAGTGCTGTATTTGGCAGTTTATGCAACAATGTATGGGACAGAAGAGGTATAAGAACAACCACCAAACTACAAGTATATCATGCTGCTGTTATACCAACCTTACTATACGCTTGCGAAACGTGGACAGTGTATGCTAGACATGCAAGAAAATTAAATCATTTCCATCTTACCTGCCTACGTAAATTACTAAACATCCATTGGTGGGACAAAGTACCAGACTACGATGTTTTGGAAAAATCAACCTCAATAAACATCCACACAATACTTATGAAGGCGCAGGCACGCTGGACAGGCCATCTTGTGCGTATGGAGAACTCGCATTTGCCAAAACAAATATATTATGGAGAACTCAAGACAGGATTTCGAAAAGTTGGTGGACAGAAAAAGCGTTTCAAAGACACGCTCAAGTCATCCTTGAAACATCTTAACATTGACATAGGCGCTTGGGAGAGCCTCGCTCAGGATAGAACAGCATGGCGTTACAGCACTAGCGGCGGAAGAATTCAGACAAGATACTTCAAGACAGAAGCGGACACGTAGAAAAGAAAAAACATCTCAACCTCACACAGATACCTTCTATTGTTGAATTCTGTAAAAGAACATTTTGTGCGCGCATTGGACTTGCTAGTCATTTAAAAACGCACTATTAACTTTTATTATTTTTATTATTCATTGTTATTATTATTATGGTTGAGTTTTTGGTCATCGTCGATCACGACGGACGAACATCATTTACATTCTTCAATTGTCTATCTATTACTATTTCCACTTATGTCGTTAAGCGTCGTGGAAGGGGGGGGGGAAGAATTGTTGTTGTTTATCTTTGGCCATTGGATAGCATTAAGGTTTCTTTGATTGTCTCCACCCATTTAGTTCTTGGTCTTCTTCGTGCCATGTAGCCCCGATCTTCTGCCATTGTGTGCACGAAGGGCTGGTTGTGTTGGTTCCATTATCACGATGTGGCTAAAACATATGGTTTGGTTTCTCTCGATGTAATCTTGACGAGATGTTCCTTATTTCTTTCGTGATATCTTCATTTCTTCGCCGGTCTCTTCTGGTGACTATTAAGTGTCTATATCGAATGTATGTTATTACATAAATATTGTGTGTGTCTCCATCAAATTATTATAATGTGATTTAAATTGCATAGGCCTATTAATGGCTGTACTCAGGGCCGTAGATATTATTAGCATAAGCCATTTCAGAGAAGAACAAGCGGGTTTCAGACCTAACCGCTCAACAATAGATCACATCTACACCTTAAGAACAATAATAGAAGAATCCACAGAAAGACAATCAAAATTCATGATCAATTTTGTAGATTTCCAGAAGGCTTTCGATAGTCTTCACAGACCATATCTCTGGAAAATTCTTACGCTTTACGGCATCCAGACGAAATATATCAATATCATAAAAGCTTTTTACTCCAATACGGCTTGCTGTGTAAGAACAGAATTTGTTGTTTTTTTCCAGCTGGTTCCCAGTAACAACGGGAGTAAAACAAGGGTGTGTTTTGTCTTCAGTACTGTTTTGCATCGCGATTGACTGGGTGATGAGGAAATGCACAGACAAAAAAAACAGCTAGGAATCAAATGGGTAAATAACAAGACCCTGGAAGATCTAACCTTCGTAAATGATATTGCTCTCCTGAGTTCAACACATCAAGATAAAACAGAAAGACTCAAATTTTTTGCACAACAGATAGGCCTTCAAATAAACACATAAAACGAAAATCATGAACTTTACCGGCCTGACAGAATCAATTAAACTAGATAATAATATACTAGACCAGGTACTAGACAATGTTTCAAATTTCGTATATTTGGGAAGCAAGATAACAGCAGACGGAGATACCAACTCAGAAATCAAGACTCGAATCGCTCTCGCCTCCAACGCCTTTAACAAACTCTCAAACATCTGGAGATCGAAGATCGCAAGTAAACACATCAAACTGCGACTATTCAATGCAAGTGTGATTCCATCATTGACATATGGATGTGAAAGTTAGAAATCTACCGCAAAAATGGATAAAAAGTAAGTTGCCTTCGAGAATAGATGCCTCAGAAATAGATAATTGGATAGACTTCAAATCATACGACATACTAAGAGAGGAGACAAAACAAGAATACGTGACGAACATCATCAGAAAACGCCGCTGGACATACACCGGACAGGTACTTAGAATGAAGGAAGACAGAATTCCACGACAAGCCTTCATGTGGACACCAAACTGGAAAAAGAAAACAGGGAAGACCAAAAACAACGCTCAGAAGAACATTTATGAATGAATTAAAATCAACAGGCATAAATGCACAAGACCTGCAATCCCTAGCAACTGACCGACAGGCATGGAGAACTATAACCAAACTTGGCAAAAGAGGAACTGACTGACTGATTAAGGAGAGGGTTTTAATTTTGAAGACCTTCTTGTGAAAAATCGCAAAAAAGGGTGGAGGGGATGTGTTAAAAATCGAGTTTTTGGTTAAACTCGTAGTTCTAAAAGTCATGTTCAGATTATCGAAGGAGGGGTTTGAATACCTCAAACCCATTCCTTATCTACGGTCCTGACTACTTGATTTTTATATAAATAACATGTTGAAAAATTTGTTGAAAAAGACATCTTGTAGACGAGAAAGTTGTACGACGCCACGACCTATATCACATCAATCACCCTGTCATAGCATAATTACCAGTTAGGACCGGTGGTGGTATAATTACCATCTGACTATTGTTGTTAAAATTAGCAGGAATATTTATGATGGAACAGACATTGAACAATTTCTTTATACATTCATCAAGGCATATTGGACAGTGTTAAATATGTGGACTAAATATACATATTTAGGAAATATAAGCCTGAGAACCGCAAGTAGGTAAGGCAATCACTGGCTGACTTGTTATTTATGATTGATAGTCATCACTGTCCTGTTTCTTATCTCAGTCTCAGTCTGTGTTTACTTTCGCAATTGTTAGTGTACAATACTATTGTCAATAGTTAAAAAGATTCGTTTATATGTGTTATTTTTGTAGTCAGAAATTGTTAGATTTGTGTTGGTTGTTCAAAACAGACAGTTTACTTTCTATTTTCAGATGTTCAAAGCATCAGCAGTGAGAGTTTTTAGTGTTTCACTATCTTCACTGATGACAGCGGTTCTCGTTCTGTTTGGACAAGTTTGAGGAGTAGCCATAATCCAAATTAATTATTAATTAATCAATGGTGACTCTAGTCATGAGTTAACTAAAACAATTAAATAAAGCAAGTGTAAGTATAAACAAAACGTCCATGGATCAATAGTGTTGGTTGATTGTTTATCATATGCTATGCTGATGCTGTTTTAGTGTTTGTGTTGGGTACTGGGTTATTATAATGATTATAATGAGTTATCCTAGGCATCATATTATTATCTGAGATGTCTGTCTATTATTAATATGGCCTTATTTATTAAATAGGCTGAATTGGCCTATTGTATAGCAGTCTAATAATAAATAGGCCTAAGCTATATTGCTATTAGGCCTATAGTCTATAGGCCCTATTGAACTAGATTCTTGATTAGGAACAGGCGTCACAACACTGGGGACATCCCCATATATGCTCTGCTTGCCATTCCGTCAGCCATCAAAAAGTGAATAGTGTATAAGCTCAGTGTCACAGTCAGTTGATGATTACACATTCTTCTGATCTTTCCAGAGAGGGTGCACTTTCTCCTGTCGCCTCTAGTCCCTCCCATTTCTACCATCCACTGAATGTGTACATTGTCTTGTTCAACCTCGTCCCTGTCTTTTTGTAGGGTATCCATGACCTCTCTAATTAATTCAATTTTGTCTCTTCTTATCTCAGTGTCATTCACCAAGGCTCTACTGGTCAACTCATCGTCTCTTTTGTTTCCCTGACTCCAGCATGACTTGGACAGTAAATCCATGTAATACTCTGCACATTGTTAAGAAGACTGACCCATGCAGTTCTGATCATACACTTCTCTATCTTTCGCAATCTGCAGAAGAAGATGCAACTGTTCAAGTAAACATGTCATTTTTACAGTGATCCTTTCCAGTAATTTGCTTACAGTATTTTGCATTGTTATTATTCTATATCCCTGCAACTGCATATGATCCGTACCAGGTTTAGGTAGTGGTATCAGATAACTGTGCAGCCAGTCTTACCAGGTTTAGATATTGGTATCAGATAGCTGTGCAGCCAGTCTTACCAGGTTTAGATATTAGTATCAGATAGCTGTGCAGCCAGTCTTCACAGGAGATCCATTTTTAAAGCTGCTGTTAAATATACTAATGCTTTGATCTCATCATCCTATAGCTTACCAATGTCATCATGCCCTGGTGAAGTATTTTTGGAACATTTAAGTATAGATTTAATTTCTGATACATTGGTGAGTGTATTGAAAACATAAGATTACATGTAGACAATAGAATGAGTTTATGAATATATGTAAAAGAGGATCTGTGCCTCATCAGATGGGGCAAAGATCTGCAGGCAAAAGGTGATACAAACCATTACAAAACAAAGAGAGAATCAACAAAAGCTGCAAAATAATTAATTTACTGCTTGCCGCTACATTATGTAAAAATTATTAAACACCAAAACTACATCAGATAAAACTTGCATATATAGTTATGTAATTTTGTACAATACAAGAATCAGTGGACAAATCACGTGACAACAGTCCGTCTTTTTAATTGCATATGCTATTGCACTATCTCGGAAACTTAAAAAGTCATAACTTAAAATACAGATCTAGCGATTTGCGCATAATGAACTGGCCACCCACCTCCCACTCAGTGTGTAGCGAGCATGTCGAGTGATCAGGGGCTCTCATTGCGCAAAGTGTAGAATACTGGATGCATCAGTATATGCGTCTTTATCGGAATTTCGTTCTGTTTAATTATGTTAGCTATTTGTTCCGTAGAAACCTGTCCACTGATTCTTGTATTGCACCTGTAACTTTTATCTGGAAGAGAAAAACATTAGTATAAAGAATGGTTTCTAAGATCCCTTATAAAGCTAATCATTTCTTTGTAATGCTGGATGACCGACTTAACCTTGATCTATCAAACTTCCTTCTGTTAGAGATCAGAATGTTGGCATGTGATGTAATATTGACAAAACCCATAAATTATAAATAAACCTGCTGCAGATTTTTGTCCCTCACCTACCCTATATATATATATATATATATATTTGGGGAATATTAGCTTTGGGGAATGCTACAGAATGGGTCTGTGTGGCATTGACACAGGTGTTACATCTGCATCGTTGGTAACTGATTGTATTTTTTGGGGTGGAAGTGTCACAAAAACCTGCTAGTTAAAATCTATTAACAGTACATCATAACATATTTGAATGGATATATGTATAGGACTACAGCAAGCTTGAGAAACACTTTTGACCATTTCCTTTTATTCAAAACAATTATATGGGAATATATCTAAACTGCATCCAGCTTTGTGATAGAAAGGTACAGAAATCTAAGACAGTCAAGGAACAGGATTCAATTTTCACTGTAGGCAATTGTGATTCCAGACACTTTTCAGACAGCAATGGTTACCTACTAAATGTAAATATTTCCTAGAAAATAACTACAACCAAAAAGTGCTGAGATGATTGCTTTATCCTGAATTGTTGAATCAGTCCCCAGGAGTTACAAACAATTAGCTCCTACTTCCCATGTGGAATTGGGTGGTTTCTGCAAACATTTATTTTGTAACAGGAAAACTTAACTCTCAGCAGTTACAATGCTTTGAGCTCTCCTACTCAGCGGGGATACATTCTGGTGGTTTCATGGCTTTTTTTACCTTTCTGCAACATGCAGGGTTGGAGTCATGGTGATCAGCATCTCTTTCTGTCAGGTAAGAATAGCAACCCAGCTCTGGACCATGGTCACTGGTATGAGAAGAGCAACCAGCTATGCATTCCCAGCCATCCAATGAGATTCTCCAATTATGCAGGATAACAATTTGCCTGATTTTGGGCACTCTCAGAGAGTTGACTTATTCTGAACAGAGTTGCTTTTCACCACACCCTATGTGCCACCCGTTCATAGCTAGGGCCATGTTCAGGATTGGAGCTAATTTGACTCTACCAGAGTGATGGGCAATGCTGGATTCTCAGAATGTTGAACTACAGAGGAAAATGCATTTATACAGATGAAATGCTGTGGGGCTTCCACAAGAGAAGTCTCACTTTATTGGCATCTCATCTACTGAAAGTTTATTGTTGGATAATGGTCGTTTGGATAGGCTAATAGTGAGACCTTCAGAACTTCCACATGGGGAGTGGAATTAGTAAAATACTGAATGTATTATATACCAGCATCATGTAAACTACAACAAGTAAAACAGTATCAATATCTTGGACACATAGTCACAAATGATGGCAGATGTGAAACAGAAGTTAAAAGGAGAATAGGAATGGCTAAAAGTACCTTCAATGACATGAGGAAATTATTAATATCTAAACAAATTACAAACAAGTTAAAAATGAGAATTATAAAATGCTACATCTATTCCATATTAATGTATGGCTCAGAAACATGGACACTAAATAAACAATTAGAAGACAAAATTGATGCCTTTGAGATGTGGGTATATAGAAGAATAGGGAGAACATCACGGAAAGAGAAGAAAACAAATAAAGAGGTGCTAAAGACACTTAATATGAAGAAAGAACTACTAAGAGAAATAAAGATCAGGCAAATAAAATACTTTGGACACATTAAAAGACATGACACCCTATTGAAGACCTTACTTGAGGGTAAAGTCAAAGGGAAGCGAGCAAGAGGTAGGCAGAGATACAAGTGGGAGAGTAACATTACACGATGGACAGGTTACAGTCTAGCAGATTGCACCACCAAGACAAGAGACAGGAGATGTTGGAGATACGTTGCAGCCAACCTTCGTTGCGGAGACGGCACTTGATGATGATGATCATAGTTGTATGGGTTGGGCTTATGTCAATTGGCAAGACAACACATTCCAGTTCTCTGGATTACATCCTGCTGGAAATTTAGTAAAATTAAACAAACCTTGTGTAGTAGATTGCAAAGATCACAGAACAATGAATCTTATGAGTCAGATGACCAAGATTCTACTGTGCATAATAATGAGGCGTGTAAGAGGAAAAATAAAACAAGAGATTGCAGAAGAACAATGCGGATTCGTAGAAGGAAAAGGCACAAGAAATGTCCTATTTATAATAAAAACATTAATGGAGAGGGCCATAGAAGTACAAGAACTATACCTTTGTTTCATAGATTACTGCAAAGCATTTGAGAAGGTGAAGCATTCAGAGATTATTATTCTTCTTCTTCAGCGTTCACTCTCAAATAACCACAACGAATATTGCGTGTGATTTTCACCAGGGAGCGTGAAGTACGTTGTGCTGCAAGTTCCACAGTAAAACTGTGATTATTTGCACCCCGGTTGCCACTTGTGGTCAGGACGTCCTAGGTCCAGCACATCCGTTTTCGTCATTCCTTTATTTCGGGTTTGGTCCCTAGTCCATGACAGCCTGTGTATCTGTCGCCGGGCACGCTGGTGTGAAGTGCCTCTTCGCCAAGGCGCTTGTCAAGCGTGTCTATCTGGCATGAGGTGCCCCTCCGTCTATAAACCCATCTCGTGCAATTGGACAAACTCTGCCTGTGTCCATCGGGTACTGAACCTTTTCTCATCCGCGAGCCTGGTTCCGTATGAGGAAGAACTCGCCAGAAGAGTTGGACACTGGCTTGTTCGCCCTCCTACCCGAGGCGTCATTCACAGACATCGTGAACCCCTCGTATAAGTTTGAGTCTCACACCACGCGTTTGAGAGCAAGGCGTTCTTGAGCTGAGCGGCCTTGTCCCAATAGCGCCTGAGCCCATAAGGTACTGAACCCTTTCTCTCTGCAAGCATATTTCCGGTATAGGAAAGCTTGACAATAGAGTTGGGCCAGGGCTAAATCGTTGTCCCTTTTGTGCCTGAGCCCATAGGTACTGAACCCGTTCTCTCTGCTAGTGTGTTTCCGGTATAGGAAATCTTGACATTAGAGTTGGGCCAGGACTGCTATCGTTGTCCCCTTCTTGTCTAAGCCCATCGGGTTCGGAACCCTTTCTCTTCGCGAGCATATTTCCGGTATAGGAAGGCTCGTCATTAGAGTTGGTTTAGGTCTTTTTGCTTTTCCGAGCACCCACAATTGGGTCTGGGTCTCTGCCTCTGCTTATAAGGATCACAGGTAACTAGAAGCTCGTCTCGAGCTAACAGAGCTTAAAGTTCCCCTTTCCTAAGAACTTTTCATTTGCAGTTTGCGCTGCCCTCTAGCGCTGTTCTGCCCTTTCATTGTACTCATTATGACATATATTTGTTTCTCTACATGCAACCACCTTTACATGTCTTTTACATTGGCCGCCCCTCCAATGTTCTGACTGGACTAACAGGCGTCACTGTATGTTGACAGTGTCGCTGTATGTGGTGATTAAAATGGTGTCAGAGATATTGTCTGTCTCTTCTGCAGTCAAATCTCTTTCCATCTGCTTCCTCCACAGTCTCAGACACGATCCCCAAATGATTTGGCCAGAATCAGCTCGAGCTGCTGTTTTCCACGGTGCACCGCGAGGAGGTACATTTGGGATCTTGGTTATCTGCTAACCCTGGGTCCACCGAGAGCATTGCGTTCCCTTTGTACCTCTCAGAGATTATAAAACTGCTAGAAAATCTTAATGTTGATGGGAAAGAATAGTAAGAAATATGTATTGGAAACAAACGGCTGCGATGATAGTTAACAACACTATAGGAAGATTTCAAAAGATAGAAATGGGTGTCAGGCAAGATTGTGTAATGTCACCGGATCTTTTCTCCCTGTATACAGAATACATTATACGAAATATAGAAGGTATGCTATGAATAATAGTAGGGGGATGGAATATAAATAACTTGAGATATACTGATGACACAGTACTGATCACAGGAAGCAAACAAGAACTACAAGCCCTGTTGGATAAAGCAGTGAATGTGAAAACAATGGCCTCAATTTAAAGAAGAAAAAAAAAGAAATAATGGTTGTCTCAAAGAGACATACACCACCAAGATGCAACATAATGATTACCAGTAATGACACAAAATTAACACAAGTTGAAAAAGTGAAATATCTTGGCACCCTGTTAACATCAGAAGGTAGATGCTCAAGTGAGATAGCCAAACAGCACAAGTCAAATCAGTATTCCAAAAAATTAGAACCATTTTGTGCAATGGAACACTATCAATGCAGACCCGAATTCGGGTGCTGAGATGTTATATTGAACAAATTCTTTTTAGTTTTTATGGATGTGAAGCATGGACTGTAAAAACAAAAATATTCAAAACAAACTGGGGGCTACAGAGGTGTAGTTTCTTGGACTTGGAACTCTGGTGAAGGAGGCTATTGTCTACCACCACTTGACTTACGCCTTGGATGCAACCAACAGAATGTAGAGAGGTCATTGACATGGAATGCTGGCTGGGAAGGATAGCAATATGTTGAAATATGATTAAAAAAACCATGGACAGCTAAGATAACTAATGCAGTTTTTCTCATTGATGCTGGTGTAAAAAGATCAACCATATCAAACATTAGGGGCAGACAGTCAAGGTTTCTGGGGCATGTGCTGAAAATACAACTTGAACACTTAACAACCACTGGAATGATCAAGGGGAGAAGAGACGGGATGACAATGAGAGTAATTGCTAGATGAACTAGTAATACGGCGTGGGAGAAGTTCACTAACCAAGCTTATTGACAACAGAGAGTCGTGGAGAAACATCACCTATGCCATTCGGCATGGCAATGGCACTTGGTTGGAAATTTAGTAGGACTATTGTTTAGAAGAGATCCAGTGGAAGTTTGAGAATGAATGCTTAAAAACATATTTAGATATTTATACAGCAGGTTGTGGTTGTTATTTAATTAGATTGCAAGTGTAAGGAATTATAATATTTGATTTCAGTTTGTTGAAATGACAATCAGGTCACGAAATATCTCATAGAAGCACTGTTGGTTATGAAAACTTTTACAACTTTTGTCAAGATTGCCTGGATTTTAGTTTCCCATTTGAGCAACTTCATGACATAGTACAACATAACTAAGATCTGAAGGTACAGTCATGGAAGGCGGGAAATGGGGCTTGGTGATAATCTTCGCAGCTTTCATGATTCAGGTTCTGGCATTTGGTGCAACCGCAACGGTTGGTGTCTACAACATAGAATTTTTGGAATACTTTGAAGGAGCAACAATAGCAGTTTCTTTTATTGGCTCCATAAACTATGGAGTGTTTCTTGGTTCTGGTAAGTTAATATTTTTGGTACTATATTTCCCTTTTGTGTTTATGAATTTTTCATTTGCTCTCTTTTATTTATGTAAGACTTTCCTTTTTCTGTTTAAAAAAAATAATTTTATACCGATATTGTATAACTCTTAGTATATGCAGATAAAATTCACATTTTTAGGAGCTGCTTTATAAAAAGGAACTATTATTTAAAGTCACATCCGCCTGTCTGTTGCCAGGGACCAAAAGGGGGAGCAAAGAATAATAACACTGTTATCTACTACACATATTGTATGAGGCGACTATGTAGGTGGGGTTACTTGGGGTGGAGTTGGCTATTCCATCTCAGAGTGTCAAAGTGATCCAGAAGCCATGCTGGTCAAGCTGTAAATCATGACAACACATTCCTTTCTCTGGACTACATTTTTAACAATTTGCAGGAATTTGAGAACAAATTCAGAAGAAAGTCACTTCAGGTGGTTGCTAATAAAAATGTGGATGACTAATAGCCATTTCAAGTGGGTTAAATGTGGATTTCAAGTGGAAATTCAGGTGGATGAAATGTAGACATCCCGCTTACAGAACAGATTGTGGCAAGAACCACAGCTTCTCCCATCTAGGTGCAGCTGATTGCCGTGGCGGCTACTATCCGGTCTGATAGTAAGCTTGTAGCATAGAACCCCTCATGCACACAAAAATGTGTCATAGCAATACCTGCATGAGGTGCACTCCTTCACAAAGTTTGCTATGTTCACCACTGAGTACTTAGTGGTATAGCCAGATCTCTCCGTCTTTCTCACTTTTCTTTTTTAACCACACTTTCCTTGCCTAATCTCGATGACCACACCAAAGATCCTGAAACGGTGATGGGAAACATCTATATCTTTAGTGGGCTGGGCCCTGTCCTAGCTGCAGCAAGAGTTTCTTCAACTTTGACCAGTTGTACATATTATGCTGTGTGCACTACAGGGTCTCAATACTCACATATACTGAATAACCTTTTCCCAAATGAGCCCAAACATGTCCCTTGTGATAGCTCATCAGACCTCTTTGTGAAGTCATCTAGATGCATTATATGACACTCGCTTTGATCAAACAGGAAGCACAAGAGACATCCTCTGAAGCTTACACAAATTGTGAGAACTAAAAACAGTAGATCATAGGGTGGTAGGGTGACATATTAGTGAACCCCACAAAGTCTGAGTCGGGTGATCATAAGATATTGAATGCCACTCAGAAAGAAATAATGGAACTGAAGTTTTGAACTGAGCACCCACAGCACTGTAGAGATTTGTTTTATTTTTGCTATTCCCCACCAATGATGGCAGACAAAGCTCTGTGCTGGAGAAATAATTTCTTGCACACTCAATATGGAAAACCCATGACTAGCAGATACTGCTCAGAATGAGAGTGAAGCTGAACCAGATGGGATGAAAACAAGTACCGGGGTAATCAAAAACTCACGAGTTATGGGGCCACAACTACAACCAAATTATATGAGCTCGGCTGTCAACTCGTAAGAGGTCTCCACTGGACAGGATCTCCCCCCCCCCCCCAGCTGTCTCTAGTGTGCTACTGAGGAGAAAATCAAGATCCTACAAACAAATATTGATGGAATAAGACTCAAGACCACAGAACTGATGAAAGTTCTATCACAAAGTACACACAGTGCTCCTTCAACAGACTACTCAAGAATAAACAATTTAACCTCCCAGGCTATAATGTACAAATGCCTATATCAAAATAACTGTAGTAACCTGTGCTGGACAATTACTTATTTTAGTATTCTTCTGGAGATCTTAGTTACCTATAGTTGACATTACTTTCTTTGAGCCCTGTTTGGAGGTCCTTAGTTTCTTGTGGTGGACCATTGCTTTCTTTGTAATCTGATGTGGACTACTGCTTTCTTTGAATTGATTCAAGTTGACATTGAAGAGTGAGTCTAAGAATATATCACATCATGTAAGGAGACAATGGAAGTTGTGAAGTTTAAGATATAATCTGCCAGTACTTTTAATTTATCGCAATTTGCAGTTTGCTTTTAATCAATAAATATGGGCATACAATTTCATGTGCTGATTATCATAGCTTTTACTTTGTGAGTTCTTAATTTCTGTGACATCACTTGAAATTGTGATCAATTTATGCCAAGTGACTGGTGAACCACTATATATCTCCTCCAATCAAGTTTAAATTTATAAAAATTATAGCTTGAATCCAGTCCAGAATTAGGAAGGGAAAAGCTAATGAGAGAATCAAAAATATTTATTATAAATAAAAAGGCATGACACCATGATAAAGACATTAGTAGAGAGAAAAACTGATGACTGACAGATGATAAAAACACAGATACAAGAGGGAAGGAAACATTAAGAGATGGAGGATGGTTTGAACTCTTGTCAGATTGTACTATCTTGACAAGTATTGTAGATACATTGCAGCCAACTTTCAATACTAAAGATAATACCTCGTCTTATCTGTGTAAGACTAGTCATCAACGTACTTGCAGTTCTTGCCTGTGTAAGTATTTTAATCATATTTCTACATCAATATATTATCATCAAGTACCATCTTTGCATTGAAGGTTGACTATAATGGACCTCTGACATCCTCTGTCTCTTGCCTGTTGGTACACTCTGATGTACTGTATCTAGTCCATCTCATGTTGCCCTTTCATTTGTATCTCTGCCTACCTCTTACTCGCCAATCCTCAACTCTGCCATCAAGTAAGGTCTTCAACAAGGTGTCATATCATTTAATATGTCCAACATATTTTGTTTGTTTATTAGTTTCTTCTTCTTCTGTGTTTGTTATCAAACTCCTGCAGATTAGCAGGATGTAGTCCAGAGAATGGAATGCGTTGTGTCACGGTTTACAGCATTGCTGTGATATTTGTGCCTTTCGGCCTCACACATCTGACTTCAGCATGGCTTTGGGTCACTGACCCTATATGGGATGGGTAGTCTATTGACTCTACCCATCTACCCAAAGATCTCTTTTCATAGTATTGTCAGAACCTCTACGTGTTCTTTTTCGATGAAGTTTCTGTTCTCCTATTTATCATCACAAGTGCATAAATTATCTCTTCTATATGCTAGTTCATCATCTGTGTTTCTGAGCCATACATTAATGTAGTGTATACGTAGCATTTTATAATTCTAATTTTTAATTTTTCAATATAATTGTGTCCCTTTCAAGATGGTGGTACTGTATTGTTTACAGCAATCAATGTAAGGTTTTTCTGTTTACATCAGAAAATTCTCAGGAAATATTAATAATATGCAGTCTTCCTCAATAATTTTGTAATGATAACATGTAAAGTGATTCAATAGGATTGATTATGTGATTTAGTAATTAATCATGTGGTAATCAACAGTCCAATAATTGATCCAGATAATCCTGTGATCAATTTGACATCAGGGTTGGTCAGCGGTCTAACAAGCTGTTATCGTAAAAACAAGTGTTACAGAAACTGACAGTGGAAAACCAAGAGAGACTGCAGAACAACCATCAAAGAGGGTATGACTATGGGTCTTAACAACATGCTAGAATTATTCACAGTAACATGACATTACTCGAACTGGAATTCTCTGGTTTCTGCCATATACACCATATTTGGCACTGAAGGAACATAGATAAATAGAAAGAATATATAACAAATTCTGTTATTTTTGTGATTTTTATTTTCAGGACCAATAGTAAGTTTTCTCATGACAAGATTCAGTTACAGAAAAATTGCCTTGGTTGGCTCAGCACTAATAGTTATTGGTCTTCTGGGAATGCGTCTTTTGCCATATATCCCAGCCATGTGTGTCTGCTTTGGTTTACTCACTGGTAAGTGCTGTTTTTTAAGAACCACATAAATTGAAAATTATTGTTCAGGCCGATGTTCACCATTCCAAGAGACACACTACCGGTATATAATAAGACTGTTTTCTGCATCATATTTTTTTCAATATTAAAATGAGTAAGTATTACTGTAAAATAATCAGACTTTAATCCTGTTTTGAATTTTCCACTGGTTGCATTTTTTGTACAATGTGGGGATTGACTTTGGGTGAGAGAAATAAGTCTACTTATTGAATCGTTAGATCAATCTTCATAACTTTATGTAGTTTCATTGACATATTATCACACTACTGATGCTGTAAAAATATAATCAAATTGTGTATTTTTGTACTTTAAAATACCGGTAGTTATTGGATATCATCATCATCAGGTGCCATGCCGGGTGGCGTAGGCGGTCATGGCTCTCCACAGCTCTCTGTCCACAGTATTATGTATCAAAGTCATTGTTGTTTCCTTGCCGTGCCAGGTTGTCAAACTGTCTAATATTTTCTCACGTTGTCACCCTCTGTCTCTGGTGCCTTCAATCTTGCCTGTTGTGATTATGTTCTCTAAACCTGCCTGTCTCATGAAGTGGCCAAAAAAAGAAGATTGCCTTTTTCTTATATTGTTAATTAAGGTCCGTTTCGCATTTAACTCTTTTAACACCTCTACATTAGTTTTTCTGGCAGTCCATGGTATTCTCAGCATTCTTCATATATTGGATATATCTACTTTAAAATATTAAATATATCAGGATAAGCAGATTAAATCTGTAAAAACATTTACATTAGATGGTTAGTTGAGTGTTCGTTTACAGATTTTAGTAACGGTTTTGTGTGCAAATCAAAGTGAAATTCTGCAAATATTTTCTGTAACATCCATCATTTGTGGACACAGTTGGACAGTGACAACTCTATGTTCCACAGGAAACTGAAAGGAAAAAAACTTCTTATCTTGTGAACTGTAATTTCATTTCTCTTCACAATATATCTTTCATAAAATTGGATTAAATTTAAGAAGCTCAATACAGCTCAAATTGTACATACAACTGTAGGATGAAAAAAGTTAATTAAACAAATTATTTGATATCCAGGTTTGCCATAGTGGTCATATTCAAATTTCACTTGCCATAATAATTATGTTTTGATCATATTTGTATTTTGGACAATTTGAAAATGTATCACATTTGATTTTCTTATTTAAGTTGATGAAATTATAAAAAAATCAGGTCACACCAAGTAAAATTGTTACAACAGCAAAGTCTCTTGGTAGAATTGTTTCTCTCATATTTGCTGTCAAAACACAACGAAGAAACATAATGCTACTTAATCTCATTGATGCATTTATTAGAATTATAGGCATAAATTACTGTTCATATTCATTGTATTCACATTCATTTTATTATGTTTTCAGTAATTTCTCTACACAGCTTAGAAGTTTGGCCATTTTTAGGACTAAATTTTGACATTAAACAGTTTCAACTATCTGGCATATTTAAAAAATGGTTGGACTTATTGAACAACTCAATTGTCCAGAGCATTACATGGATATACTGTCCTGGTCATACTGAGGTCAGAGGAAATAAAAGTACCAACTTATTGGCATGCAATGCGGCGATTGACAGCATATTTCTGAGAAGAGATAAAGCAGACTTACTGAAGACAGTAATAAATTCATTTCAGGATAAAGAGGATGCCAATCAGGCTGAGAACGTACACATACAGAGAATGTTAGAAATGGAAATATCTAGAGGTGAGGGAAGGAAAAGTTAATTTCTCTGGAAAGTCCCAAAGATCACACAATCAACACCTGACTGGGACTGAGAGTCTACATACACTGGGATGGATGCTGGAACGGAGAACGGAACACTTATGGGAATGCCCTGCGTGCTGTGAAGCCAGTTTCTAATCAAGAACTATCTGGCAACACTGTTCACACCATCTATTTTCAATGCTGTAGTTAAAATGTTAAAGATATACTTTAAAAATTATAATTGAAACTGGTGATTATTGTTTATTCAGACAGCAGATAGTATAAAAAATTTGTTATCAAGAGTATAGTAACTGAAGGTGGTTTAAATTCTTTAAAGATAATGGGGATTAAATAAAGCTAATAGGACTATTATTGTACATTGTATTAAGTACAGTGGAATCCCTCTATAGCACATCTTTTATACAAAATTTCCCTATATAACAACACTTTTCAAAATCTATATATATATTCTATGTTGTGTGTATTGTATGTAGCAAATTTCTGTTATTACATACATATTTGTCGGTCCAGACCAAATTGTTGTAACGGAATTCCACTGTACAAGCTTTATGAAGATAATAGCAACCCCTTCTTTCAAAATTATTTAAGCTGATGCCTGAAAGTGTTTTGAAATATAGAACATGACTGAAATGAGTTCTTTCACATTATGTTTAATAGATTTTAGTTTATGTGACACATGTGAAATGAGTTCTTTCACATTATGTTTAATAGATTTTAGTTTATGTGACACATGTGAAATGAGTTTTATTCTCATTATGGAAAGTGTTTATATCTGTGCATATATCAACAGGTTTTGGGAGCTGCTGTGCATACATTCCATCTCATGTTCTCAGTGGCCTATATTATGATAAACATCGAAGCCTGGCTACTGGTGTAGCAACTAGTGGTTCAGGTCTAGGAGGAGCAATCATGCCAGTAATAACGGGAGTTCTCATAGAGCACTACTCTTGGAAGGGCTCGCTGATATTTGTGGCAGGACTCTGTCTTCATCTACTTGTCTTTAGTGCTTTGTTACGTGATCCTCCACCAATGGTATTTATGGATATAGAGATCTCACCTCCTACTAAAAAATCTGAGAAAGTAATGAAAAGAATTGATGAAGAAATAGATTTGATAACAGCTGATACTTGTATTTGGAAGCCAAATGGGACAAATCATGAAACTCTACACCATGAGCATCTAGGAAATGATGTGAGCAAAGTAGACATCATGGACTTGTCAAATATAGGCTCCAATGAAACGTTGTCCACTAAAGGAAGAATGGAGAACAATGCTAGCCCACTTCTGCTTCTAGACACAAATGGTCATCTTGTGGGTTATGAAATTAATGTAGGTGACAACACTGAAGATGGGACATTTATTCAGAAGAAGAAAAGTCAACATATTGCTATCCTTCCCAGCCAGCATTCCATGTCAATGACCTCTTTACATTCTGTTGGTTGCATCCGAGGCGCAAGTCAAGTGGTGGTAGACAATAGCCTCCTCCACCAGAGTTCCAAGTCCATGAATGAAGTTCCAGAAATTATTGTATCTGACAAGAAAGATATACCAAAGTCTTCTCAGCATGTATATATATTTACACATTATGGATTTGATGTTTACTTTGCAAGTAATGTGATGTGGAATGCTGGCAGTGCCATTATAAATGCCTTTGCACCAGAGTTTCTAAGAGAAAATGGTCTTGATGCAATGGAAGCAGCATGGTTTATTGGAGTTTTTGGATTTGGGTGTTTCATTGGAGGCATATTGGGAGGTGTCTTTGGTAACTTTACATGGATTAACCGGAAAATTCTATATACTGTATCCAATGTAATAATGGGTGTAAGCCTGATAATTTTTCCTCACTGTGAACAAAGAGACTGGTACCTGGTATGTCTTGTCATAAGTGGAGTAGCTTTTGGGATTATACTTGGACTTTTGATAGTGGTACTTACTGATCTGATTGGTGTTGAGAGCCTTGGAAATGGACTGGGTTATCTTATGTTGTCAAATGGCCTTGGGACATTTATGGGACCTCCAGTTGCAGGTAAGATTTACATTAATAAAAATTTTATTTTTCAATTGTTCTACATTGTGTTAGTGTTTAAAATGACTGATTAAGATAGAGATAACCATTTTCATGAGTTTGTGGGAAAAACTGGGACATGATTGTACAGCATGGGGTACTGCATTGCGTCAAGGCATGCAATCATCGAAATGGGCCTTGAGGGAACAATTAGAATACAGCGATGTAGATGAAAAGCATGTGCATCCTTAAACTCAGATCTGTCATGTATATTCTGTTCTCACCCCTGCAGATTGAGAATTGGCAAAATTATCCATGAGAGAAGTTGCAATTTGAGGGCATCATAGTCCATTAGAAATTTCACACTGGTCTGCTTGGTAAAGACCATCTGTAAAGATGCAAAAGCCATATAAAAATTATCAGTATAAAGAATGGCACAATACATTGTAGTTTCTGTGGTAGCACAGGCTGAATACAAGTATAAACAGAAATGGGTAAAAGTATTACAGATAGTAACGATGACATATTAGCAAAAAAACATAAGGATTGATGACATTTAGACTAAAATCTTTTATCAGGACTGAAAACAATTGACAGCTGTCTTTATTTGTCCTTTGTTTTTCATCGTGATGAAGGCTTTTTTAGTCAATACATCATCTGCCCTTGTTTTGTTACTAATATCTTTACTATTCATAAAACTTTAATATATTTTTGTTTCTACTTATGATTGACTAAGCTGAATGCTGTTATCACTTCTTATTATCTAATGTCATTTGAAGTATATTTTCAAGATTGATTAAGTGCCATTCGAACTTGTTTAATTGATTAACACTGACAGCCTAGGTGTTCAGGACATCCATGTACAGTTATACGATTATGTTCCACTTATAATCTGAGATAATTTTTTTTTAAAACTCTCCATCTTTCTAAATGGTACTTTGCAGCACTTTGAACTCAGTATGCTACATACTTATGCATGATACCCATTTGTCCACTCCTTTCTCATTGTCAGTTTATTAAATTTGTACATTCCTGTTTGAAATTTGTTTGTCTAATACTATGCTGTTTGGATAATTTATCTGCTGCTGTTTATAATTATTATATTCTTTCTCTGGCATGTATTTTGCTTTATATTTTTTGCTGAATATTTTCTGACTACTGTACTCCTTAACATATTTATACAAATACAGATTATACTCATATTATTGTACTGTAACAGCAAGTTATAAAGAAAAGAAAAGAATGAACAAAGAGGTTCTAACAACATTTTGTATGAAAAAATTACTAAAGGAATTAAAAATCAAACATAAAATATTTTGGACATATTGAAAGATATGACATCTTTTTGAAGACATTAATTGAAGGTAGAGTTGAGGGGAGGTAGGCAGAGATACAATGAGAGATACCGTAGTTGTAACATTGGATAACAGTTTCCATGTTGTTCCGACATACTGACGTTGTGCTTGAACTAGTTACGGACACGGTGTGGGTGAGCTGTCGCAAGGGTCAGAGTTGTGCTCTGATGTCAGCATTAGACTCGAAACACCATCGAGTCGGATGACTGCTGGAACAAGGGGCAGAGCATTTATGGGAATGTCCCACTTGCTGTGAGGCCAGTTTCTAATCAAGAATGGGAGAAAACCATCATGAGATGGACAGGATACGGTCTAGCAAAGTGCACCACCAAAGCAAAACAAAGATGATGTTGATGTCCGTTGCAGCTAATTTTTGTTGTTGCAGAGATGGCACTTGATGATGCTTAGCAAATATGAATCATAATACTGCAGATGGACTGGTGAGCTTAGAAATTTATGGAATTGTCTCCAGTGACATGATGCTGTATCTATTTAAGAATGTATTGGATATATTTAGTTTTACTTCAGTAGTAATACTTGCTTCAGTGGCTTGGGGTAAGAACATTTTACAACCCAACTAACATTAACCAGCTTAATGTTTGCATCATAGAGAATTTGCACCTAACATGTAGCACTGACAAAGCTACTGAGCGTATGAATGGTGCCTAAAAATCAACAATAGTTGAAAAAACATTGTCCTGTAGAGGCTACATTTCAGAGCTTATTAATTGAGTCACTAAGAATGCATGCATGAGAATAATCATGTGACATCAACCATGACAGTGCCTCCATCACAGCCTTCATCTTCATAGTACGACTAATTGTGGTTGTAGTTTAGACAGCCGTGGATTCTTTGACAGTTTTCTCTCAAGAACATGCAGAAAAACCCAAGCACAGCATTGATGGTGAATGACTGATCCATCAGTTTAGATTGTTAAGCATTTTATGCAGTGTTATCATCAATGACTTCTGACAATGACCCTGACTTCTGCATCCACCACCTCTAGAATTTTTACCCTTAAACTTCTGTGGAGCATTACATCAAATTTTAATTGAGTCATACAGTACTACTTTTCACCAGTATTTTGCTCTTTTCTGTGTTGATATCCATGCCATATTTTCTACTACCTCCAATTATTAAATTACAAGTCTATTATATATTATTATATTTTCAGGTCTTGTTAAAGAGGCAACTGGTGGTTTCAAGGAAGGAATAATTTTGTCTGGTGTGTTGTGTGTCTTTGGTGGTCTAATCATGTTCTTCATGCCATGCAAATGGAATTGTTGCAATCCAAAAGATACATCTGCTTGTTGCAGTCTGAAAGATAAATCTGATCTTTAGATTAATTATTGTTTTTTACTTTAAAAAGTTCCATTTATCATACATTATTAACCAAGAGAAATTTTTTAAATATATATGGGTATATGCATCTCAAATGTTGATAAAATTACTTAATGTCTGTTGTATCACTTATTATATATTCAAAGGGATGATTTTCTTAAAATGTTCAAAACTAAATTATAGATTACTGTAATAGTTGCTGTAAATCAAAATGTTGGGAGTACAAGTATCAGAAGATGGGGGAACAGGGATTTGGCTTTAGTTAAACTGAACACCATTTCTTTTATTTTTTATTTAAAATTATTTATACTTGTAGGTGGATTATACTGAATATAAAATCAGAGTTAGGAATATAACTTCTTACCATCTTGAAATATGTTATAGTTTTAGCACAGAAGTAACATAATTCAATAATTTTGACATCATTATACACCATACTACAGTTTTAACATTTAAAAAACACATTAAACAACAGTTTTGATATCAAAGTAAAATTGTACAATTTTGATATCAAAGTAACATTATACAACATTTTTGACATCAAAGCAACATCATTATACAAGGTATGTGACCTAGCAAACAATCATTGTGAAAGAAACATGTATATGTGTAAATGCATTTATTTTACTTATGTAAAGTTCTATAAAAATATTTATGAACTTGATAAAAAAATATGTAAATATGTTTTGGTGGACCAGGGTCTTTGATTACTTATGTTTATAATAACCTCTTTTAAAGAAGCACAAAAAGTTAATTTATCTATATTGTTTGCATCTTAGACATTATACAGAAGAATGGGCTGTATTATGCAGACACAAAGGCAGAAAAATTGAGTGGGAAAGATTGAGAATGATAAGACTGTTGACTAAAGTAAAAGAAAGAAAAGTTCAAGTATTTTGAGCACAAAAATATATATAGAATTTTCTGATGCTGACCAAACTGGAGGAAATGGCTGAATGTGGACTAACAAGATGAAGACATCCTTGCAAATAGAAAGATAGAATCAAGAGTGGAACAAATAGTCAATCTTTTGGAATTTACTATCAAGGGGAAGGATAGTTAGACCTCAGTACAGTCAATCTTCACTGTTTCAACAACACATAATCTGACCTCATCTTATATTATCTATTTCAACAACTGTATTTTAAGGACATCTATTAAAGTATTTGAGAAAAGGAGGTTTAGAATACAATGTAACAACAAGCATAATTGAGAAAGATAGATGGCATCACGGGGAGAAAATGCTAAATAGTTTGACATCATGGCATGTTAGAGATTCAGCTGTAGAGCTAAATGCACAATTCTGTGGATAGAATATGGCAGGTCACAACAGAATGAGACTGCATCTGTACACCACATTCAGAATAGGTACAACTCGCCTTTGACATTACAACCTGGTAAATATGACAGAAGAATATGTCCTACAAGTACGTTCCCAATATGTAGACCTGAGGAGAGAGACATGGCCCACCCCAGTCAACTTCAAAGGTGGCAAAGTGGAAATGCTAAAATAGACAGCAGACTATATCATAGAATTCGGTGTCTCAGCTTGACTGAGAGATGATTGCGCAGATGAAGTAAAGAATATTGTGAAGAACAATGACTTACTATACCACAGACACAGCACATGGCGATGGTGATTTAGATATATACTTCTGACATGTTATTGACACTGTTAACACTAAGCTGCGCAACTGTTTCTTAGCACACACATTTTTATACCTTGGTGCACAGAGTTTGAACTTGGCTTTCAAGACTGATTATAGAAATATGTGTAAAAGTCCCTATAATAAAAAATAGAACTGGTTTAAATAGAATATGCTGAAGAAGATTGACTGCTGTTTGGGTAGAAGGTTTGTCCAGAAATAGCGATGTTCTAAACTTATCAGCCCATGAGATATATTTTGTTTGCTCATAAGCATTCTTGTTTAGAGGCAACATTAGTTATTGGTCCATCATATCATTATTCCATTCTAAGATTACTTATTAATTAAAATTGTGCACAATCTTATAAAATTGTTACTCTTCATGTGCATGTCTGTGAGCTTTACTCCTTTTTATTTATCAGATTGTTGTTACTTCCTTTATTGTAAGTGCCCTCTTTGTATCAATTTTTAGCATGTTAGACTTTGAAAATGTCTTTATATCCTAAATGTAGAATTACTTGTACTGGTTATAACTAACATTTTTTTGCTTTGAAATTTTGTTGTGCTTTGCATTCTAATTGATCAATGATAGACATTTTCAATTCACATTCTACATACAAGTATCACAATAATTTTCTTGTTATCTTTTGTTATGGCAATTTTGGCTGAGATCAAATAAGTTGATTTATCTTTTATTGGCAACATATGTCTGATATTGTATGCAAATATTTGTCTCATATATCCAGATCTGAATGAATTTCCTTTTTTTTTGTTTTGAACAAATCATTAAATTTAAACTATGATTTGATTCTATTAGTAACAGCTGCATAGTTTATTTACTTTGTGTGCAATAATAGCCAGGTCACATTAGATGAAGTCCAGTTTATTGTTTGGATTATTTTTAACCTCTAGTATTATCTGTTCGTATTATATGAATGTTTGTTCATCTAAATCTAGATCAATATCAAAAGATCATGCTATAAAAATGTGCCAGTATTTGTCTAATGTAGATTATATGTATAAGAATTTTAGGGAATGTGATGAGAAAAGCAAAACTTGAACATTTAGTAACCACTAGAAAAATCAAGAGGAGAGGAGACAGAGGAAGACAAAGAGAGAAATTTCTGGATGGCACAAAAAGATGTCACATCTGAACTTATTAACAACACAAGAGACAGAGAGTTGTGAAGAAACATGATTGCCTACACTGCTCGCATGGCACTTGATTGAGATGATATGTTTCATAGAAAAATAGGCAAAATATGATAAACAGATTAACCTGTAACACACCATCATTGTGTTCATGCAACAAGCATCACCTATCAGTAAACTACTGTGGTTGCATCCATGCAATTGTTACCATGTCCTTGTGTAACCATGGAAAACTATATGATGCATAAGATTCATGTTACTTATAATAGTGTTCCATTTGCTAAGAATATTCAACTTCCTTTCTCTATATTTGTTTTCCAAGCAGGTAGTTGATCAGAGTTGTAGTTATAGTTTTAATATTTTGAAGTCTGTTCCAATCAAATCAAATCTATTGAAATGGATGCCATTTTTCATGAAATGTTTGCGGATTCCGATGAAGAGGAATTCTTGGGATTTACAGATGTAGATCTTGCTGCATTAGCCGGTATGACTGATGATGGAGACACAAGTTCTTTGGCAAGCATGGCTGAGGAAGAAAATGCTGTTTGTAGTAAGTGATCTTGGACATTCAGGTTGTAGTCATGTCTGGCTTTGTGACTTTTTCGAAGTTGTGGGACTGGTAGGCCTAACCGATAACATTAGTGAGGTAGACATGTTTGTTTTTAATGACAGACGATTTCAACATGTTAGTTTTGTTATGAAATTGATTATAAAATGTATTTATTCCAACCATCGGAACTGCCTAATATATTGAATGTATGGGCGTTGTGGATTACTAACTACTAGACCTAGAGAAATGGAACTGACAATGTTAATGACGTCTGCATGTTTTATTTGTTTTAACAGATGATATTTATGAGAACATTAGTTTGGTTATGAAATAATAGGCCTAGGTATGTAGAATAGTTTTTTTCAGGTGTGCCACACATGGGCCAAGTATAGGTGAGTCAGTGTTTTATTTAAAACACAACTATCATTACCCAAACCATAAAATAAATTAATATTTCAATTATTAAATGAGGAACATGAAATTTACAATCATAGACAAGGAAACTAACTCAACTATGTGATGACATCTACTTGTACTGTACTGAAAATTGTTAAATGAGCCATAATTACAGCAGAAATGTAAGCACTTCTGAACATTTAACAAAAATAATAGAACTGAGTCTTGATTCAGTGCTACTTTTAAGAATCTATAAAATACAAAGCCTGTATCCAATTATTTGAGTATTGTTTTGATGCAAAATCTGCCCATAAGCACAGTAACCATTATCCCTCGCAGCTAACAGGATCAGTTTTCTTCAGAACGATACTATAATAAACTTCATAAAGTAGTTATAACTGACATACCTTCACTCCAAGTACTCCCATATATATAATCTCATTTACCCTGATGAAATTATTGGCATTATAACTCTTATACAACAGCCCCTGGATAGATTTTAAATTATTCTTCTGAGTCTGGTACTCTTTCAATTGCTATATTCTTCTTCTTCTTCTTTCGTTCACTTGAAACATGTCTATATCTGCAATTCTGTCTCCTTAATAAAACTCACTGTCTTTTGTTTTTATTGGTCGTCTGTTTGTTTGGCCAGTAGCTCTATTCCCTTGCCTCCTGGCTCCTCGGGGCAATTGAGAAGGACTTCCAGTAACTGAGGTTGGGCCCTTTCGAGGTATAGGGCCCGGCACCGTCCCTGCCTGAACGTCCGCCACAGGGCAGGCACCATAACATTTATTAGATGCAGACATGTTTCCATTGTGTTTTATGCGTGGCAACCTGATTATCTGTGCGCCTTTTGGCTGGTTGCCTCCGTCTTCAGCACTCTGCTTACTTGGGCCGGACTATGGTCCTGCTCGAGTGGGAGTGCCCGACCAGTCTTAGTTTCCAGCCTCTGATGGCTGAACTAAGCCCCATCACCACTTCAAGGTTCTGGCCTCGATGGGGAATTGCTATATGAAATGCAGGGATATCAATTCTATTTCTCCAGTGTATTATATTTTCATTTTTGAAAATTGATATTTGTATTAATGATGATATTGATATCTTGTCAGCCTCAGAATACAATTGTTGCAGTACTCTTAGAAGAGATTTTGTTGTGTCAAGCTAAGTCTCCTCTAAAAAAATTGTCAGACAGAATGTGAACAGGCTAAAAATACGTGCACTAATCACTCTTGATGACTTTTTTTTAGACCTGCAGTTCTCAATTTTGTTTGTGCCATCTTAAATTTGGTGCTCTGACATTCTGATGTCATTTGTGACCATGAATCCACATTCCCTAGAGAGAATGTTGGTGTCCAGACCATGAGGTGAAGCTGGTGTGCTCTTTTGTTTTGGACACTCTTTTGCTTTGTTTAGTATTTTGTAGGATCACTGTTGCTCATTCACCAGTTCCTCAATTTCAGTGCAGTTTACAATGGAAGTGTGCTGATGGAAACTCAAATCTTATGCAGTTTGTCACTAACGTTGTTTCAATATTGTAGGAGTATTATTGAATGTTATGTCACGATGCCTTAGGCATTACTGCTACTGAATTGATCTCAAGTTTTACTCCCAAAGCTGTCTGCTGAAATGGGTATGGCACGAGGTTTGTTCTCAATCTTCTCCTTTTTCTGCAAGTAATAACATACATAGACAAGCTGCTCATATTTGAATAAATGATAATTACCACTCTTAGTATATGCAGACTAACGCCATATTTCTATGGTTTGCTTTTTGGAAAACTACTATTTAAAGCTACTTCAAGTGGCATCTCATATTTTAAGAGGTAATGGCAATATTTTATAATCTTTGTGCCCATTTTTTCAATGTAGCATTTGTCTGTATCAATTTGTTGTACACAAATTCATGCTCATGGTCATAAATCATAGTCCATTCTTGACCGTGAACTTTTTTTCCCCCCATTATATCTTACAAACTGAACAAGAGAAATCATTGATGATTTGCAATATACCGGTATATATTGCCTTAAAGTCTCCAGTTGTTTTTAAACTGTATAAATAAGAATAAATTAATATATGTTTCAGCATGTAAGGTTCTTCCTTATATTTATACACACACACACATATATATAATATATATATATATAACTTTGAAGCCATATTTTGCAGTGTAATACTTACTTCATTGATGTAACCATTTTCAATATTTTCAGTTTAAACGTTTTTCTGACATGGATTTATTCTAAGGAAGGATGGATGCATTATTTTGTAAATTTTATAAGGATATCAAAGAGACGGCTTCAATATGGAATTTGAGAGATATTTGTAATCATTCCTGTATTGGTTGGTTAGTATTTGTACATATTTGTATCTACTCTAAACGCTTTTCCCCCTGTCTTTCTAAGTTATATTCTTGTTCTATATCCGTTCTCAGATTCCTGCAGATTAGCAAGATGTAGTCCAAATAACAGAATGTGTATTTGTTTGGTTTGCAGCTTCGCTGCGATAGATAGCTGCCTGTTGGCCTGACACATCAGACTTCAATATGGCTACTGGGTCACTTTGATGCTCTCTGGGATGGGACTGTAAACATTATCCCTATACCTCCTTGGTTCCCTTTTATGACATGCATGACAAGTAACAGTGTTGCTATTCTTCACTCTCCTTTTAGGTCCCGACAACACACTGAAATATTTTATTCAAATGACTTTGGGTATGTTTTGTATAGATTTTCATCTCAACAAGTTGACAGGTATGATTAAATAAACAGATGCTTCTTTATTTTTGGTAATCAATGTTCATAAACTGATTTCTGAAGACTAGAGGTGGGCAACCTCTAGTAAGCTAGACTGAGCTTTTTTTGTGTAATAGGGGTCTAAAAATTCATTTCTTTAGTCCCTTAGAACTCAGTAGTATTTTCTTAGCTTTGGGGGCTGGTGTGTATACCTGTAGTGCTTTCAGATCCGCCTAGTAAAAAAAAAAAATGGATTGGAAAATCAGATTTGGCAGCAATCTAGATTTTGCCCACTCCAGGTTTAGACAGTGGTGTGTTACCTGAGACATGAGTGGCATTATATGTTGATGGAACCAGATCTTATTTCCTTTTTCCCCCCAGTTTTTGTTGTTGTTGACATCCATAAACATTTGTTCAGTATATTGGCCAGATTTTTTTCCACCATGGACTATTTTGATTGCTGTTTGTTTTATTTCATCTATTTAAATGTTATTATTTGTTTATTGCTTTGTATTTTTACTAAGAAATAATTCTTTTGGTGTTCAGTCCCTGAGAATAGATTATAAAATGACTCTTATTATTTAATCCACGTTGTCAGTCAACAAATGTTTCTGTTATGTTGTAATGTCACTAGTCATGAATCTCAGCTACTGCAATTGTTTGCTTTTATACAGTTTCAACATGAGCAACCTTTAGCTATTTACTAAATGTTTACTATTTCTCGTATGCCTGGAGAAAAGGCAGCTGATTTCCCATTTCATTGTATACTTACCACATATGGGCTAAAATTTTGCAATTGCTTATTTTCTCTAAGTAGATCATTAATGTAGCTTAGTGAGTTAGATTTGCACAGAAATACAGTGTTCACTTGCAACTAGTCTGATTCACTAGTCTGTTAAGCTGAAAATGGCTTTCCTGTTTTCTTTATTTTGTAAGTGGGAGAAATAATTTGGACTCATCACTGTGTAATTGTTAACTGATACTGTCCACTATTTCAGTGGTTCTCAAACTATTTTGGCTTGTTTTTCCCTTTTGGGACAAATTTTTATCTGAGGCGGCCCCTCCCCCGGTGTGTGAAAATCATTGACTTCCTTTACAAGTCACCAAGGCCTTTAAAGTGTTATCGCTATAATTCTTGTCATTTATTGTTCAAGTAGTTTTTGTACTACATGTGGCTTGCTCTGGATAGGTCTGTAGTTCTCCTGTTTCAAAATTTGTCTTGTGGTCTCTCTGCAAATCTCTGTTGCTGGGCCATATTGCCCACAATGAGAAGTAGTTGTTAACCAGTGAATACCTGTTGGGACTTAACTTATAGATGTTAATTTTTGTGACTTTATTAAGTTCTGTCAGCATTTGAAGTGGAATGAAAATGTTCTAAGTACATGGGGTGCAAAGGGTATCACATTGCTCTAGTGTGGACTCAGAGTTAACAGATAATGAAAATCCTAATGTAACAGGGAGAAAGGGGAGGGGTTGATAGACCAGCCTTGTTTGATGTTCAGTAGTATGGCAGACAGCCCATCCTTTAACCTTTCATTTATGAGTGAATAAATATGATACAGTGTTTGTGTGTGGTCATTGTAATTGGCAGGCACTTATCACTCACAGAAGTAGCATAGGTAGCTATTGTTCGAATTGTCTGTGTTATGACAGAGAATGACAAAGCGATTATTTGTCTAGACAATTAGGAACCATCTCTTTGGAGTCAAGGCAGTTGACGATCGGATCAGCGAAAATATTTATCTAGATTGTCATAAAGCGCTACACCATTGACCAATGGGAGACAGAAAATAATTGACCATAAAAAGATTTTTAGTGTGTCGGGCGTATTTAGAGGTGTAGTTGTAGTGATAGCTGTAATGATTGGCACTGAGATAATCACTGGCATACTAATGTATTTTAAACAGGAACATGATACAAGCGACGTATCTCATCTAGTGTCTTCTTACTTGAAAATCTCTGTTTATTTTGTGATACAACAACTAGCTCACAACATCAAGGGTATCAATTATGTACATCAACAAGAAATCAAATAGTTGCATTAATAGATCTACTGCTATCGTCTGGTGGAGGTTGATAGGCAGTGTGTAGGACAGCTGCCGAATTACCAAAGTCAAGTAGATAGATGAAACATCGGAGAAAACGTCTCGAATTCTAAGTGTGAGGATTAGTTTAGAAACTTTGAAATACATCTAGGATTCTAAGTGTGAGGAATTAGTTAATAGTGTTTTCCGATAGTGAATACAAGTGTAAGAGATATGGCGAAACGGAAGTTGAATAGCATACAAGTGAGAAGGAAACTAAATTTTCTTCAGAGAAGGAAACCTGGGGGTTGCCAGTGTAGAGATTACCAATCTCCATCACAGGCTGTGAAATACTATGCGACCAACCAACAGTCCGCAGTAGCGAAACAACTAAGACAAGTTGTAAAAAGGATGGCCAGAGGAAAAAGCTCTTAGCAGTAGATCTATTGATGCAACTATTTGATTTCTTGTTGATGTACATAATTGATGCCCTGGATGTTGTGAACTAGTTTTTGTATCACAAAATAAACAGAGATCTTCGAGTAAGAAGATGCTGGATAAGATACGTCGCTTGTGTTGTGTTCCTGTTTAAAGTACATCAGTATGCCAGTGATTACCTCAGTGTCAGCGATTACAGCTATCACTACAATTACAGCTCTAAATACCCCTCTGTCACACTAAAAGTACCTCCTTTTGGTGCACCCTGGAAACAGAAATACAGCTGCTCTTGCTGTATTCCTGGCTGACACTTTTAGGCTTGTGTCCATGGATGTAGATGCTGTAGATGGAATGAGAATTGCCTGCAGAAAGACAGAAAATATCTCTGAAACCTTTGTGCCATTACATCCAACATCACTGTCGGTAAACAGTGGTGCAAGACATCTGTGCATTCCGTCTCAGCAGGCTTAAAAAACAGAAACATTGGAGGAGCGACCAATGTCAATGTTCCTAACAAATGGAGATCTTACGACTACACACCGAATCTGGAAAAGGAAACACGCTAGTGGGCAGCATAGTGTATGAATCAATTCAATAGCAATGAAGCTATAATAGTCCAGCACAAGACAGAATGGCAGAAGTTCTGTTCATGCTAGAGAATACACAGAAGCTCACATGTCCTATCACAATTGACCCCATTCAAAGTAGAAGTAGTGACTCAAGTATTAGATACGCCAACTTGAGCATGCACTCCTGGGTATGGTAAAACAGCTTTGAATACAACTCTTCATTGCACACAGGACAAGCATGGAACAAATGTTTGGGAGTGCATTGTTCAATTGTCAGACTGAAGCAGTTTTGAGACTGGACACTGTGGGTAATGTAGAGGGGGGGGGAGCAAGTTTCTAATGACACTGCAAACCAAGCCCATCTCGACTATCTGCTGTTGCCCAAAACGGCTCATGCAGTGAGAATTGGGTTCATTACTCAAGGGCCCTCTGCAAAGCTCCTTGTCCGAGATTTGTATTTTACCTACCTCTTTTGGTAATATGTGCAATGGCGAAAAGTAAAAATACACATACTTGCCTGGCACTGGATTTGAAGGCAGAAAAGGCGAGTACGTGAGAAATGCACAGGTCAAATCTCAGACCCTCAACGTTGTTAGAGATGGCTACTGCCCTCATTTGCAGAGCCTCTGAAATGTGAGATCGCTAACATCTCACACCCCTACGGTATTAATAAATGCTATGGGTTACTTTACTTTTTTTACTTACACTCCTTTCAACTACCGACTAGCCCTCTTGGTTATATTAAACCATTAAATATAAGACAGGCTGAAGTTCTGATATATCCTTCCACAAAAAGCTGCCAAAGATATCCATTAAAAACTTTCTTTCAAGCACACATCAAAACACTTAACGCTAGAGTAAGAATCTATCTATTAACTAAACCCTTTGTTGCCTTTCAATGTCAGGGGTAGAAGAATTTTTTGAAGACAGCCCTCTTGTGTGCTGAATATATTGTGAAATTTGTCGCCTCTTATATTTCAGTGGTCCATCGTTTTCGTGGTCACCCTCTAGTATACTGTATCTGTGTAGCATAGCTCTCTTTGGTATGGTAGTCTGATGATATGTGCAGACCATTTGATCTGTTGGCTCTTAATATATTCCAAGATTGGGGTGGTGCCGGATTTTTGTTGAATGTCCTGATTCCTTACCCTGTCTCTTAGCGATATCCCTAGGATTCTGCGTAAGCATACCATTTCAGCTGTCACAAGTTTACATTTGTCTGGTGCTGTTATTGTCCATGTTTGGCATTAGTAGCACAGCATTGAAATAATAGTTGTTTTGAATAGTGTTATTTTGGTGTTTAAATCTACATTTTTATTTCTGAAGATTGTTATAATTTGCCAATGTTCAATGTTGTTGTCCAATCGGTGGTTGGTTGGTTGGTTGCTGATCCAGCGGTCCATGGGCTTATGCCCTTTGACCGTATGCCGTTAAATGGCATTATATTGCTGGGAAGTCTGTGGATTTTTGGCCCACCCCGGGATAGAGCCAGAGAATAACTATCACACCTCCAGGAAGGTAGGTTTCAACCTATGCACTGCTCCTAGCCACTAGCCAAGATAGGGTTCACTGTGCTCATTCCCCACCACCAATTGACTACTGGTTATGCCAAACTTCTCTAATGCTCCAGCCATGCAACCAAATGTTCAAGTCAAAAAGGATTGTCATGTCCTGAGTCACTGTGCATCTATGATGGGTTTCAGCCATAGGAAAAAACAGTGCTGTCAGTTTCCTCCTCCCCAGTGTTGCACAGTACATCACTGGCTCCCTCCCAACCACAGAGGGTGTATACATATATATTCAGGTAAACATGAAACACATTTCAACAAAAAAAATAAAAGCATAATTGTATAGATGACATACCATGAAGCTTCTCTAAGAAGATGACCTCAATATAACAGCATGTCATCCACTAAGGTTTTCTGTTGCATGGGTGGTATGTCTAGTGGGCCATTGGTGAGACCCACAGATTCAACCACATGCGTGGTCCAACTGGTCAATGCTGAACTGCTCTAGGACTTGGTATGTTTTACTACATCTATTGTGTATTTCTTTGCTGAGCTTGCCATCTGTTATTATATTACTTCCTTCTGTCACCTGGTTACGTCTATTGTTTCCAATATATATATATATATATTGGTGTTTCTTTCTGTTCTTCCTACCTTTATTACTTCTGCCTTTTCTATATTTCTCTTCATATGAAAGGTATGGTATGTTTGATGTAATATATCTGTTTGTTTTGTATTTCCTCTCCTGTTGATACCACTAGTGCTTGGTCATCTGCAAATAGTAGTTCATTTAAGTTATCCTTCAGATTGTTTTATTCCGTTGTCTTTGCTACTTTGCAGATGTGATCTATGTATGTTATGAACAATAGGGGACAATACACATCCCTGTCTCACACCCGAATTAATTTGAAAATTATATGATGTACCTGTGCTTGTTCTTACTGAGCACTGACTATTGGCATATATGCTCTGACATAGGCTTATCAGATGTTTGGGAACTCCATATGTCTGTAGTGTTATCCATAGTTGTGCTTTATCCACTCTGTCAAAAGCTTTCTCTTGGTCCACGAAAGTCAAATATAAGTCTTGCTTATGTTCTATCGCTCTTTCTGAAAGTTGTTTGAGGACAAAGATTGCATGTGTACAGCTTTTATTTTTCTGAGTAAGAATATTAGCTTATTAATATGAATTTGTGTGCTGATGTTTCCAATGTGAAATCTTACATGCCTGACATTTTGTTTTTATCATTATTCAGATTATAATAGAAGTTCATAATTTCTCTTAAAAGTTCCATTCAGTTTTTACAATTTACTTAGTTGAACTTCTTTCACAGCCATTGTCTAGAGGATTGTAATTTTCTTTCAGTCTTGATTTGTGTATAGAAACCAGCATCATGGCACATTGGTTACTCCCATAACTGCTTTTCTCTCTGATCCAGCAACTATTATAGAGTATGCAGACTCACAGTCCCTGTCAGATGTTGATTATGTGATCTTTGGATTTTTTAAGTTTTTCAGTCGATTGTTTCTCATAAAAGACTTTTTATTTTTTAAACATTTGACTTAATCTTTCCTTTGAGAAATATTTTGAGGAAGCATGTAAGTCAGTAATTGATAACATGTTCTTGTTTATAATGTATACTGGAACAATTATGTTGATTTTTCTCCATATTTGTCCTGTGAGTTGTTAATATTTGTTATTATAAAACAAATTACATATCTGGATATTGATTTTTACATATTTTATAATGTAACATTTATATCATGTTTTCAGCATTGATTTACTGCTTACATAGTTACTTTAATTTGTAATATACAGGGTATATACACAGTCACTGTGCACTCAATTATATTGGTGGTGACAATACATTTTATATATTGTGAGTATTTAGTGCAGATCTGTGTGATATTAGTGCACAGTGGCTTTATATACACCCTATACAATAGAAAGAATTTAAATTTTATTTGAAAAACAAATGTACCGGTACATCTACATCTAGAGCAGTTGTTGAGTTGAAGACCTTTTTTCAGTAGCAAGCAACATGTGGACTGACCTTACTGGACACTTAACACAGTTTGAATATTTTCAAATATACTTGCACATGCTGGTACACTTCAGACTTGAGTCATTGCTTCTGACAATGCTATATCACAACATGTTGTCATCTCATTTTCACATTATCTAAATCTCAGACAGTGTCTCATGTCTATATATGTCTAGGTTCAAAACACGTATTCAACTTACATAATCAAATATTTTGTGAAAAAATTTGATCTTTATCCCCGTTTAAGATTGTTGTTTTTATTTCTTGTGTTTGATGATGTTTAAAAGATTGTGCATATTATTTTTTTTTCTTTGTGCACATGTGCTTGGCTACTTTTTGAACTCAGGTTCCAGATTATATATCAACATCATATAATTCACAATCCTTCAGATCTGAGGGATAATTCATCATTTCAGTCTTAAAACAATTTCTATCTTCAGTGATTGTGATTAGAAAATCGTAACCTGTCTTTTTTATGTTTTCTACCCATATTTTTCTTTGTAATTTTCTGCTCGTCACACCTTTGCCTGTTCTCTGGAAGATTGTTTTTTTTAAGCAAGGTATCATGCTGACTTGCACATCAAAAACCATTAATTTGAGAATATATAGTCACTTTATATATCAGGCTAGTTAAAATTGCATGCTAGCTTTAACCTACAGACTATAGGTTACCACTGATGTAGTGTTATCTTGACAGATTTAAGCATAGATTAATTTGATTTAGTAACCCAGTGTTAAGTCCACTGGCCTCTTGAATCCAGGTAGTCCAGATTTGATTATTAAATGAAGGATATTTTTGTGCTGCAAAAATACTTTATGGTTGACTTAGACTCAGGATTTGTGAAGTAACTATGGTCATTATAATGTTGAATCCATCACATATAGTTTTTCTATTTATCACAGAGAAATAAACATGTTATTTACCATAAGCCTTAGTGATGTGGAAAGGGAGGGAACTGTATCGAAGCAGAAATGTGTAAACTGACTCTAGATATGATGAGACATGTTTTGTTTATATTGATCCCCAGACATTGCAAGTAAAAGAACTCTTGCATCCTTTTTGTGCATGTGTAGGAGAGGAAAGAATGATTCATCATAGCATTATTTCATACCCACAATACTTAAACTCTCAGTGTGAAGACTCCTATCAGAGTTTATTTCATACCCACAATACTCAAACTCTCAGTGTGAAGACTCCTATCAGAGCTTTATTTCATACCCACAATACTCAAACTCTCAGTGTGAAGACTCCTATCAGAGCTTTATTTCATACCCACAATACTTAAACTCTGAGTGTGTTGAAAAGACTCATATTCAGAGGTAAATATATCATTGTAAAGATAAGATCACAAGAGTGAAACCTCATTATATAGACATGACATCTACTAGAGTTTTTCTGTTGCATTGTGGATGGATGGTCTCATAGGCCACCAATGAGACCTTTAGATTTTCCACATATGGTTGAAAAGACAAATTGGTGATGTTTTGACAGAAGAACGATCATATCCAACCAAACATGACCACAGGTGAGGGATGGCCTTATGACATGAAATCATTACCTGTAATGGTAAAACAATTTTATACCATAACCAGCCAATAACTAAAAGGGTGATTATTCTCTGCACAATGTGGTCGGGCAACAAGTGAAATTCTCATTATAATGCACCACTTATGCTTCCAATCATTATCTAGTACAGTGTAGATGATCAGCTTTGAACGATAAGCAAGTTTGACAGAGTTGTATTTGTGCGGTGGGTTCATTAACTGCTCTACTACTGAGCCAAGATTATTTTCATGAATATATGCTATATTATGAGAACAATCAACTGAGTAAAAATTGATGTGTGCTGCAGTTTAGAGGAAGTGAGAACAAATTAGTTGATTATCCAACCTGTTGTTTTGCCGTAATCATCTGAAGATAGATAGATTTGGTGAGAGCTGAAACAGAAAACCTGATCCGGAAGTTTGTCAGCTGTGGCATAGTAATAAATTATATCAAATATACATGTATATTTATGTGTAGAAGTCTGATCTTCTGTTATGGCATGTAGGAAGCTTATCAAATCATTGCATACCGTTGAGAGTTGAATTGAAGTCTTCTCTGTATGAAAGAAAACTGAAGATACCCCATAGTACATATAGGAAGCAAGAGCTTCAGTGCTCATTAATTCCTTGATTTAAACAGACTCATGAAAACTCTTCTTCAGTGTTAGTTCTAAAACTCCTGCAGGATGTAGTCCAGAGAACCAAATGCATTGTGTGATGGTCTACAGCTTTGCTGTTGTATCTGCACCTTTCGACTTAACACATCTGGCTTCAGCATGACTTCTGGGTCATTTTGACCCCATATGAAATGGAACAACCAACTTCACTCCACAACCTCCTTAGTTGCCTCCTGTGGCATTCATAGAAGGTAAACATTTTTGCTATTTTATGCTTCCCTTTCAGGCCCTGGCAACACACGACGATGACATTTCTTGCCAGCTGAAAGACTACTGGAAGTAGAATATCATTCATTCGCAACTGTGCAGCACAACTTCTAACAATTTCCTGAACTTGGGTCATGTATGATGTAGATACATAAAAGTAACATTTATTGTTTTTCTGATGTTGGTACTAATTTTTATTTTAGGAGTTTTTCTTTTAACATAGAATGAGCAGTTTAAAATGTATAATCTAGGATATAAGCAGCTTATTATATGAACCCTTGTGTGCAATGGTGTGTTGAGTTTATAATAATGTTTCTTTTATGTGTGAGTTGAAAATATTGTAGAGAAGAGGTCAAATAGCTTGAAATTCATGGGTTGTACTAAAAACATGACACTATTTAACAACTGGAAGTTTTTTTCAATTTTAATTATGTTCTTTTTGACTAAATTATTAGTAATTTATATATATATCTGCATTCGTTCTCAAACTTTTATTGGTTTGCAGAATGTAGTCCAAAGAATGGAATATATTATGTCTTGGGTTACAGCTTAGCTGCGATATCTGCATGTTTCAATCTTGAGCACAGATTTTACATTGCTGTGACCTTTGTGATGGGAAAACCAACTCACCCCAAACCTCCTTAGTCATATCTTATGGTATGCACGGCAGGTTGCATTGTTGGTATTCTTTATTTCCATTTCGGGCTTCTGCAACACATTGGTGATAAATATAAATAACCAAATGGTCAGATTGTGTCCGACAAAGTGGATGGTGCCGCAGTAACCTAATGAACAAATAGTCAAGCAAAATGAATTAAACAGGTTACTAAAACACTTACCTTGCCTATTAATAAAAATATATTTTTAAAAGTACCTATATATAAAAAAACATGCAATAAAACTAAACAGGACAATTCTCCACATATCGGCTCAAATTGAACCTTTTTCAAGAGACAAACAACAGAAAACAACAAAATAAAAAACAAAACAGATGACTAGATTTCATCAAGCCCCGTCTCTATAGCGCAGGGATGGCAACGCATCTAGTAAAAGAGAAAATGCGTGCATTCATTATAAACAAACTGAAAGTGGGAAATTAGAGGCACTATAGATGAGTGCAAGAATAATAAAAGAAAAAGATAAGAAAATACCCCTTTTGTCACTTTATCAGACAGGCAGGTTTTAAGAACATAGTCACAACAGGCAAGACTGAAGGGAACAGAGACAGATGGGGACGTGAGAAAATATTCATGTGACAACCTAGCAAGGCTTGGAAACAACGATCCTGATAACAATACTGTGAACAGAGAACCATGGTCACCTACGCCAACCAGAATGGCATATGATAATGATAGATGAGTAATGATGTGGTGGTGGGGTGAGTGGGTTTGGGGAAGGAAGGATACAAGAAGAATCATCATTTGAAAACGCATGGAATGAATGTGAAACCAAATATAGACATAAACATATATATAAAACTAAACCTAAACATACATAGAAATGTATACACACACACCAAGAGTTAAGAAATAAATATATAACAAAATGGACACAGATGTGTGAAGGATACCCACACAAAATGCACAGGCATATAAATGTATCCACACATAGGAAAGGGCTCACACCAGATCTCCATTCTGTATCTCCATTCTGTATCTCCATTCTGTATCTCCATTCTGTGTCAATATGTATGCCTATTCTGGTGTGAGCCCTTTCCTATGTGTGGATACATTTATATGCCTGTGCATTTTGTGTGGGTATCCTTCACACATCTGTGTCCATTTTGTTATATATTTCTTTCTTAACTCTTGGTGTGTGTGTATACATTTCTATGTATGTTTAGGTTTGGTTTTATATATATGTTTATGTCTATATTTGGTTTCACATTCATTCCATGCGTTTTCAAATGATGATTCTTCTTGTATCCTTCCTTCCCCAAACCCACTCACTCCACCACCACATCATTACTCATCTATCATTATCATATGCCATTCTGGTTGGCGTAGGTGACCATGGTTCTCTGTTCACAGTATTGTTATCAGGATCGTTGTTTCCAAGCCTTGCTAGGTTGTCACATGAATATTTTCTCACGTCCCCATCTGTCTCTGTTCCCTTCAGTCTTGCCTGTTGTGACTATGTTCTTAAAACCTGCCTGTCTGATAAAGTGACAAAAGGGGTATTTTTCTTATCTTTTTCTTTTATTATTCTTGCACTCATCTATAGTGCCTCTAATTTCCCACTTTCGGTTTGTTTATAATGAATGCACGCATTTTCTCTTTTACTAGATGCATTGCCATCCCTGCGCTATGGAGACGGGGCTTGATGAAATCTTTTGTCATCTGTTTTGTTTTTTATTTTGTTGTTTTCTGTTGTTTGTCTCTTGAAAAAGGTTCAATTTGAGCCGATACGTGGAGAATTGTCCTGTTTAGTTTTATTGTATGTTTTTTTATATATACTTTTTAAAATATATTTTTATTAATAGGCAAGGTAAGTGTTTTAGTAACCTGTATAATTCATTTTGCTTGACATTGGTGATAAATTGTACATAAAAAAGCACAAAATATCAAATGTATACATTTTTTTAATCATTTTATCCATGCACCAAGTGTCTTTTCCATTCAATGACACCAATGGAAATATCTCACTTTTTAATAGTGCTGTGCAAAATTTATATGATAAATGTATAAATGTGTAATGTTTTTGAAATTTAAAAAAACTCATGCCTCAAAATTTGGCATTTGTGACTATTACCTTTACATAATTTGAATTTAATCTCAATGTTTTCATTTTTTTTTTTGCACAATATAAAATGCAGTTGTCTCATCCTAGCCCTTGCCCTAAAAATATATACATACATTTTTGTATGTATGCTGTCTGGAGAATGATCTCTGAAACATTTTTTTTTCATGAAACATATTTGCATTCATGATGTGATATGATAATTTGTCATTATTAAAACATAGTGTGTAAAAGTAGGTTCTTGGATCAAATAGGTTGGTATGCTTCTCTGCTGTACATTAGATCAATTCTCTTGCGATCTTCACATCGAAAACATATTTATTTTTTGTGGTCTTTTGTGTTATGTTCTGTCAGACTTCTAAATTATCCTTTTGTACTTTGTTTTTCATATTGGTCTCCACATCCAAGCTTGTAATCTTCATGTTTTTGACCTTTTGTGTTATATTCTGTCAGACTTCTAGATTATCCTTTTCTATTTTGCACTTAATATTGTACATTTCTGATCAAACTTTCATGTTAGAATGGCTTGGTATAACTAAATCAGAGAGAGTGATGATAACAGCCTCAGTTTTATGTTGTCACAATCTCCCTGGTGTGTGTGTGTGGAGTATGGAATACGGCATAGTTTGCATCTTGACTGCAATATGTGCACATTTCTGCTCAACACGTCTGCATAGTTTTTTGGTCACTGACCTCTTGGATGGAACAGCTAACTCCAATCCCAAGCCACAAGTTGCCTCTTATGACTTGGATGACCGACCACTCTATTGCTCTTCTTTCACATCCTGGCAACACATGGATGTCCTGTTTCAAAATGTTGAGTTGATCTAGTAGCCATTTGAGTTGTAATAATCTTCCACAAACAGCAACCGAATCATGGCTATCAGGCTAGAGTGCCTGTGCACCATCCACTGTATTTGCCACAGCTCCAAACACTTGATGACTTGCTATTAGTTTGTGTATAAAACCTACTTGTTTAATACTATTAATTCACAAAATTTGAAAGATTAAATATCTTATGAGCATGTTATAAGAATAGCTTTTTTTTACCTATCACCTTGTTATTTCTGATATTTGTCATTTTAAATGTTTTCAGTTTCTTGGAGTTTGTGTAACACAGTCTCAGTGAGCTAGAGCTGGTTATAAACATTTTCTTTGGCTTGTAGCCTCCTTTTGGGACAAATTTTCTTCTGTGGATCCCTGCTAGTGCCTAAAAAAATGTCATCATTTTCTTTAAATGTCATCAAACCTTTTTCAGCTTAAATGCTATAATTTTTGTTGTTTATCTTTCAAGTAGTTACCTTCCTGTTGCCCCTTGTATAGGTCTATGGTCCGCTCATTTAAATATGTTTCTTTGTAACCCATTGTAAGTCTCTGTGTCCCCCTTCCCTCCAGGAGACATATGGCCAACATTGAGAACCAGTGAGCTAGATTTTGGTACTGCACAGTTCAGTTTCCAGAACAGTTGGTTCTCAAGAGCTCAGACTGAAAATTGGTACCCGTAATTTCTGGGTGGGGAAAGTATTCTGCATATTTGCCAGTACTACTGCGTATGTATTCTACTGCTGGTTGAAAGGAGCTAAGCACATAATGGGATTTATAATGTACATGTCTATACTCATAGATTCTACTCCTTTTTTAGATTTTGTTCAGTGACATGGATATTATAGTTCTCAATTTGTAATCAAAAACTTCTTCTTTCTTCTGTGTTCATTTTGAAGTTTCTACCATTTAGCAGTATGTAGTCCAGAGAATGAATTGCAGTGTCATGGTTTACAGCTTGGCTATGATCTCTGTGGCTTTCTGCATAACACATCTGACCAGCATTTTTTAGGCTCACTGTGACCTGTAGGATGAGACCGCCAACTTCAGTTCTCTTTAGTTGCTTTGTATGACATGTATGCAAAAGAAACTTAACAAAATAAATTACTTATATTTATTGACTGCATTTCTCAGATTTGGACACATAATGTACCCACCTCAGAGTTTCAAAAGAAACATACAAGATTTATTAGTCAAACGTTATTTTTTTAATCACTTATTTTTTTCTATGACAATCAATGCACTTATATTGTTTAAAAATGCTTGTTCAAGAAATAAGAAAATACATACTTATCATTCTTATTAATTATAATTCACATTTGTTGCTTAACTGTACTTTGCTGTTAGAAGTAGCTAAATGGTATTTGATTGTTAGAAATAGCTGAACTTTATTTTGTAGTTAGAAATAGCTATGTTGTTGTTCGAAACAGATAGCTGGATTTTGTTGATAGAAATAACTGAGCTATTTGTTGCTAGAGACAGCTAGCTGAACTGTATTTAGTTGTTAGGAATAGTTGGTTGAACTGTATTATGTTGTTAGAAACAGCTGAACTGTATTATGTTGTTAGAAACAGCTGAACTGCTTTATGTTGTTAGAAACAGCTGAACTTCATTATGCTGTTAGAAACAGCTGAACTATATTATGTTGTTAGAAACAGCTGGACTGTATTTTGTATTGTTTTTTAAATAGCTACTACAGTGGCTGCATTTTTATAGATTGCTGTTTTACTCTTTTGTCTTTTCTCTGTTTTTACTGTAATGTGTTGCATGATTGAATGCTGATCAGTCAGGCTATAGTGTGTTTGGTGGCTTGATATACAGTAATATTGTGGCATTTCAGATCCTTCAATCCACCTTCTTTGTGGTTTTTTTCCCTGCTTCCTGCTGTTCCCATTTTTATGTTGTATGTTATTGCTGCTGGCCAATATAGGTTCATTCTCATTAAATGTTCGAACCATTTCAGTCTTTATTGTTCAATGTTTGATCACAGATGTTGCTACAACAGTTCTTGTAATCTTTTCATTCCTCACATGATCTTTCTTGTTTTATTTGCTGCTTTTCTTAGACATCTCATTTCACATGTAGTAAGCTTTCTTTCTTATTCTTTAGTTAGTGTCCATGTCTGACATTGATAACGCACTGTTGATATAAAGACTGAATTTATGATTTGTTATTTAATAATCATAAATTCAAGTATTTCTGGTTCTATTTTTTTTTTGAGGCCGTAGACTGTACCTATATTAACTCCTTGTGTTGTTTGGTGGCGGATTGATACTTATGCCTTTGTTGGTTGTTATTTTGATTTTTGATCCATTTTCTAATTTTTTTAAGATCTTGCAAATATCAAGAGTAGGTTTTTGTGAGCACTTAAATCCCCTATAGGTTTGCTGAACCTGCCATAGTGTAATCCTTGAATGAATACTTAAAATATCACAAAAACACAATACATTCGCTGTTTTACTAGTGATAAATTGTGATAGATTTATGTTGTTCTAGTGATGAATCTTGATAATTTCTGTTGTACTAGTGATGAATTTTGATAGATTGTTGTTGTACTAGTGATGAAATTTGATAAATTGCTGTTTTGATTTCTGTTGTACTAGTGATGAATTTTGATAGATTGCTGTTTGTACTAGTGATGAAATTTGATAAATTACTGTTTTTCTAGGGACACATTTTAATGATTGCTGTTTTACTAATGATGAACTAATATTCAAAATATAGCAGAGCTGATGATGGATACAACATGAAAATTAATGTACAAAAAACAGAAGTTATGAAAATTAGCAAGTCTTCGACACCAATGAATATAACAATAGATAACACCAAAGTGAAACAAGCCAAAAAATTTAAGTATCTAGGCAGCATTTTTTCCGAAGATGGAAGACTAGACAGAGAAATAGAAACAAGGTGCCAGAAAGCAAACACAGTGACTTACCAACTTTCACCATTACTTCTTCATCCAAAGATCAAGATGGAAATTAAAAAACAAATAATATCTACAATTTTTATACCAACAATGTGCTATCAAACATGGTCTTTAACAGCTTCGCAGCAAAGAAAAATCATCACATGTGAAATGAAGTGTCTGAGGAAAGCTGCAATGGTTACCAAACTAGATAAAATAAGAAATGAAGAAATAAGGAAAAGAGTTGGTATAATATCATGTATTGAACATATTGAGAGACAGCAAGTAAAATGGTTTGGTCACCTTATGAGAATGAAGCCAAACCAAATACCAATAAGAGCATATAATACAAGAATATCCAGGCGTAAAGCCAAAGGTAGTCCAAGAAAACGGTGGATAGAAAACATTAAGATAACCTTGAACAAACATGGACTAAATGCAACCTCGCTACACATCTGGTTTTGAAACGACAGCTTAAGATACCACCCCTACGCATAGCGGCAAGTGTGAATGTGATCAACAATCATTCACCTGGGGATAGACAATAGACAATAGATGATGGATTGTGTTTTCCATAAAATTATTCTACCAAATAGTGAACTAAATTAAATGTGAACAGAACACTTTTTTTTTTACACACAGCAAATACCACATTTGCAGAGTGTGTTGAGAGACTTTTTTATGTAGCTATAACTTCAACAATAAATTTAAAGTTAAATTTACATATATATATATATAGTATTTATTATTTAAAAGTTTCATGATTTAAAAATTTTTTTTATATGTGCAACCAGAGTCACAGTTTACATATCATTAACTATATATCTGTTGGTTCTGTGGTAGATAGCTTAGTGGATCTGTCTTCAACACAGCTCAGTTGAATTTGTTCATGGTTTTAAAACCAGTCATTCACATTGTATTTGCCATGCCATATGGATGTGTTAGTGGTGCAATGTCCTATACAGGATATACTTCACTTATTGCAAATAAGTTGGGGTTTTTGGGGGGGGGGGGTCATCATTATAACAATTAAGCTGAGGTTTTTGTGCCATCAGTATAACAAATAAGCTGAGGTTTTTGTGCCATCATTATAACAAATGAGTTGAGGTTTTGGGGCCATTATTATAACAAGTAAGCTGAGATTTTTGGGCCATAATCTGAGAATAACTGTATGGAAAGATTAATAATGGAAGGCAAAGTTCTGGTAACATGCAAATGGGCAGCCCAAGATGACAACGGACAAAATATATTTCAGTGTGTTTAAACCATATCTTTAGCTACAGCAGGTGGTTAAACCTACCCAGAATCTTGAGTTGTTTAGAATTTCCATAAAGAAGACTACTTTCTGTAAAGAATATGCTACATGAATAATAAGAATAGCTCTCTGCCTCTGGAATCATAACTTAGACTAATCAGCTGAGCTGGTGTGCTGATAAATCTTCCATTTTTATAGCTCTATGTAAACATAATACAGCAAGACAGCTTCTATGAATGCAAACAATTAAAAGAAAGTCACCAACAACATTGCATTATGAAATAAGCACAATAAATTATCACTGTGTGTCTCAGAACGGGACATAATTAACTCCGCACCCACAAATACACAAAACTTAAGATTAATGAAACTTCCATGTGGAGGCAACTATGACTACCAAGCATATAGCACTAAACTTCAATGAAAAGAAAACACACAAAAACATGCACGAGCGTAGAGAAACAACACTAAAATAAATAATATAGATTCATGTATGAAATAAAGATTTTATTTTTCCATAGTCAACATTGCAGGAATAGACAGATTTCAAGACAATGAAAGAAGACTGAATAGTAGAAACCAGCATCCCGTGTATCCATAAATGTTTACAAGTAATGTTTATCAACCTACAGTAGTAAATGCTTCGGTTTTTTTTTTATTGTGATGTATTATATTTATTTTATATTATATTATGTTTAATGTAAATTGCTTTTATCAGTATTTGATGTTTACTGTTTTCTGTCTAAATGAATTTTCATGATGTAACTTGACAGGATCATATAAGAAATGTGTAATATGAAATATTGAAAAAAAATGCCACAAATAAAATAGACAACATATGTCAAGTAAACCTGTAGGGCATATCATTTCAAATTGTGTTTCTAATTGTGCATACAAATTGGTAGTCATATTCTTAACTAACATCACCATCATTTTGCAATGAGTTTATTACTGCCTTAATCAAGCCTGCTTTACCTCTTCTCAGCTTTGTGCCATTTATCGCAGCATTGCCTGCCAATAAGACGGCACTCTCGTTTCCTCTGACCCCGGCATGACCAGGGCAGTATAACCATGTAGTGCTCTGGATAAGTGAGTTATTCAATAAATAAAACCCTTTCATAGCATGCATTTTTTTCTATCTTGCATAGTATGCTTTGAGAGTCTGAGTATTACGGAGTGTGTTGATGCATCAGTTATCAACCAATTTAGTGCTCCTGTAACTCCCTCTATCTCCATCCTCATGCTCGAAGTGACAGTGGAGTATGCTGATGATTTCTCAACCAACTTCACACCATTTCTGTAAACAACAAAACCCCAACCGCTTGTATTTGTATTTCTATTGACTGAGCCGTCTGTGTATAATGTCATGTGGTTTCGAGTGCAACTGGGCGAGCTCATGCACCCATAACATGTCCATTTCTGACAAGCCTTGTTTAGTTGTATTATTATGTTGGTAGGTGATTTATTTCTGAGTGACTAATTCTTCCTTTGACTAATCTAGACTTGTTGTTATGGGTGGTGATTGTATTTTGTTACTTTACGACCTGATCTGCTCTACTTGATGATACACTATAATACTGGGAAGATCAAGCTAAAATCTAATAGCAGAAATTGATGTATCTATAGTACACCCCAGTACTGTTCTCATTTTGGACTTTTTCCAATCTATGGACTTGTGTCTGTGACAGTGTTAGTAGGCAGAGTCCATAATCTATAACATATAGCACCATCACTTGTAGAAGCAGAAACAGTACCCATTGCTGCATATCGAATGTTGATAACCCCGATCCCTCTTTTAGTCTTCTGAATCATAAAGGGGAATGTCCTAATCTATAGAAAAGTCGCCCTGAGGTACGATCCTGAACATCTGAGATTAGAATAATAGCACCTGGTCTGTCACAAGGATCTCCTTTGTCCTCACTGCTGTTTAATGTGTATACCTTAAAAATTTCTCAATTGCAAACCTCAAGCTATTGCGAGTTCTAACATACGCTGATGATGTCGTACTATACAACATGGGCAAGAGCAGTACAGATATCACTGACATTGTACAGAGTGGACTATATCAATTGTCGATATGGTGCAGAACATACAATGCTGTGATCAATCCATCGAAAAGGTCATCTGGTTGTCCTTGAATAATAATCTGGTCAATAACACATTGCCAGCTATCAGTTGCATGGACTCATCCATTGAAAGAGGACATCACCTATGCTGATGATACATTTACTCATTGAGGGAGCGTACAAGAACATCAAGCCATGTTAGACATGATGCAAAGGCCCCTTTCTAAACAAGAAAGTAATCGTATATGTAAACATACAGAATTTAGATTCAACACATTACAGTGATTGTTCTTCAGAAGCAAAATAACTGCAGAGTTAAAGGCGAATAGGATTACATCTGGAGATAAGTGGACGCAACTCTAGCGTTAGATTTCAGTTGTAAACAAATAGCAAAGGGAACGCTTTTCTCAGATTGAATTCAGTCAGTCCTTCTCTAAGAGAAATACATGGATACATTTGTATAGCTTGACAGCATTGAAAACACAATAGTTATATAACCACTCTTATTCTCTGTCACAGTTTAACATGGCTACATAGCAAGCCCAGTTATCTTAATAAATGCTACTGTATTTGAAAGCTCACCAGTGCTCCCATACATTTTTCTGTGGATATCTGTCTTTGTGGGTCAGTGCTCCTCCCTCAGCTGGTTTATTGTAATGCAGTCTTTCAGGATATGCTCCAAGGCTTGTGCTGCCTGTCCAGATGGGCACCTAGGTGATAGAACCAGTCAGTATATTTAAGTAGATGCTTTGTCTGTCCTGATGCTGAAGATGATAACTTTCTCAACTCTATAGAGATTGCGATAGTTGTCTTTTTGGTGGTCAACTTCCTATGAAGAGCTTTGATGAGAGTCCTCTTTTTCTGATAGGTTTTTTTTGTTCCTGTGTTTCTCCATGTTTTGCTGGCCAAAATGCCTTTTCATTTCCTGATATGCCAGTGTGGGATAATATCCACTGTAGTACTACATTTCTTTGGATTTTCACATCTCGAAGATCTTCTTCAGGTTTGTGAGAAGACGACAATCTATAATATCACACAATAGTGACGTAGTCCATATAACCATTGAAGACTTTCTTTCAACAAGTTTAACAGTATATTTCCAGGGTACTAAAAACAAAGGATAGTAACAATAGGAGCTGTCTTGCATGTCACAAGAGACTGCTTAGGAGGTTTGGAGTTGGCTGTCCCATCCCATTGTTTAGTGGTTCTCAGTAATTTTTCGCCTTGGACCCACTTTCGAAGCAAAATTTCTTCCGTGGCTCCCCTCCCCTCTTCCGATCTAAAATAAATTATTAGCTTTTTTGAGGCTTATGGTTACATATATTATTAAATATCGGCCCAAAAAGTATCTTTCTTAGATAATCCTAGACGGGTCAGTAGCCCCCAGTTTCCTATTTCTTTTTATGGTCACGCCCTTTCCACGAAAAAGATATGGTCTCCATTTAAGACTCACGTTGAGAATCACTGAACTAGAGTATACTTTTATGATCACGTGCAAACTTAGACCTTTTTTATGATCACGTGCAAACTTAGAACTTGTGTGTTTAACATTTTTGCAGTTATATTTTATAATTATTTTTGTACCACACCTCCCCCCTACCTTATTTGATCCTCACACTCCCCAGTAACGTCACTAGCCTCATATTCTATTGTATTCTTGTTTAGTGCTATTTCTGTGCATTTGTGGTATTTTTAATCATGTAATATAATAGTAAGTACCATTCGGCATCTGTACTAAGAACAAATTAGGTCTACTTGTAACTTGGAAACATCAATAATACAATAGATAATTGGGGTTGTGGAGCTGTGGTTCTACAGAAGAATGCTGAGAATACCATGGACTGCTAGAAAAAATAATGTGGAGGTGTTGAAAAAGTCATATGTGAAACGGACCTTAATAATATAAGAAAAAGACAATCTTCATTTGTCGGCTACTTCATGAGACAGGGAGGTTTGGAGAACATAGTCACAACAAGCAAGATTGAAAGCAAAAGAGACGGAGGGCAACAACGTGAGAAAATATTAGACAGTTTTACAACCTGACACGGCAGGGATACAACAACGATCTCAATACATAATGCTGGAGATAGAGAGCTGTGGAGAGCCATGATCGCCAACGCCAGCCGGCATGGCACGTGATGATGATGAGTGATATTTCATCAATGATTTAAGGATATAGTGTGAAATTTGCCCATTCCTGATCTGATTTGAGTACGTGTTCTGACGGCTTCCCTTATTTGGAGAATTGCCACAATATTGATCTCTATGTTACCTATCCTGTGTTTGTACTCTTCGCAACCGGGGTTACAAGTTGTGAAAGGGGAAATTGAATTAAAGATTAATTCGGAAAAGTCTCTTCCAATGTTTCTGTTTTCTCTGAGTCTTCTCAGAATGCTGTCATTGCGTACGAAACGGAAATATGATGCATGATGTCAATTACAACCAGAACACGTTGTCTTATCATCATCAAGTGCCGTCTCCGCAACGAAGGTTGGCTGCAACTATCTCCAACATCTCCTGTCTTGCTGGTGCACTCTGCTAGACTGTAACCTGTCCATCGTGTAATGTTACTCTCCCACTTGTATCTCTGCCTACCTCTTGCTCGCTTCCCTTTGACTTTACCCTCAAGTAAGGTCTTCAATAGGGTGTCATGTCTTTTTTCATGACGTTGTCTTATACTTGATCTCAACTAACGCAAATTTAGTTTAAATAGGGACTTTTTATACATCTAACTCTTTATCATCGTATGACGTTTTCTTGTTCTGCCGTAATAATAAAACATGTATGAGAGGATTTTGAGATGAATGAATGTGAGTCAATATCGAGAATGCGGGAATTGGGAGTGAAGATGGGCGTTGCCTGTAGGGAACACATGGTAAAGATGTCAAAAAGAGCGGTGAACCAATATAGAACTGGAGCCATCAGCCGTTATACCCTGGGAGATTTGCTGAAGCGGAGATATGAGCACATATGAACGTGTCCGTTGTGCAAAGAAGATAATCAACATACATAATACCTAATACTACAGCATGTTTTATATGTTTGTGTGAATCACTGGGAGTTACCAGCGATGAAGCTCTTGTTTCCTTTGTGCACACAAGAGATCACAGTGAGGAGTTTCTCTGCTTCTTTATGCCATATTTAGAAGATTGCAACTCTCAGAGGTATGAAATGTTGTGAGAAGATTGCAACTCTCAGAGGTATGACATGTTGTGAGAAGATTGCAACTCTCAGAGGTATGAAATGTTGTGAGAAGATTGCAACTCTCAGATGTAAGAAATTTTGTGAGAAGATTGCAACTCTCAGATGTAAGAAATGTTGTGAGAAGATTGCAACTCTCAGATGTAAGAAATGTTGTGAGAAGATTGCAACTCTCAGATGTAAGAAATGTTGTGAGAAGATTGCAACTCTCAGATGTAAGAAATGTTGTGAGAAGATTGCAACTCTCAGATGTAAGAAATTTTGTGAGAAGATTGCAACTCTCAGATGTAAGAAATGTTGTGAGAAGATTGCAACTCTCAGATGTAAGAAATTTTGTGAGAAGATTGCAACTCTCAGATGTAAGAAATGTTGTGAGAAGATTGCAACTCTCAGATGTAAGAAATGTTGTGAGAAGATTGCAACTCTCAGATGTAAGAAATGTTGTGAGAGGATTGCAACTCTCAGAGGTATGAAGTGTGAGAAGAAGCCAACTTAGACTATAAGAGTGACACGCAGTTTTATATGTATATGAACAAGTTGTGTTCCACTACTTTTGAACTTTTCATACTCGCATACACAGGTTTTTGTGTTAGCTATAGACATCGGAATTTATATAATAACAGCAGCACATAACAATTGTATAATTATATTCATATGTGGTATAGCACCGTCTCTCTGTTTGTCAGCGACAAGTGCTGATAAAACAATGCATGAGCATCATATTTGATAGAGTAGTTTAGAACAGAAAAAAACTTTTTCTTATGCCTTCAATTTGCAGCAGAATTGTATACAGCCAGAGCCGTAAATACGTTATCAGTAAGAAGAGGGTATTCGCCAGTTATGTTACGTGATTCCCTCTTTTTGATGAGAAATATAACGACCTTTTTGTGGTTGTTCCGCAAAAAATTGAACTTATGGTTAAATTTCTATTACTAAAAGCCATGCTCTGTTGTGGGGGAGGGGGGAGAGAGAAGAGTGGTTTGAACACTCCCATCCCATTATCTACGGACTTGTGTACAGTACAATATAATTAAGAAGAAACGAAGAGTTCTAGAGAAAATTTAGAAGACAACAAACGGGATTTGAAACAGGTCCATTATCTGACACCTGTTCGCCTTGCAACTTGAGTCAACATGCTGTGGAATAATTTGACTATTTCGAATCCCTAAAATGATGCGATTTTAGTCAGGACTTCAAACGAATGTATATTATTGAGCTACTGTGAATATGGACCCGTCGGTAAACAACAACAATACTCACTGCACAGGTATATAAATCCTTCGAGGACCACAAATATTTAACACTAATACGTACCATTAGGCATCTGTACTAAGGACCAATTAGGTCTACTTGCAACTTGTAAACATCAATAATACATAGGCCAACACAATGGTACGTACTATTGTTAAATGTGTGTGGTCATAAACACATAACTGTTTAGTGTATGCGTGTGCGTGTTGCAGTTTGTGTCATCGACCGGTCCATATTCACAGCAGCTTGAGAATACAAACACTGGAAGTCGTGAATAAAATCACATCATTTAGAGATGCGGATTGGTCGAATTTTAAAATGCGTTGAGTCAAGTTGCGAAACCAATAGGTGCCAGCTGAATGGACCTGTTTTAAATGTCGTTTCCTGCTTTCTACTTTTTTGGTAACTACCATATGACTGCTGATTCTTCTTTCGTTTGCTAATAATGCCTATATCTGCAGTGTTGTTTCTTGTATAAATTGGACAATGTGCGATAATGCATGACATTCTGTTTGTTGCGATGCGCCTTCTGGCCAAATATCGTTGACTTCAGCACCTTTACTTAATAGACATTCTTAGTTTCCGGCCAGTCTTAGTTTCCAGCCTCTGCTGGAAGGACGAAGTCCCATCTCCTCGTCAAGGAGCTGGCCTCAATGGGGACTGTTGATTCAAGTTAGAGTTTTTACATATCTCCCATCATGTTTTCATTTGTCCTCTCTGTAATCTTCTTCTTTAGTTTATAGTATACCATTTCTGGTGATGAGCGACGTTGCCAATCTAATTTCAACGCTGAAATATTGTTATAGTGTGCAGGTTATCTTTGGTTGAAAATCCAGAAATCTGTTCGTTGTACGTAGTTTAGTCAGAAAAGTTTATAGCGCGTACATGAGACGAAGATTGAACATGTGAAATGAGAAACACAGAAATGAAACTTAATTTTTGTCTGTTAATGCTTTCCTTTAGCCTTCTGTGTTTCTTTCACCTTCCACTTTTTGTGTAGGAGGCTATCGTTTTTATTTTAAAACATAGAATCATGTCGGCATACATATCCAAACCATGCAAGTTTCCATCTTTTCAATATTGAAAGCAATGGTTCGAATGGCCCTGTATGTATCTCTATGTTATTTCTTACGTACACATGTCTTTTCTCACTATGGGAAATTCGTAGAATTCGCCTGTAACATCTACATTCGAAGACCTGTAATCGTCTCTCCATATCTGCAGTGAGTGGCCAACTCTCAAAACGATACAACACAATAGAAAGCACTAATGTTTATACAGTTTAATTTTCACTCTAACACTGATGTTACATTTGCAAATCAAGTTTTGCCTATATCAAGTTTTGCCTATATAAAGCAGCTAAAGTCATCTTTAGACTTATAATTCTGCTTCGAATTTTTATATAGCTGCACATGCTGGATCCGAGATATTTGAGACTATTCACCTCCTCAAGATGTTTGTGTCTCTGCTGTTAATCAAGATCATACTCACTTCAGCTTTTGCTTTTCTCAAACTGAACTTTTGTAGTTTTGTTTTTATTCAGATATAAGATCAATTACATCAGCTAAGCGCAAATTGCAAATAGGGCGTCATCCGATCGATATAGACGTGCTGAAATCCTGAAGGGTCTCCTGTATTTCCTCTAGGTTTGTGTTAAAAAGTACTGGATGCATTATGCATCCCTTCCGAACTCCCACATTTGTTTTAAAGTGCCTTCAGAACTCCCACATTTGTTTTAAAGTACCTTCAGAACTCCTACATTTGTTTTAAAGTACCTTCAGAACTCCCACATTTGTTTTAAAGTACATTCAGAACTCCCACATTTGTTTTAAAGTACCTTCAGAACTCCCACATTTGTTTTAAAGTACATTCAGAACTCCCACATTTGTTTTAAAGTACCCGTCAATTGCATCATTTGATGGTACTTGCACTCCTGTAAAGTGATTAAACAATCTCTATGATAGTGGTGTCAAGAATTAAATTGGGTTTTATATATAAAACTGATATGCACAGGAAGACAAAAACAATTACATACGGACAATATCAATGATTGAACACGCCAAGATGTTTCCTCACTCAGCCGCTATGTTGAAGACAGAAATCACTGGAGGTCTCTGTTTGTTGACGCACTCAATGTGGTACCCATACGACACTAACTGGTTTATGCAATGGTATGTATTGAGTTTTATAAATAGTATCTTACATATTTCCAAGGGTTTTTCATAGACACACACGTATTTCCACTTGAAAATCTTCATCGGCAGAGCGGAAATGAATATAATCTTCAAGAAATCATGAATCTTGACAAGACTTCCGGTAATTTGGGCTGAAATATCACTATTTCAGACACCCGAGCAATACAGGAAATGTTACGTGACTTGATTAATAGTTGTTTTACTTGAGGTGTTCTCTGCGTATATTCTTATCTTGCGTTACCGATTTACTGTACACAAGACATAACTTACGAACATTGCTAGGGGCTGTCTATAAATTACGTCACCAATTTTGTGTCACTTTGTGCCACCTCCACCCCCAAAGAATTCAGGGACCTCCCTGCTAAAGTGAATTTTTTATTTAAAATACCCATCAGTTGCCCTACTCTCTCCTCCCAATTTACTTAAGCAGAAAATTTAAGAACAAAAATACATGTTTTGTTTCAAATGTTTTAGAAAAATGTTCAAAATCAAACAATTTCATTGGTTTATAAGTGTTGTTGACGTCAAATTTTGTCAGTCCCTAATCGTTGTCAATAACGGTCAAACGTTTTCATACCCCCCCCCCCACACCAACCAATTTGATGCAATTTATGGGCAGTTCCAAGAGAATAAACATCAAATCAGATTCATATAGAAATAGCGTCTAAACCAAATATGATCTACGTGGGCAAGTCAATAAGTAAGTCACAAATTGCTGTAGAAAAAAAAATAAAGATGATAACTTGCAAACGGATTATTTTCAAATCTACATTGTCCCTTTTATTTGTATACAATGCGAAGAAGGATGTTTTCATTGCATTGAAGCACGCTTTGATTCGGGTTAGTAGCGATGCACACATGATTCGTTCCGAGTAATAATCCTGTTCAGCATGTCTTCTCCTTCATCTGTGTATCGACAGAGCTGCTACAAGGACAGGCATAATCGGTTCATTTTGTGTTCATCCATCAGTTGTCTCGGTACCCACATTGAGCAAACTTTCTTACATTTCAATCGATCATGCATTATGCTGTACGCTGAACCATGAAAGCACCATATTACGGCTACAACAGAGTAGATCGTTATTCCCCTGTCACCTTTGATCATCTCCTCCAGCCGCTGCACGGATGCGTCTGTTGCATATCCGATAAGTCCGATATTCCGATCCTTGAACAAAAGTCGCCACTAATGCAAAATCTACATGTATCAATTGTACTCCCCCCCCCCCCCATAAAAATAACATGAAAGAGCGAAGTTTAATACAGTTTTCATAGCAACGTTATACTAGCAATGCCAAAATATTAACGCAAGCATGAAAGGATAAAACTAAAAAATGAAACAACATAAATGACATTTCCACAAGGAATGCTAATTGTAACCAGAAGAGACAATAAGAAAGGACGATATCAGTAAGCTAGTAGACACAACACCAGCGTTAACATATGTAAAAAGACAGCAGGCCAAGTGGCACGGTAATACATTCAAATGACCTAATGAAGTTCGCCACAAAGGTATTGAAATGATCACAGGAAAGTTCGCGACAAAAATATTCAAATGTTCACAAGAAAGTGCTACGAATATATTCAAATGACAACAGAAAAGTTCTACATAAAGATATTCAAATGGTCACAGTAAAGTTTGCTACAAACGGCATTATTGCTGAACTGTAACGGTAGTAGAACAGAGGTTGTCGAATCAAACAGTACATTGACAGAATATCTGAGGCAACCTTATACCACCGTATAGAAAGCACAATGTAGGATACATACCAAACATCTTTTATATATCTGAAACTGAAAGATAAAACAGGAAAGAAAAGGAATGTGTAAAGACGTAATATAGAATAGTTCTTTGAGAAATACTAGACTGTTTAGGCATCCAAAACATTTTCGCTTAAAAATGTGCAAGTGCTGTACAATTTATTTAGTATAAATATGAGAGGTAACACTAAAATACGATATCATCATGTTAACCGTCTCCGCGCCGAAAGTTAGCTGCAGCGAACCTCCAACATCCTCTCTCTCGCTCTCTCTCTCTCTCTCTCTCTCTTGCTTTGGTGGTGAATTCTGCTAAAATGTATATATAAATAACCAAAATATCGGAGGATGTCCGACAAAATGGAAAGTGCCGCAGTAACCAGACAAATAAGAGATAAATATATAGTTAGGTGTCTGCAGTAACCTGTATACTTTATTTAGAATTTATCTGCTAAAATGTATCCGTCTATCTAATGAGTTTTCTCTCCAACTTTTATTTCTTGCCTGCTGGGCGCTCTTCGACTTTAGCTTGAAGTACGGTCTTCAACAAGATGTCATATCTTATTGTGTCTAAAATGTGTTATTCGTTTGATTCTTATCTCCTTACATAGCTCTTTTTTCAAACACTGTGCTGTCTAAACCTCTTTATTTTCTTCTCATTCCACGAAGTTCTCCGGTTCCTCTATATATCTACATCTCCAAACGCATCAATTCTGTGTTCTAATTGCTTGTTACTCAGCCTTCTTTAGCCAGAAGGCGAAAGAAAAGCATTAACAGACAAAATTAAGTTTCATTTCTGTATCTCATGCATTTTGTTACTCAGCTATTGCTGCCCATGTTTCTGAGCCATACATTAATGTAGAGTAGATATCACATTTTACAATTATTATTTTTAGTTGTTTGTAATTTGTCTGTATGTTTGTAGTTTTCCCATTAAACATACTTTTAGCCATTCATATTCTCGTGTTAAACGAAAGTAGAGATCAGACTGTTTTCCCTCGGCTCAAAAGAATTTTAAGCCAGATTCGCAGCCGCATATAAACGTTTCTACATGCAGTTCTGTGAAATATTGTGCTGATGAAGATAGTGGTGTGTGTGTCAATGGATGTTCAAAGACAGAAACTATTTGAAAAGCTTTATCACCTCTGTCTAATATCAGTTTAAAAAGTAATTACAGGGAAATTTAAAAACAAATAATAGTATGCTCCGTACATTCTGCAAAAGAAAATTTTCCACATTTTCACACTAAAACATTACAATTAAAGTGTAATAAATATAAAATCCAGATTATATCCACCATTTACTATAAATTTACATCAAAAGACAGCAGATCAAGTGGTTTTCACACGCTTCCAGACTACCGACATATAGCATGCCACAGATGGCCATGACACATAGACATAACGGTTATAAAGCCAGAGGCAGACCATGTAAAAGATGGATGCACAATCAGAGTTTCGCAGTACCAGACCATCCAGTCAACAAACATACACACTCCAAACAATGAACATCACCTTACCAGTGCTATTGAGTTTCAGCACAATATATTTTACGCAAAACTAGGCCCAACCCCTCACAAACAACCTAAAAATTGTGCACGACCAGAGTTTCACAGTACCAGACCTGTCAAAAAATAAACATACACAACCCAATCAACAAAACACAACCTTAAAACCAAAATGAGTCTCAACCCACCACCACACTAAATCACTACATACATAACCACAAGACCAGAACCAGACAGGACACCAAAAGACAGCAGACATGACACGAATAAAACACATAAACCCTCAACATTGAGACGACACATAACCACCTAGGTCAGATAAATAATTTAATAAAAACAAGCGTGCAAGAGCGAGGAGTTCTCATACCACACCATAACACTAAAAATTACACCATCAGATAATCACTAATGGGAAGAAATCTCAACCAGACGGAAAAACAACATAAAATGTATTTTAGACAAGGGAGGGGAGAGGTCCAAAATACTGGTATTATCGTGAGAATGAAGTATGAAAGGTCAATAATACCAGTATATCGAGGCGTACTATCAAGAAACGCAACTATATAAGTATGTAAGGGTATGTAAACTTTCTGAGTGCATGGATATTTATGTGATGTAAAATGTGGATACATGAGTACATGATATGTAAAGCAAAAGTGTGTATGGATATCTATGATATGTATATGTAAAGTTTGTGGGTAAATGGGTATTAATGATTTGTAAAGTATTTGGGTAAATGGGTATTAATGATTTGTAAAGTATTTGGGTAAATGGGTATTAATGATTTGTAAGGAATATGGGTGAATGTGTACTTATGATATGTAAAGTATATGGGTGAATGTGTACTTATGATATGTAAAGTATATGGGTGAATGTGTACCTATGATATGTAAAGTATATGGGTGAATGTGTACCTATGATATGTAAAGTATATGGGTGAATGTGTACCTATGATATGCAAAGTATATGGGTGAATGTGTACCTATGATATGTAAAGTATATGGGTGAATGTGTACCTATGATATGTAAGGCATATATGGATGCAGGTGCATTTTTCATATATAAGGTATATGGGTGCATGCATATTTTCTCATTTGTAAAATTTATGGATGCATGTGTATTTTTTCATGTTTAATATATGAAGGCATGTATATAAGTATGACTATGTGTGTAGTATGACTATATATATATATGTGCTTAATGGAAAAGTAGTATATATGTATATAAGCATTCAAGCCTTTTTTTGTGTGTTTATTTTTTGTTTTCTAAATTTACAGTTATTGAATGTTTAAAAAAAAAAAAAAATAAAAAAAAAAAAAAAAAAAAAATTCCTCCACAGAATCTACAAGTTCATCCAAACCTTTGGATTCCAACAATCATCACTTGCTAGGAGGAGAACCAAGACCAACGAGCCTAACACCAAAGGCACCACGAAAAACAAACAAGTCCTTCTTAGGACTACATCCCAATCCCCCAATATTCCTTTTGTCCATATAAGGACACATAGACCAGAACCCAGGTCAAATCACCAGTCCCTAACAGGACAACCCAGGCCATTGGGCCACAATATACGCCCCGATATAACTAAAGGAAAACCATTCCACAGTTGAAAGGGGCGTGTCTGACTCTAGACAGACAAATCCACCAGCTAACAAACAAACATAAAAGATGGATCACAGAAATCAAAGAAGCCACAGGAACAAGCTTACAAACAGCGCACAAGAAGGCCATCCCCAGAGAACTCTTCCACCCCTGACGCTGCAAGGCAAACAAGGGACACAACGTATAGATAGATAGATAGATAGATTTACTATAAAAGCAAGTAGGCTTCTGCTTACTGTTGGGCAAAAATACCTGGCCGGACTGTCTTAAAGATGGCCGTGGTATGACGTGGATAATAAATAAATAACTATGACATAATTGATGCCTTTGAGATGTCTATATAGAAGAATCGTGAGAACATCATGGAAAGAGAAGGGGGGGGGGAACGAACAAAGTGGTTCTGACAACATTTCGTATTTTAAAAAAAACTATTGATGGTAATAAAAATGAAAAAAAGTGAAGCTATTTACTTTAATTTTGGACATATTAAAAGACATGACACTTTGTTGAAGAATTTACTTGAGGGTAGAGTTGAGGGGAGGCAAGCAAGAGGTAGGCAGATATACAAGTAGGAAGGAAAACATCACGAGATGAACAGATTATATTCGAGCAAAGTCCACCAAGGAAAAAAAGTTAAATGACAGATGTTGAATTTCGTTGTAGAAACCTTTGATGCTGAGACGGACTTGATGATGATAATTCTCCGCGAGTTCCAATGACAGCCGTCTTCAAAAGGTGGCTCTTTCTTCCTGTTCGATTATAAGCCTCTTACAAATCAAAGAGGGCTGTCACTTTGTGTTCGCTAGCCTGGAAATCACCATATGCCTATATATTTGGACAACTCCTACGAAGTTAGTCTTCTACAAATCTGCTAGATTAAGTAGGCCTATAGGGCCTATATGTTCACTGCATAAGGTTTAATGAGAATTTCTGCCCGTCATATTTATTAACGTACTGGTGATTTTTCCGTGATAAACCCGACTGGAAAATTATTTCCGTTGTAGATCTTTATTAGATCCTAGGGTATGCCAACACTTTTGCTTTGTTTGTTCTTGCTCGAAATTCTGAATGATGTAGTTTACAATGTTGAAAGGAAGCTCGAATGTATGGGGAAGGGGGGGGGGGGGGTGTGGGTGGCGGTGGGTAGAGTTAAATGTCCGTTTATAAAAACTTGATACTAGGAAACAAGTAGAATATTTGGATAAACCCCGTATCCCTTCTACCAAATTTTTCAATAACAAATCATGAAATCACCACAAAAAAGATCAATGTAAAGTGTTCCTCTCGCTTTCTAGCTTAACAAATCCGTTTCTACGGACCTGATTGAAGGTTCTTACTGTTTCGGTTAAATTGTGTCGCCTTAAATAGTCCACATTCTTCTTTTTCATACGTCATATGTTTCCCTGTTATGTTTATTGAGACACAGTGTAACGGTTGAAGTATTTGTATTTTTCTTTTAGGACAATCAATAAGTAAGACTGCCTTTCTTAATGGCTTTTCAGTCATTTCTTCAAACCATTTCTGACTAACTAGAGCTTGTCATATTTCCTACAGTCATAGGCCTATAGTTAACTACTGTCAAGGATATAGTGCCGTTATGTTTTAAAAATTAACTGTCCAGCTTGTATGTGTTCATTTGACTGTGTAACTATGACACGCGTGTCTTACTGCACACACATTGTATATAATGAAGATTCGCAAGACAAAAATGGCTTGAATACATTATAATACATAGCTAAATGCAGTAAAGTATGGAATATGTGTATTGAGGACATATACTCTGCAGGACCTTGAACATAGACTGTGTCTTATTTGTAGGAATAATACATTTATCGGTTAAATTATCCGCTTGGATTATCACTATCATCCTGCCTTTATTAATTACAAAAGCAGTATATCCTTTATATTAATTTTGGCAACAAGCACACAAGACCTCCGAGTTTGTTGCCCTCCTTCAATATATGAGTAGACCGCACGTTCTTACGTGATCATGTGGACCACTCAAACTTGTCCATAAGTCTTGGCGATTTAAAGAAGTAGCTGTAAGAGAAAGTAATGTTAAAAAGTCATGCCATTCTGACTTACATGAGCATACTTTTCATGGTTGCTACAAAGAACCCAGTTCGTATATATATATATTATATATATATATATATATATATATATTATATATATATATATATATATATATATATATATATATATATATATATATATATATATATATATATATATAATAAACAAATTCATTTGTTTATTTTATTTTTTTATATTTTATTTTATATTATAATATTATTATTATAATCAAAGACTGTCTCATCAATTTTTATGGTCGCCATTCCACTGACAAGCATACCAGCAGTTTACCATCGATCTTGTAACGTCAGTCGAGGCATGGGAATTTATTCTTTTGGATATACACACACACAAGCACACACACACACACACCACGCACGCACGCACGTACAAACACACACACACATACATATATATATAAACCAATCTTTCTTTCTAGGAAAAATTAACGGAAAAAAACTATATTCTTAGCGGTTACCCCCCCCCCCCCCCCCAATAAAACGCACAAATACAATTTATTAATTAGAAAATATATAAGACATACCTTCAGAGAGTTCGATATTTGCTAAAAAAAAACAGTATATTTTTTTCCTTATATCTCATTTGTGTTGACACGAATTTATAATTCTACATAAGGTTTAATTCCAGTTTTAGCACAATTACGTTAGGCATTAAAATACTCTCTACTTTAGCATTCACAAAAAGTCCACAGTATATACATGCTCCGAAGAATGTAAGTCCTTCTACTATTTAATCCTGTGCTCCGCTCCACGCATCATCACGTACTTTGGCTAATGCCCGTGATCATTGGTCAATTTGCGTTTACTTTCTTTCGTCATCCAATAAAAATCATGATAAAAGTTGCATCACCCAAGATATATGACGCTATTTTGGGATCGCTCGCAAGATTACCGCAGGAAAGGACTTCGTGCAGGCGGTCGATTCTATACTAGCAACCATTAAAAACGCATTAGCATATTTTTACATGAGCCATTGCTCGTGCTGAATTAATAGAAACTGAAACTATGTTTTTAACCACATTTCATGAACCTTGGCTGAATGAAAGCTGCAGTATTTTAAAAAGTAAAACCGTAGCCACTTAATATTTTGTTGGGCTCAAGCCATTATTAGTTATATGGTGCCTAGTAAGTATAGGGCTAAGTAAGGACTTTTTTTTTGCAAGCAAGTGGAGTGAAGTCTCATTCGCACAGTGTTTGTGATAATAAGCACTGGGTAGGAGCTGATACCGGTGTGTTTTCAAGATGGAGGAATGTTTTTTTTCGTTCTTGGATTACTCGGTTGTGTACACTACTGCCAAAGTAAAACCTACCACTGTTTATGAACCAGAACCATAGTTACTATTATAAATTGTACACCGTATTGCCCTTGCAGCGGGTGCTTTCAATAAACTACGTAACATCTGGACGTCAAACACACTAAGAAACACCACAAAACGCAGGTTGTTTAACTCCAACATCATCCCTATTCTATCATATGGATACGAAAGTAGGAAAGTCACAAATGCCACAGATAAGAGACTATACTCCTTTGAAAACAAATGCCTACGTACCATTCTGAATGTTAAGAGGAGTGACTTTAAATCTAACACTACTATAAGAGAGGAAAGCAAACACATCTATATATCTTCCTTCATTAGACAAAGGCGCTGGACTTACATCGGCCATGTTCTCAGAATGAACAGCCTAAGAATTCCCAGCAGTCACTATATTGGGTGCCACCTGGAGTAAGAAGAAGAGGGAGACCTAGAGAAACTCTACGAAGAACCATTAATAGAGAAGGCATGTCAATGAACCTAAACAACACGCAAGAATTGAAAGACCTGGCAACACATAGACATAAATGGAACGCTATGGTTTCTGCCCTATGCGCCGCCTATGGCCCTGGAGGAACATAACATAACATAACATAAACTGATGTCTGAGTTGATGTTTGCAAGCGGTTGCGCAGATGCACCGGTACAATAGACGATCTTGAGGTAGTATTGTTACACACGGTCCACCAGGTCTGGCACGGTCATCAGTGGTACCTGTCTGCAGAAATCGTTGGTGCAGCTTGATTATAGTAGACTAATCACATTTTTAAAGTCTATCAATTTATATGGTCGCCATTCCACTGACAAGCATACCAGCAGCTTACCATCGCTCTCGTAACGTCAGTCGAGGCATTAAAAAAATCAATAGTAGCAGACCTTTTTTCGATAACAACCAGATAATGCCTTGTACTTGCCTAAACTTTATTAATATGTGTGCCACATTTCAGCCTGCTTTGTCATTTAATAGAGTTAGAATTTGGTTATTTTATGTTTTGCACGTGGATCACGAAAAATGCGAAATAAACATCATATCAACAAAACAATGGAACTGCTCGAACTTCAATACTTGCACACGTTCTGGGATGAAGAATCGCTTACGCATATAAACATTTTAAGCATGAAAACACATTATGTTTTCAATGCGTTTTTAGTGATTATATCACGTGACATATTCTTTCCAGAACGTTGTCTTTATCGTGGATACTCTGAACTCCTCTCTGTTACGGGCAAGCAGGCCTGCATTGGTCAAAGAAATGTGCATACAATCTTCGATGTCGCTGGTTCATCGTCTTCTTGATCTTCCTCTTCTTCTCTTTCCCGGCACTCTGCCCTCTAGAATCAGCCTTTCGATGCCATCGTGTCGCTTTAAGTGTCCAGTCTACAGTAGTTTCCTTCTTATGATGGTCTTTAGAAGCCACCCTTCGTTTAGTTTCGGTAATTTCAAAACTTCAATGTTCTTCTTTTTTTCCGTCCATGATATTCGTAGGATCTTTCTGTAGCACTTCATTTCAAATGAATTTATTCTTTTGGATATTGTCCTGTTTAAAGTCCAAGTCTCGCATCCATATGTTGCCACTGGGAAAACACATGATCTTAAAAGGTTTATTTAGTTTTTATTCCGTCAAAATGGGACTTCCGTCAAAATGGCCGACGAAAACGAATGTGGTTTCCTTACGGTGTTCAATTAACGGATTTCCTCCCGAAAGAAACGGCAACCTACGAGAGTAATGTGCCTAGAAATTCATAATTTTAATGATTACTTGTAAATATATGAAAACTAGATACTCGGTTCTGTTCTTGTTTCAAATTACTGCTGACGTATTTTATGGTAATTAATGTAACTATCATATCAATAATTAATTACTAATTAAATTAAATATTCATTATTAGGGCTAAGATTATGGGTCAGGGTTAGTTATGTTTGGCATAACTAATCCGTTACTCTAAACCTAAATATATTTATATTTAACCCTTGTGAAACTGGTTTGGAAACGAGAACCCTCGTTTTTTTTTTAAATAGACGAAAACTAATGTAAATGTTATGGGCCTCGGTCAAATTGAGATCCTTACACCAAATTTCTGCTCCTGTGTGGCATTCAAATTACTTTATTTGTTTACAATTCTAGACAAAACTGGCTCAAAATGAGCCCAATACACTGATTATTGTGTCTTTCATTATTCTGATGTTGTTTAATTCTCCATGAACAAGTAGTTATTTTTTGCTCTATAACAAACTGATGAGTAGAACTGAAATTCAAAAATATTCCAGAGATTAAAGGGTAGTGATACCGAGGATCCTTGCGTCTCCCCAGTATACGCAGGTATATCGATACATTTTTTCCTCTGGAATATTCTTATATATATATATACTTACACACACCCACAACCATAGACACCACTGCAATATAACAAATTAGGTATTTTGGACATATTAAAAGACATGGCATCTTGCTGAAGATCTTACTTGGGGGGTTGAGTCGTGAGGAGGCAGAGATAGAAATGGGAGAGAAGTAACACGAGATGGGCACGTTCTGTCTAGCAGAGGCAGAGGTTATCACCAAGGTAAGAGACACAAGCTGTTGGAATTACGTTGTAGCCCATCTTCGTTGCGAAGACGGCACTTGATGACGATGGGTAAAAGTCTTCAGGCCAGAGAGAGATCTGGAATAAATTCCCATAAAAATAATGTGATCAGAAACAACAAGATGTAGCTGAAAGTCAACCTGTACCACCTGGCATAGGGATGATGCTGTCCTTTTGCATCTTTACAAACGATCAGGACGCAGGCCAGCGTAAGTTACCAAGACAAATAGTCGCTACATTTCACACATAATTGCTTGCCTGGGCTGGTTTTATGGAGAAAGTGCTTTGCCCATTTGCTCTAACCCTCCCTTCCCTCTCGGGTCTTTTGATTAGTTCTAAGGGAAAGACAATGTCAATACACTTGGACACAAGCAGAACGGTAGGAGATGTCATTAGTGGGTTTAATACACAATCGACTGCCGTAGGGCCTCTCACTCCGAATTTCTGTAGGGATTTACTCCCTTAGTCTAAGTGTTCTATCATCATCATCATTAAGATTACTATCATCATTAAGATTACTATCATCATTATCAGCATCGTCATCATTATTACCTTCATAAAGAGCTCAATTTTCTCAAAATTCGTGCAAGTAAAGCCAAGCAGGAAGCATGAGGATAAATGAAAATAATTCTTAAAACTGACGTGAATTGAACCAGGTCCGTTCTAGCGGCACCGTATCGCGTTGCAACTCAAGTAAACAGGGTTTCCGTACTTAGTAGTTCGACGTTTGTGTTTCTGAGGATACTTCAATACTTGTATGGGATGTTAGTTGTTGTTGTAATAGTCCTTGTCTCGATTGGTCCATTCTCAGTGACCTGTGTATACAGGTTGAATGTCTTGACGAGATCACATCTTTAATTGGGGATGTGGTTGGTCAAGTACGGAAAACCTGTTTACTTGAGTTGCAAGGCGTTACCACTAAATTATTTTCAAAAGTCCTAGTGCATTGAGCTCATGTAGTCGGATTCCCTCACATGGGATCCCCTTCTCAATAAAACAGTGGAAACGCCTGTCGATAGTACCATTCATATCATGTAATTCTGTAGCTTCAAGCGAACATCCACTGGAGTTTCAACTAATTTTAAAAAAACAACAACAACCCAAAGACGTCACAAGCAGAACGCGAACTGAACCTGCGATTTCTTCAGCACATGGCAGACGGTTTAACCAATACACCAAGTCGATACAATGTCATCATCATTATTATCATCATTGTTATCACCATAAAAGCATCCGTCTACGTGTCATAACATTTCCTCTTATTTATACAAATAATGTTTCTGATATCTGAGCTACACGATATTAAATGTAACAAAGTAAGTGCAGACAAGTCTAACAAAGTGAAGACAAGTCACAAACTTCACATTTTGTCCCTATATAACTAATTTTCTCATTAAATTGTCCCATCATATCCGCAAATGTTCTGCATAACTGGCAATCAGCATGACTCGTTTTACCCTGTCTAAGCAAACACTATTCTTTTATGTTAGATGATACATTCAGACTTGGGATGAGGAAGTAAGGGGGGGGGGAGAAGGGTTTGGATTGTTCGTGGGGTGTGGCTATAATAAATAATTGAGCTCTGAATCCTCGCGCGTGTACCCAAAACAGAAATATAAAATAAGAGAAGTAACAATAACTGTGATGTAAATACTTGGCACCGATATTTCACTGGTTGGGTCTTGTTCATAGCTGGCTGTGTCCCCTTTCAGGGTAGGAAGAAATGCAGACAGTTTTGTTCATCAATGATACCTCTCTCCTTCAAATTGATTTCGCATGCCCGTTATATAATAGTAAATTCAAATCTCCGAACACGTTTAGGGCAATTCTCTGGAGCCCAAAATGGAGGGAGGAATTTGGGGTATCATCATCATTGTATCAGCGTTTATGATTCAAGTTTTGACCTTTGGAACTACCGCTAGTATCGGTGTTTATAATATCGAACTTCTTGACCACTTCCCAGAATCCTCTATTGGTGTGTCTCTTATTGGGTCCATCAACTTTGGAGTATATCTTGGGTCAGGTGAGTGTGATTTTATCAATGTTCGTCAGTGATCCCATATTTTGCATGCGGCTCGATGTCGATGTGGTAGGATTGTGTATGTCCTCAAAGGGAGGAAGCAAGCCATATATAAGGGTGGGGATTTCATACGGTTTAAAACCACCTCCCTTAATCTCCCCATTCTACAACTGAGTATGACATCCATATATATGAATTCATGCATGTATGGATGACCTTTTGCGTCTTGCAGACGGTCATTAAGCAAAATGAAGAATAACCTCATTGAACTTTTTTCTCAGTGTGGTGACTTTTCAAGAGATCATGTCACAGCAACAGAAGATGTATGTCTGCGTCTTTCTCTATTTCTTCCATATATTTAAACATATTATTTCTGAGCAATGTTGCCCACGCACGCAGGTTATACCTCCACACCGCCCAAGTTTCGGCCTTGTTTTCCCAGATTTTGAGGTCTATGAAGAAGTCTTTTATTGAAGAATTACATATATCTTTATACCTCAGCATTGGTTTACCGTGGGCTCGCTGGCATTCAGTCAGTTCTACGAACATCACTTGTTTTGGGATGCGGCAGTTTGAAATTATGCGGGCGTGATCCAGCAAATGCAATCTAGTTTTGTTAAGTGTTTCCATGGCAGATGGTAGCTGAGTGCAGCGTAACACTTCCATGATGGTAATTTTGTTGTCGTTTAATATTCAGGGTGTTGCGGACACATCTTGGATGAAAGATGTTAAGTCTCCTCTCATGTCTTTGATAAATACATGTAGCTATGTTTTCAAGTTTAGCGTACGGTTTTTCCAAGTTCATTTTTACAGTCCTCCAAAATGGGTAGTTGCTTTTCCTATGCGCACGTTTATTTCATTATCTAGGAAAAGGATGGATGTAATTGTGAATCCTAGGTAACATAAGTTTTCAACTTGATTGATATGAGTATTGTTTAAAGTGATGTTTGTTGGTACTGTAGATCCTTGGCACAGTACCTCAGTTTGTGTAATGTTTATTGTCATAGAGAACAGCTCGGTGGCCTTTGCCATGTTGTCAATTTGGGACTGCAAGATGGGCTTATTGTGTGCCATTAGTGCGGCATCATCAGCAAAGAAAAGTTCTCTGATTAATATTTCTGATATTTTTTGTCTTTGCTCTAAGACGCGCGAGGTTAAAGAGTTATCCATCGTAACAGGCGTAGATATCAGAGCATATTACAATAGTGCCGCGAAGAAAATTCCGAAATGGTTAGGGCTACATCGCACCCCTATTTTACTCCAGTCTTTACTGCAAAGCTGTCAGATGTATTGTCCTCGAATTATCAGTTTGCGCGCATGAAAGGAAGTAATCTAGTCTAACAGTTTCGGTGAACAACCAATCAAGTTTATCATTTTGTTTATAACTGGTTTGCTCAGTGCCAAAAGCCCTAGATCCACAAAAGCCATAAAGAGAGGCTTCCCAAATTTTAAGGACATTTTTCCTGTAGTTGACGAAGTGTAAAATTTATGTTGTTAATGTATCTTTTGGCTCTGAAATCGTACTGTGGCTATTACAGGACATGTACGGCAAATATTTGGAGTTGCTTTAGAATGATACGTGCAAACACCGTCCCGGTGATGCTGAGAAGGAAGACGCTTCTGTAATTGTTGCTGTCACATTTGTCACCCTTCTTCTTGTAAAGAGTTACTATCTTTGTGTTCCGCATATCGTGGGGGATTTCCTTCCCTCCATCACGTTATAAGGAGTTGGTACAATATAGGCCTATATATGTATATATATATATTAATTCATTTTCCTTTTGCGCTGAAGTTAGCGCATATGACAGAGGTAAGATCTTTCCAATTCTGTCTGTTCAAAGCTATTCTGTGCAGTTCTTGAATAGTATGAATATTGGTTGTTTTATTTTCTCTAAGTATTGTTCTTCTGAGTGTTTCTTTTGGTCTACTCCTTGGTCTTTTGCCTGTAGGTATCCATTCAAGAGATTGGTGGTGTATTCTGCCCCACGATGATGTTGAAGAGAAATCACATATGCTATCATGAATATCTGATGTTGTAATACACAGTGTCACAAAATAATTCATTTGAATGAAAAAAGAATTGGATCTAGGTCTGACTGTACAACAGTCTCACGATGATGATGACATATGCTTCCTAAATATCCGATGATGTCACAAAATAATTCGTTTGAAGGAACAAGAATTGTAACTAAATCACTGTTCGACAATCCCGCAATGATGACGAAGAGAAAGCACATGTGCTATCTTAAATATCCGGTGTTGTAATACACAGTTTTCCACAAAATAATTCGTTTGAATGATAAAGAATTGGAAGGAATGAACTGACTTCTGTTACACAAATCGGTCTGGACTTTACGATGTCAGTTGATTAATCCAACGATCGACAGAGTGACCCAGACTTGATTAGAGAAACACCCTCCATTAACGGCCGTCACTACCGGAAGTCCATATATATATATCAAGACAACATCGAGAGATAGCAAACCATGTGGTTTAGTAGCCTCATGAGAAAATAAAATCAACACAAATAACTCTCCGTGCATAGCAGAAGATCAGCAGAAGAACATACAAGGCACAAGAAAATTAAGAACTAATATGGTTGGAGACATTCAAAGAAACCTTAAAGAGACACAGACTGAACAAATGACCAAAGCAAAACAGCCCCAACCCCGCCACATCCCAACGATGCTTATCGGCAAAAGTGGAAATGACTATAGATAGTGCGCTATCTTCTTATGTACCGTCTTGTGTTGTCATCAGATAGAATCTCGCCTTCCTAGTGATGCCATTGTGCTTAGTAATTATTTTTTTTTTGGTGCTATTGTAAACTGAAACAAAAGTGATGAATAAGTACAAGGTGTCAAATTAATAACTATGTTGTGAAAATATTGCTGTTCAAACTTTAGTATTCCCCACCTGCAGCATTATACTGCTTGTGTGTGTCTTATTTTGGGTAGTTTTTCATATTAAAACTCTATTTGCAAAAGATGTTGGAAATATCCGCCGCGGTTTAGTTAGAAGGAGATCAAATAGTAAAACATCTGCATATAGCAGTGATATTTATTCTGAAGTTCAGTTAAATGGAGTAGGAAAAATGACATAAAATGACGTATTGTTTTACTTCAATTCAAGTCAGTCCCATGTCATAAATGAACACCCTATAATGTTGAAATTTGCATCAATGTTGAGGAACGTGGAACATGAGATAATACATTTTAAAATTCACAAAATAGACTGATTCAACAAAAGCTATCAAACATATCATTTAAAATCCCTCCAGCTGTGAGCACGGAGCTCTTGTCAACTCAGTTTTTCTGACAAAAGTACAGGTTCTCATCAGTTGAGTAAACCAGGTGATATCGGGATATGTAAAAAGATTATCTCAAGGGCATGGTTGCGATAGAGTTATTAGCAGATACATGTATGGTTCCCGAAGGAAGGAATTCTAGTCCAGCTGTATCCAAGTATCACAACGTTCTGCCAGGAGCACAGCACACACTTCTGGGCTAACTCGCTCGTCATTCTTCTGTTAGATATGTTGGTCCATCAGCAGTGAGTGATGACACATCTAATATTCTCTGTGTTCTAGGAGTCTGCCACAAAAGGACACATTTCCAATGTCTATTGGCCTTTATCTCTTGTCCTCCATGGAGATCGTTTCTTTTCCTTCTTCGTCTGCGTTCGTTCTCAAACTCCTGCAGATTAGCAGGATGTAGTCCGGAGAACGGAATGCGGTGAGTCATGGTTTACAGCATTGCTGCGATATATGCGCCTTTCGGCCTGACACATCCGACTTCAACATAGGAGACCATTTGATAACAGACAAAAGTAATAAATTGAAGCAAGGCATGCACTGACAATGATGATTCTTTCACAGATGACATGTGTCTATTTTCCAACTATCCTTAGTCGCTTTCTGTGATGTTCATGGAAACAAGACAGTGGCTCTATTCTTTGCGCTCCCTGAAATAGAAGTCCGTACAATGGTTGCCACACTGGCGGTTTTTCTGTATATATATTTTTGTATTGTTTGGACGAATTATTCACCACACCACACACATAGACAAGTTCTTGGCACTATACTCCTGTAGTTTGTCGGTGCTTTCAGGAGGAACATACGATTTAAACTGACACCGAGGGAAAAAACTATGGCTGTGTGCCAACATAAGAACCAAGTTGTGTTTACTAAGAACATGTGTTTCTTGTTGCGACATGTGGATGTGAAGCATGGATACTAAATAAAACAGTGGCCAAGAAAATAACATAATTTGAATTAAAGTGCCACAGAGTTCTGAGAATACCATGGACAGCAAGGAAAACAAACCAGGAAGTGCTAAGAATAATTAACGTCCAGGAAGGCTGGCTTCTGAACACCATATTAAAGAAAAAGCTGGACAAAAGACATTAAAGAATGCCTGCGCATGTCACTAAAAGAGACGGCACAACTTGCTCAAGACCGCAGAGAATTCAAGAGATTCATAGGGAAGACTACATTCTAGAAAGAATATATCACGTGATGATGATGATTGTTTGGACACATAATGAAACTGGGAGGTCTGGAAAACAAAACTAAAACGGGCAAGCAAGGTAAGAGAGAAAGAGAAAGACAGCGTGAGATATTAAAAAGTATAACGCCGTGGCACTGCAAAGATTCTTGATAAAAGATACTCCACATAGTGATCTGTTGAGATCCATGTTTGCCTACGGCACCTGATGATGATGATGATATATAGAGGAGCAGGGTTTTAGAAAATACATTTAATTATACAATCACGGATTATAAAGGTGTAGTTTAAATACGATAATTAGCTAAACGCGACGTTAAATTTAAAATAAACTCTAGCTTGTAATTTCTGAGATATCCTCTATTTTTTGGTGAACTGTTTGCTCAAAGCAATTGTTTATAAGCGCTTTCGTATAGATTCAATGGTTAATGACAGATTCCTGCGTTGTGAGCTGCGCATAAACATTTAACAAAGGGATTCTAGATCAAGTGCTATCCCAACATTCCAGATCGGCTATACTGGTTCTCTTCCATATTTGTTTATTTTATTTGTGCATGATAGAATCTTTATCAGTACACTTCAGCAAATTGTTATTTGTGGTCCATTACTTTCGTACACATGACGATCTCAGCAGAACTGCACCAAAAGGTTGCACATGCATAATTATGTGGATAATATTTATTATTATATATTACACAATATATATTATTTGGGAATATATAATAACATAAACATAGAACTATGAGAAATAAGCACGTTTTTTTAATGTGACTTGATCGCATAGAAAGTTCATTCATGAGAGATTCAGCTAGTTGGGTGGTTGCTGATCCAGCGGTCCGTGGGCTCATGCCCTTTGACCCATGACGTTCAGTTCAATTGGTTACATTTGTTGTCTTAAAGACTGTCTGCAAGACGAATAAAAATGGAATTTGAAATATGACACCCTGTTCTTCATAGTCGGAACACACAACAGTCGAAACGAAATTACACACACACAAAACGAGAATTGAACGTAAAATGCTACTACATCTATCTTACATTAATGTATGGTTCATAAACATCGATAATGAACATACGACTAGAAGACCGAATTACTACCATTGAGTTTTTACATTTTTTTTTAAATTAGGAAAAACTTTGCGAAAAGAGAAGAAAACAAACAAAGAGGTCTGACAATAATTCATATTAGAAATGTACTACTAAATTAGATTTTAAAAAATCAAACGAATAAGATAATTTGGACATTTAAAAAAAACATGGTACTTTGTTGAAGACCTTACTTCAGGGTAGAGGAGAGGAGAGGCGTGCAAATAGTCAAAGATACAAATCGAATGGAAACATAATAAAATGAACACGGTACTATGTATAGGAGTGCACCACGAAGGCAAGAGACAGATGATGTCGGAAGTCTGTTCTAGCCAACCTTCAATGCGGAGACGGCAGTTAATAATAACAGTGGTAAACGGAATCTATAAAATTCATACAGAGATCATGCAAATGTATCTTGAGTCTTGATTAGAAAACTGGCCTCACAGCACGTGGAGCATTCCCATAAGTGCTCTGCCCTCTGTTCCAGCAGCCATTCGACTCGATGGTGTTTCGAGTTCAATGCCGCCGAAACAGACGTCGACATCAGGGCACAACTCTGGCCCTTGCGACAGGTTTCTTTGCTGTTCCGCCCATCCACGTGGTGCCGTAACTAGTTCAAGCACAACGTCGGCCTGTCGGAACAACATGGTAACTGTTATCGAAGGTTACGACTACGCAAATGTATATATATATATAATATATACACACAGGTCCGCCGCTAGAATCATTACTTTTAATAGTAAACCGACGAAACCTGTCATGTTCGGGCGTGTATACCGACATGATTTTCTGCTAAAACGATCATGCAGTATACAGTCAAAGGCAGAAGGAGCAGAGGAAGGCACAATACATTTCCATAGACCTTAAATAATAGAAAGTTCAAGATTTTCCAACATCACCTGATATTAGAAATCGTTGGGGAGGGGGGGGGGGGACTGTGTGTTGATGCACCTTATATTATATCGTAGTATATAATATAATCGCCGAAGAAGAAGAAGAATATCATAGTAACTATCTCTCTCTCTCTCTCTCTCTCTCTCTCTCTCTCTGAGGTGATGATATTCATGTTATATATAGCACTATTTTCAATAATCGTAACTCTCTCCCTCTTTCTCTCTGAGGCGATAATATTCATGCTACTGAGCGATAATCAACAATAGTAATTCTCTCTTTTATGCGATAATATTGATGTTATTGCACGATTTTCAACAATAGTCTCTTTCTCGCTCACTCCCTCTCTTTCTGAAGCAATTATTCATGTTATAGTGTGATTTTCAACAATAGTAACTCTCTCTCTCTGAGGCGATAATATTCATTATGTAGCATGATTTTCAACAAAAGTAACTCTCTCTCTCTCTCTCTATCTCTGAGGCGATAATATTCATTATTTAGCATGATTTTCAACAAAAGTAACTCTCTCTCTCTCTCTCTCTCTCTGAGGCGATAATATTCAGCTTTAGTACTGTTTTCTACATTGGAAATCTCTCTCTCTCTCTCTGATGCGATAATATTCAGCTTTAGTACTGTTTTCTACAGTGGAAATCTCTCTCTCTCTCTCTCTCTCTCTCTCTCTCTCCCTTTGAGGTTATATTCATGTTATAGCGTTAATATTTAACAATTAATCTCTCTCTCTGAGGCGATAATATTCAGCTTTAGTACTGTTTTCTACATTGGAAATCTCTCTCTCTCTCTCTCTCTCTCTCCCTTTGAGGTTATATTCATGTTATAGCGTGATGTTTAACAATATTAACGCTCAATCTCTCTCTCTCTCTCTCTCTCTCTCTCTCTGAGGCGATAATATTCAGTTTTATTATTGTTTTCTACATAGTAAATCTCTCTCTCTCTCCCTTTGAGGTTATATCCATGCTACAGCATAGTACCTCTCTATCAGAGCTTAGATTGTTTCTGTTATTAAATGATTTTCATCAGTAGTTTTCTCTCTCTCTCTCTCTCTCTCTCTATCTCTCTATGGGTTGATAATATTCACATTCTCTGTTTGAAATAATGTTTTGTTCTGTGAACGTGTTCTAACATTTATTTATTTATGTTTTTTTTATGTCAATAAAAATATTCCATATTTCTAATGCTCATTCCAAGAGTTTCCATCGTTACATTGTTAATGATAATAATATAATGACAATCTTGGATGATATGCCATAAACTTTTGAATTTGTGAAATTGGTTCTCGAGTGATGATGATTCATTCAACGTTTGCAAGTATCGATCATCCATTTGTTCTTAATTCCAGCAATAACATAAAGCAGAAGTGAAATATGGATATCACTGGTTTGTTTCGTTTCCCAAATTACGCGCGATGAAGGTTGTTTTATATAATGACAGGTTTCTTATGTGCATTTGGGATGAGCAGAGAGTTCTTCAGAGCTTTCTGTATGACAAGCCGGGTCTGGACTTCTAGTTTAGGATGCAATGTGTTCTTTCCATCAATCGTAGGCGAAAACTAAGGAAAGTTGAGGGATAGATTGACAACCTGTGATCTGTGGGGAAAAAATCATCATTGTCACATCTTGTCACAATTCATATCAATTAATCCATATGGATGACGAAGAGATGCTTGTGAACATTGCTCTTTTGTTCCTTTATGACATATTCCTATGTGACGGGGAATGCTAGATCTGCCATCGCTGCGGATTAGTCAAACAATCTGACAGAAGATTGATGAGTAAGTTGATCCAGAAATGTGTGCCGTGCTCCTGGCAGGACGTGGTAATATTAGGATACTGACGCAGTGGGATGCCTCCTTTCGGGGACTAAACAGACACCTATAAACCCCACTTACACATCCGTACCTGTGAGGCTAATATAAGGAGTCCGGGTACACAACTGAGAAGAACCTGTACTTTTGTCACAAAGGCTATGGGTTGTGAAGAGTCAAGAGCTACCTGCTCACAACGAAAGGGAGTATTTCATCATCATCATCATCATAATATCCAAATGACTATCGCTAAGCGGTATGCATTGCTTAAAGAAGTTTCCAAAGTTGCATCTACTACCCGGATATCTATTCAATTCCTGTGTAAATGTGGAATAAAGAGTGCATATTTAAAAAAAAAGATATTTGATTATACTTTTCTTGAGATGTGTACGTGTACGCTTTGTGTCCATGTTTGGAACGTGTGCCCACCTATTTCATTATTTCCCTTGGCTATGTTTATTAGTTTATGTTTATCATTTATTAATTTAAATATAAATTGAGTTAGGCTTAGGGTTAGCTATGTAAAACACAACTCTCCTAACCATAACCATAAAAAAAATATTTAAATTAATTATTTATTATTTATTGATATAATATTTAGATTAATTACCCCAAAAATAAGCAGGTAGGCACGCGTTCCAGACAAGAGCAAAACTTTATTACGGTAGTGGATCATAATAAGGTAAACAAAATGGGAACATAAGCTTTCATGGTTGCAAAAAGAACAAGATTATAGTAAGGACAATACCCAAGCTGTATACTCATTTGTTATATAATTAAAAATAAGTTGTAGAATTATATTGTGCTCAAAACGTCCAAGCATAATTGCTTCCATGTCTATTAAAAAAAACTCATACTCTTTAAACTAAAATTAAATTAGCAGTATCATGTATTTGGAATTGTGCAGTGAATGATTGTTGTCATTGTTGATCATTTGCGTGTGATCATACAAGCTTATACAAATAGTAGTATCATAAAAACTCTATTTTATGTATTAAAGGCACAAGCTGGACGTAAAAATTGTCATTAAGAACATTTATAATTGCACATGGCTTCTGAAACTACAATGCATGTGAAAGAAATATAATTTTTTAATATTATCATTTGGTCTATTGTCTGTTGTCTTTCCCCGGGTGGTTTGTGATCAACTCTTGCCGTTAAGCGTAGGGGTGATTGGAACTCGAGCTTGCGTTCTAAAGCCAGATGTGTGGCTTCGGCTGTGTTATGACCGTGTCTGTTCAGGATGTCCCTGACGTTTTCTATACATCTTTTCCGTGGTCTTCCTCTGGCTTTGTACCCTGGTCTCGTTTGGTTATATGTTTGTACGGGCAACTTTTCGTGATGCATTCTCATAATGTGGCCAAACCACTTGATCTGTTCTTTCTCTATGTAATCTGTACAAGATATTATACCTATTCTTTCCCAGAAAATTCGATTCGACACAAAAATTCAGACCAACTGAACTAAAAAAGCCAGAATAAATTTATTTTTAGTTCTATTTCACCATATTTTAATTCAGTTTTACTATGTGGTTAGTAGTTTATACGTGATAATCTAATTTGGCCATTTCTTACCGAAAATTTGGTCATAAACAGTTTAAATCATATGACAACCCTGATATCAGAGCTGCGAAGCTGTCTTTTGTCCCTAAGTATTTGCTAATATACATTTTTAAAATGTATAAATTTGTTTTTGAATGTAATTAATTAAAATGTGTCAGTATGTGTTAGTGTCGAGAATCGCCTTTCTATCCATTGTAGCATCATTCGCGTCATCCACTGAGACGAGTCTTTACATGATTGGGCAGGTAGACTCTATTTCAATTTAACCAAATATCTAAGTATATGGTATTACGTATTTTTGAAATCCAATGATCAACGTCGTATCATTTTTTGGGGTAAACATAAACATAATGATGTTGATGAAGTACTCCCTTCAGCTATGACCTGGTAGCTCATAGCAGCCCATAGCATTTACTTTAGATCTTTCTCAGTTGAGTAAAAATTCTTGAGACTAACGGGAATTGAACCAGTCCGTTCAACGGCACCAAATCGCCTAGCAACTATTGAACACGCGTTCTTCCGTTCAATAGTCTCAAGAATTTTTAAAAATTGTCCTCTGGCTTCCTACTTAAACTTACTTGTGTAATCAGTTGAGTAAACAAGGTTATACATAAATTTGTGTAAGGTTTGTTTTCTCAAAGGCATGATTGTATCAGGAGCTTTATGGATGCATGGTTAGTCCCAGAAGGGGACATTGCGACAGAAACATATAACCATCACCATGACCTTGCCAGCATCGCGGCATATACTTCTATGACAATCTCATCATTCTTCTGTCTGATTTGTTGACCCACCCGCAGTGATGGTGTATCTAGCATGCCCTGCCATCTAGAACTGTGCCAAAAATGTCAAAAGGGGCAATGTCCACTGGCTTACATCTCATTGTCGTTCATGGGGACTATTTTACAAAGGACAAAAATAAGAAATAGAGACAAGACATACACTGACAATGATGGTGTTTTCACAGGTAACAGGTTTGTCAGCTTCTCCCCTAAATTTCATTAGTCACCTCATACGCCATTCCTGGAAAGAAAACAATTGTCTTATTATTTGCACCGTGAACTAGAAGTGCAGTCGTCAGTAGCTACACTGGTGACGTAAAAATGATTTTACAGCAAATGACGTAGAGTCTCTATGGCTGGAATGGTTAAATAAAGTGTGCCTGTTAATGTGAAGCACCATCTTTCGGTCGCGGTTAAATTCAGATAGTGTCTACCTACATAATCATATAAAGATTCGTCTCAGTGGACGACGCGAATGATGCTACTAGATTTTACAAGGGATAGAAAGGCGATTCTCAGCACTGCGGCGTGGATCTCACTGATCGCGGAGACACACTCAGTATGCCGTGGTCATCTACTGCATCATGCATAATCTCCAGTCAAATAATTCTGGACGAGTGTGTCAAGTTAACGATTGGTGCAAATTATCATCACTTTAATTTGACAATGCCTGAATCCAAATACAGCGTAAGCTACAGTTTCAGGCACGAAAGTGATATTTCAACTTTTCACAGTATCAGACGAAGGGCAGACATCACTTAAGCTGGGGAATCAGAATTTGATTTTTAACAATAATATCCACACGTGCCAGAGAGATGTGAAAGAACACACCCCTGGAACTGTTTAATCGCATGCGTTTGCACGGTTATCATTCAGTAGATAATTTGTTAGTTTCTATAGAAGATTTCTTATGTATGGAGCATATCTATATAGGTCTACATGACATCTATAGAAATAAATGTTTGAGAGACATTTGACCATCAAGCTAATTGGGTACCAAGCCCTTCGTCCTTCAAGTACTTAAATCTACACCAAATCAAATGTTGCCTCTGTTCACCAGGTGTGATTATCATTAAAGCTATGCATATATAATACTGTTAATGAACTTTTTATACTGTTCAAAAAAAGAAACTTTAAGAAAAAGATATTCACAGATTTGGCATAATTTAGCCTATCGACTGTGTCCACATAGTCAGTAACTTCTCGTGGTTACCTGAATTGTACTTACTTTATGATTAGTTAAGTCATGAAAGAGGTCAAAGTCAAAACAATATTTTTGGCAATAACTCGTGACAGTTTTAAGTGAATTTGTGGTGAAACCTACATAACACAAAACTCTCTGACCATATTATTGAATGTCTATAAAAGATTGACGGTCCACGAATAAATTAAGTTGAAAATTCAATGAGCAAGTATGACTCATCTCACTACAGAACAACGATACATCATCATTGGACGTTTACAGACTGGATAATCATAAAATGTAGTGTTCAGACAATTTAATGTGGTTAGAAGCAGCATTAGTCGTCTTTTGAGGCAATTTCTAAAACTGGTTAAGTGGCAGTTCGGTCGCACAGTGGAAGACCCAGAGTCACAACTGCCGAAGACCAACTCATATGACTGCGTCACCTTAGAAATCGATTTGCAGCTGCGTCCTCCACAGTCCAGTCCAGTCTCCAGCAGCTCGTCGAATTTCAGATCAAGCGGTCAGGAATCAGCTTCACGACGCTGGTCTTTGGGCTAGAAGACCCTACAGAGATCCTGTCTCTTAGAGAGCGGTATCACCACAACCGACTGCAATGGATCAATGGGTCAATGGATCATCGTCAATGGTGTGTTGGGGATGACTGGAGACGGGTTTTGGTTTAGTTTAAGTCTGAAAGTTTCCTCATGCCAAGGTTGAAACATTAATTCTGTAAACTAAAATGTTGGTTCACGTGTGAAATGATGTTGCGTTTAATTTTTTTTTTGTAACAGTACTTTTTTTATTTTAAAGTTGAAAGCATACACAACAAAATGCATAAACAATATTTATATTTTCTCCCCTGGCAACGCCGCGTATGACAACTAGTAATATACACGAAAGGAGAGGATGGTAGTTAAATATTTGATGAAAAGCACGTCTAGTATTGCATGGTAGACAGATTTGAGTAATCTTTCTTCACCGGTTGGCTGGATAGAGAGTTTTTTTTGTGGCGTGGGCCAAAAACCATTTTTAGTCCTTTCGATCTCCAAGAAGTGTTGTCTGAGCTCTTGGCCAGAGTCAAATAGTACTTTTATATCAGCCTGGCGAGTCAGAAAAATGGCTTGGCGGATTCGCTTGCTACATGTTTATAGAAAAATCACGATGTTTGAGGTTTGCGGTTTAGCACATCCGTTTTCGGATTATCCTTTTTTTAACACATGGGTATTACTCTATAGCTGGACTGTCTTCATTGACAAATCTCTTTTAAAAATAAATCAATCGTTCAATATTTACCACTTTTAGCACAGTCAATAATTGTATTTATTTTGGTCTAGTTTTCCAATGAATCCAGAACCTCTTGTAAACTTCGTCCTAAACTAGTGTTTTGTTGTGCCAGAAATCCTAGGTCACTTAAGCCAACCGTCGTTGATACAGAGAGATAAGGAGAGACAGAAGGGGAGATATGGAAAGAATAATATATTTTAGAAATATCTTTAAGAGAAATCAATGACCCCAGACTACAGAATCGTGTTTTGAGTCCTATGTAGTTTGTAACTTTCTGCTCCGGAAAGCACACACTCGGTCGATATGTTCATTCGAGTTCTTTCCTATGTATCTACATACACTGAACTATTTAAAGCTGTGAATACACCCATCGAATCTGATCGTTAGATGTTGTATAATAATGGCTAAGTTGTAGAGTAACCTTTACTTTTACATTTACTTTGAGAGTTTTTAACCTAGTGTGTTCATTAGTTTGTTCATTAGTAAATTCATTAGTGTGTTCAGAATATACCAATTTAATATTCAATATCCAGGCCTGTGGACTGAATAGAAAACGGAGCAGTGGGCTGTATAGAAAAGAGAACTGTCAGTTTGATAAGCCACATAACTAAAATACTAACAGAGAAAATACATGAAATAATAGACATATAAGTAGATCGGAAATAGCTTGGTTTAATTAACAACAAAGGGACTTGGGAAGCTGTTCTTTCAGACTATTAGTACACAATATACAGAAGTCCAAAAAGAATTATCAATATTTGCTTCATAAACTACAGCAAGGTCTTCTATAGAGTCCATCATGAAAATGGACTGAATGAATCCAAGAAATATTCCTGGATAGAAATGACATCAATCTAATCATAAATATATTTTAGGAACATATTATATCAATCAGATACAAGAGTTAACATAAATTGAAATAAAAAGAAGAGTAAGACAAGGGTATATTTTTTATCACCTAGTTTGTTTGACATATTTTTAAAGAAAAGAAAAGGTCAGCCAAGGCCCCAGATCAATGGTGAAATAATAAATAATCTAAGATTTTCAAATGACAGTCCTCTTTCCAGAAAGTGAACAAGAGTTACAATGACTAATTGAACAATGAAAAGAAGACAAATCAAACATAGCTCATGGAATGGATATTAAATCCAGAAAACAAACACCATGATAATCACAAAATAAAGTATAAACAAACGATAACAATGTACGGCAGATAATGCAACAAGTAAATCTATATTTGCATCTTGGACACCTAATGAACTGAATATAGACGTGAAATTGAAGTAGAATACGAATGGATTTGATGACATGAGGAAAATATTAACATCTAAACAAATCACAAATAGCTAAAAATGAGAATTGTAAAATACTACATTTATTCTACACTAACATATGGTTGAGAAACATGGACAATGAGCAAACAACTAGAAGATATAATTGATGCTATTGAGTTAAGAATGTCTAGAAGAATAGGGAGAACCCCACGTGAAGAAATAAAAAACAACACCGAGGTCCTGTGTGTGCGTGATGGATAAACCAAAACAATCCGCATAATATGTATGTGGGTGTGAATGATTGATTCAAACAAACTACAAATATGTGTGTGGGGGTCAGGATAGATTAAAATAATCACCATAGTATGTGTGTGTGTGTGTGTGTGTGTGTGTGTGTGTGTGTGTGTGTGTGTGTGTGCGGGGCAGATCAAACCAACTTACGTAATGTGTGAGTGCAGGATAGATGAATGTAATTTACAAATATGTGTGTGTGACAGATCGAATTAATCTACATATGTATGTGTGTATGTATGTGAGATCGAATCAATCTACATATGTATGTGTGTATGTATGTGAGAGCGAATCAATCTACATATGTATGTGTGTATGTATGTGAGATCGAAACAATCTGCATAATATGTGTTTGTATGTGATAGACTGTGTACGGAGTTAGAGGAACTATAATAAAAAATACTTTTTTACCTTGCCAATCTAGTAAATGAAAAAATAAAATATATGAACATATTTCTCTCTCTCTCTTCCTCCCCTCTCCCTCGCTCTCTACCCCTACATCTCCATCGCCCTCTTCCTCCCTCTCTACCTCGCTCTAACAGACACAAACACATAAATTCTCTTTTTATCTCTATTTATTATTTTGTGTTCAAGTACGAGTGAAGCTTTTCATTCAGTCTATCTTTCCTGTATTTCCCTGAACACAGTTACGCAGTGACCCTACTCTGGTCATTAGCTGCCCTCCGCGTAGATCATACATCTCGGTCGATAAATAACACAGCCTCGCCGAACACATGATCTATACATGTACAGGCAAAAATAAAACGGGTACAGTTTACATCTCACTTGATACCCAAGAAATGTGTTCTTACTGAGTATATCACACCGAATTTCCCAATACGCTTTAAAGGCTTGGAAAATAGTTCTTGACTTACTTACTCTCAAGTAATACTACCGTTAATCCTTTTTTTCGAAGCCATACATAATAAGTTACAATTTTTAATATTGGAGAAATGAGGAGTATGTGTCCCTTATGCTAATTATAATTGGAAAATTTATATTGACAAAACATAGAAATGATTCTGCAGTGTTTCCTGTACTCGTACAAGCGTCATTAATTTGTCTGGAACAAATACATTAATTGTAAGTTCTGTAAATCAAATTTGTTATTCACAGCTGGAGCACACGTATTCAACAGCCTGAATGATTCATTCTGCTTGAGCAGTGAATGTACATTAAAAGAGTATATAGTATTAGAGATTTGTGTAGATCTATGTTGACTATACTACTGCTTTTATTGTTCTATGCCGTATTTAACCTTACCACAGTAGCCATAAATCGATAATATGTGCTCACTGTAGCGAAACTGATATCTAACAAGCAAAACTTGGAACAGGGTAATGAAATTTTGCTAATCAGAGAAATTACACTTAGTAACATACACAAACCGACGTTACGACAAAATAGGTCTTTATCAAGAACATATTCACAACAAAATACGACGAGTAAAAGAGGAATTATTAATGTTCACATGGCAGAACTAAATATAGATATAAAATAGATATAATATATAAATATATAATAGATACAGCATAGAAAAACACGGAATATTAAAAACTAGAAGAACAGAGTTAGAAAAACACGAACAGATCATGTAGCGATGAAATATCGATGAAACACAACAAACAGAAAAATGATGGTACAGGATTTCGTCGGCATGACTGACGGGCATTGATCCAAAAGTGGCAAATATATATATATATATATATATATATATATATATATATATATATATATATATATATATATATATATATATAATATTTCTCAAGAACGTGTCGGGTCCGTTCATGTGAGAAGCACAAATTAATGACCGTCACATTCATATCATTGGTACCCCGATGACCCGCACCACTGAAGTGGTGAGAAACAGAAGTACCATTCTGATTTTTCTATGCTGTTCAGATATTCACAGAATCGGCTAGCGAGCCTCCTTCCAGTCTCACCTATGTACGTCATGGTGCAACGCTTGCAGATGATGGCGCTGCGGGACACACCTGTAAAAGTCTCACCATTGGTGAAGGTGACTTGGGAGAATATGACAGACCGGTCTGGACGACATAGGAACAGATATAGCATTCTCTAAATTTGCAGCTGAAGGTGTCAACATTATTTAGAAAGTCGGGCTTGAAATGACTCTGGACCACTATATCCCCATCAATCTTGCCACGTCTGTAAGTAACCGGAGAGGGGCGCATCACGGGATCAGACTGAAGAAGAGGAAAGTGTTGGAATAAGACATGCCGACAGCAGATCTAAGGGGGTGGAAGGTGAGAACAAGTTTGACCCTGTTCTTGGAGGAAGACCTTCGAGAGTTTTCCTGGTGTCTGCCCTCAAGAACGTGACAAGAGCCATTAGAATATATTAATCCGGAGCCATTTCAAGTCCGAAGTGTTTTATAATTTTGGCACCAACAATTGCAAACGTCGATATTGAGGTGTGTTTTGTCTATTTTCTGGTCGTGCTGTTTCTTGTCTAACCTTATAGTTTGTAATTTTCCTGGTTATATCTATATTTAGCTCTGTCACGTGAACGCCAATAATTCCGCTTATAATCGACGACAGAAGAGGCAGCACTCTCAAAACTGGACAGACCTGAGGACTCTGTTAATGAATAGGCGACATCGGAAGAAATGTATCATCGCATGGGCTATCTCGAGAGTCCTAAAGTGCCAACTGCATTGGTAGTAATCACGCTTACTGAATTTACTTCCTAAGATGTGACAACATTTTCTTAGGGTGGGTCGACTAAGGAGTGTTTGAATTTACAATTTATCCAACAGGAAGGGCATTTCTTTACCCGTGACATCGGGTGCAGATGATATTAATGTGAAGGCTAATAGGTTGTGCTTTCCAGATGACTGGACCTGACACGCGCTTGAGAACCGTTACATGTATCACTTTGGCACCTTTGGGATCAATGCCGTCAGTCATACGAATAAATCCTGTTGTTCCATCATTTTTCTGGGGATTATTTTTGTTTGGTTAATGGATATTAGGGTGTGTTTTGTATATTGTATGTTAGCGTTGTTTCACCTCCGACCTTCTAGTTTTTAATATTCCGTGTTATATCTACTACCATGTGAACGTCAATGATTCCGCTCTTACTCGTCGTATTTTGTTGTGAATGTCTTCTTGATAAAGGCCTATTTGGTCGGAACGTTGATTTGTGTGTGTTATTATGTGTATTTTCAGTGATTAACAAAACGTCATTATCCTGTTCCAAGTTTCAAAGCAGTTTTTTTTTGGAAATATTAGCCATTTTGAAATGTTATTTGAAATTTTTTTTATGTCGAAACTTAAATTACTAGCATTGCATATTCTTCTTCTTCTTCTTCTTCTTCTTTCGTTCACTTGAAACATGTCTATATCTGTAATTCTGTCTCCTTAATAAAACTCACTGTCTTTTGTAGTTCATACAGTGTCCCATAGAGTTTTGATTCCAGTGTTGTTTCCTCTGGCCAATATGTCTGCCTCAGCGTTTCATGCTCAGAACACTCTTGAAGTATATGTTTGGCACTCTGTGCTGCCTGTCCACATGTACACATGGCTGTGTTGCCAATCTTGAACTTTGTATACATGTGACTGCGGAGTCGGTTGTGTCCTGTTCTGAGACGTAGAATTATAACTTGTTCTGGTCTGTTCATAATATGATAGTCATCTTGTGTTGGTGTTTGTGGCTTTCTTATTGACTTGATCATCTGTTTTTTTCTGATGGTAGGTGATTGGTATATCTGGTTGGTCTTCGGCAGCACCTTCCTTAGCCAGTTGGTCTGCTTTTTCATTTCCTGGTATTCCACAGTGAGAGGGTATCCACTGCATGGTTACCCTATACTGGTAAGACAATTCGCTAAGTAGTTTTTTCAAGTCTGTTAGTTTTTCAGACTGGAGAGCTTGAAGCACTGACCTTGCATCTGTCAGGAATACCACAGGCTGTAGGTCAGAGTTGGAGTTCAGCAGTTTTTTAGCTGCCACACTAATTGCCTGGATTTCTGCATCATAATTATTGCAGAATTTTCCTGTCGGTGTTCTGATTGTATCTCTAGGCTTGTGTGGATATTCTATATATACACCTGCACCTCCATTCCTCACAGCATTCTGTGCTGACCCATCTGTGTATACTCTGACCCATATATCTTGTGGATATTCCTCATCCAGGAAACTGAGGGTGACTGTCCTTCGCTGCAATCTGTTCTGTTCGTCCACGCTTAGTATTCCTTTCACATGGGTCTGAATATATATTGGCATTCCATGTCTTTCACTCCACGGGGTTTGTTCTGGTACAGGCCTTAAGGGGCTGTCAACTTCAGGTAGGTCTGTAAGTTGTCTGCGGAGTCGTTTAGCTTGATGGATAAAGCTGCTTCTTTTCAGTCGTCCCATTGCTAGATTTTGGAATCTTTCCTTCATTGGATGACTTGGCATACACTGAAACTTTTCTGCCTGAATTAGTACTTTTGTGTCTCTGCGTTCGACAAGTGTTTGCATTCTTCCCATTTTCTGCATCTCTGCTATAGGTGTTGATTTCATTGCTCCCAACATTATTCTAAGTGCCTGGTTTTGCACTTTATCTAGATCTTGCAATGTGGTGTTTGATGCAGGACACCACGCAGCTGAACCATATTCCAGATGTGGTCTTATGCCTTGCTGGTAAACTTTACTGAGTATATTCCCACTGGCTCCCCATGTGGTTCCACTTAGTTTTCTCAGGATAGCTAACTTCCTCCTGGCTTTTGTTGTTGCTTTGTTTATGTGCTGCTTCCATGTCAGTTTATCATCAAAAGTAACTCCGAGGTATGTGGGTTGTTTGTCTTCTTTCAAGAGCTCTCCATCTATTTTGATATGACCGGCTTTTTGTTTTGGTGAGAGGGTAAAAAGTGTAGTGCTGCACTTATCTGTGTTAATGCTGACGCACCATCTATTAGCCCATAAGGTTATGGCATCGATAGCTCTTTGTATTTGTTTAGTGGCCACTGTCGCTTGTTCTTCTGTGCACCAGATCACCAGGTCGTCAGCATACATTGCCACTTTGATCCCGTGTGGTAGTTCAGCAACTAGGTCATTGATGTAAACCAAGAAAAGTGTGGGCGACAGGACTCCTCCCTGGGGGACTCCATGACGCAGTAGAACTTTCTTGCTCTTGCGACCATCTAATTGTACCCTGGCTCTTCTATTATGCAGGTATGCTTTTACCCATTTATACATTCTTGAGCTAACCCTGCAATTTCGCAATTTCTTTAGGAGCCCTTCTTTCCAGACCTTATCAAATGCTTTCCTAAGGTCTATCCATGCTGCTAGTACCAGTTTCTTATCTTGGAAGGCATCCTCAATCTCTTGGGAGAGGTAGGTTGCCTGATCTTCAGTAGAGTAGCACTGTCTGAAACCTGCTTGCTGTGATACCAGAAGGTTTTCACTTTCTAGGTACCACTGCATCCTAAGATTGATAATGCGTTCCATTGTTTTGCATAGACAGCTTGTGAGGCTGATGGGCCTGTAGTTGGAGACTGTGTTGCCATCTTTTCCTGATTTGAGGAGTGGTATCATTATTGCTTCTCTCCACGCCTGTGGTACATTACCCGTGGACCAGCTTGTGTTAAAGATCTGCAGTAGCTTTGCTCTTGCTGCAATTCCCAGGTTTCTAATCATTTCATTGGACACTCCATCAGCTCCAGGGGACTTTTTCATTTTCAATTTGGATATTGCATGCTCCAGTTCTCTCATTGTGATTGGTGCCTCCATGACTTCAGGTATAGGTTCGCCTTGTCCAATGTTTTGCTGGTTCTCTCGAACCTCCTGTTGTTTGTCTGGGCTGACTTTGATGTTATTGTCTTCTGCAAAGGAATCTGCAAAGTAATCAGCTGCATGTTTACCTGTTAAAATGTTTTTATCTTTATAAAGTGTGATCCTGGTATTTCTCCCTGTACCTTCATCATTTAGTTGTTTTACAAGTTTCCATAATTTCCTAGTATCTCTTTCTAGGTTCAGCGACTCTGTTTTTTCTTTCCAGCTGTTCCGTCTGGCTTGTAACTTGGCTCTTTGAAATTTAGCCTTTGTTTGCTGATATTTGTTGTGATGTTCTTGGCTAGGTCTGTTCTCAGCCTGCTTTCTAGATGTTTCCATCTCATTTTGCAGCTTTTCCAGTTCATCATTCCAGTAGGGTTTGTAGTTTTTGCGTGCCCCCCTGGGTATGGTTTTACTAGCAGCATGTAGTATACATCTATTAAATTCACTCACTGCTCTATTGATGTCTTTGTCCAAGTTCATGTCCTTAGCTAGAACACTGGTTAAATGCTGGTACATTTTCCAGTCTGCCCTCTTATAGTTCCACCTAGTGAGCGTGCTGCTGTCCTTGGTATATTCATTGTGAATTTCCAGAAATACTGGTCTGTGGTCACTACCCCCAAGCTGCTTTCCAACGATACGTGTGATGTTCCATTCCAGGCCTGGTGAGTAGAATGCCAGGTCTGGTGTAGAGGTGGTGTGCCATGCTCTCGAGTAGAAGGTTGGTGAGTCTGCTGGCTGGTTAATAAGAATGAGATTATTTTCATCCTGCCAGCTCTCAAGTTCCTCACCTCTCTTGTCGATATGATCGTAGCCCCAGCTCTGAGAGTGGCTGTTGAAGTCACCACACACCATAAGCCTTTCTTTGTCTGGAATTGTGTCTAGTGCCAATGGTTTATCATTTGGGCAGTAGTAGTTCAGGAGATGGAATTCTGCACTGTCTGTTTTTAGGTGGAGCATCTGGTATTCTGCCCCGTCCATGTATACTTCCAGCTGACATGCACTGATATTGTTTTTAACTAGTGTCAGAATTCCACCCTTTTGCCTGTCTTTTCGGTCAGATCGGTAGCACTGGTAGCCTCTGATTTTGAAGGCTATGTCGCTGCTGAGGTGTGTTTCTTGGATACAGCATATATTAACTTGTTCTTCACTGAGGACATTTTCAAGTTCCAATTTTTTGCTGTATCCATCTCTTTTACTGTTGACACCCTCATCATTCCAGTGCATTATTTTTATTGGTCGTTTGTTTGTTTGGCCAGTAGCTCTATTCCCTTGCCTCCTGGCTCCTCGGGGCAATTGAGAAGGACTTCCAGTAACTGAGGTTGGGCCCTTTCGAGGTATAGGGCCCGGCACCGTCCCTGCCTGAACGTCCGCCACAGGGCAGGCACCATAACGTTTATTAGATGCAGACATGTTTCCATTGTGTTTTATGCGTGGCAACCTGATTATCTGTGCGCCTTTTGGCTGGTTGCCTCCGTCTTCAGCACTCTGCTTACTTGGGCAGGACTATGGTCCTGCTCGAGTGGGAGTACCCGACCAGTCTTAGTTTCCAGCCTCTGATGGCTGAACTAAGCCCCATCACCACTTCAAGGTTCTGGCCTCGATGGGGGCATTGCATATTGATGGCCGTCGTATCAACCGTCGTACGAACAATTAAAAACTTCTTGTTAACGTGCATGGTAGAATACAGTATTGAATGCGTTTCCGTCATCTAACAATGATTACTTTGTGATAGTGATTGCATTCGCGCTTACCGCATTTACTTCCCAAAAAGATGTGGTACTCATTTTCTTAGAGTGGGTAGACGCGTTTGTGATCTACAGCTTATCCAAATGAACTATAGCATGCAACCTAGATCACTCGAGCAAGAAGCCAGAGCTTTTTTAACTTTGCTGTCACAGAAAACTTTATGTCTGCCTCTATTGTATACATAATCTGATGTCTGAAGATAACACATCGTAGAAGTTGTTGGGTCTGCGGTGTTATCACAAAATGAACAAGCAAGATGCACAGATCAGAAATAAAAAGATGGTTCTTAAGAAGAAATTCAAAGGTCAAGAACTAGAGTAGACAATAACTTGCTTTATATTTCCATGAAGTCTATCAAAATGGTTGCCGGTGTGTTGTCAGGGCCAGATGACGAACTATGGATAGGAACAAGCCAAATTTTGAAACTCCAAGAACTCCTTAATTGTACTCTTTTAGAAACAGACGATCAGTCAGTGGTTTCTGCTATTTTCAATCGAGTATAAGTAAAACTGCGTAAAAATTATGGTCCGACATGCAAAATCTGGAAACACAGTGTAATGAAATATTGAGGATCACTGAAAGAACACATACAAAAGCACACGAAGTGCTGTTTTTAACCATAAGTTCATACCAGGAACACTGCAAAGCACACGATAAGAGAAAGAAAACCCCGTCTATTATCACAATGATTATCATGTATCATGTAACTTTGTCATATAACTTTTATCATGTAAAAATGCTTATGATTTAACTATGAATTTTTATTTAGTCATACCTGGAAGTGTCTTAGACAAGCTGCAATGGTTACTGAACTAGATAAAATAAAAAATGAAGATATTAGGAAAAGAGGTTGTATAATATATGTATTGAACATATTGAAAGACAGCAAGTAAATTGTTTGGTCACCTTATGAGAATGAACCCAAACCAAATACCAATAAGAGCATATAACAAAAGAATATCCGGGCGTAAAGCCAAAGGTAGACATAGAAAACGGTGGACAGAAAACATCAGGATATCATTGAAAAAGCAGGAACAAATTGCAACAACGGCGACACATCTAGCCTTGGAACGACAATGACAGCTGAAGCTCCCACCCCTACGCTTAACGGCAAGTGTGAATATGATCAACCATCATTCACCTGGAGACAGACAATAGACAATACCTGGAAGAATTTTACAACACTTGTTCAATCGTGTATGCATCATTTTTTCGATTACTCAACAATATTTGTTATACTCTCTGTTTATAATATTTAAGTAATATTTTCTATACATTTAATGGTGGAGTTTCATGTGTAAATATAGTTTATAGATCGTCGCGTTTAAGTTTAATCTTTCAGCAGTATTTCATAGTTAGTCACGTGTAAGTTTAATTTTTCAGAAGTATTTCATAGTTAGTCACGTGTACGTTTAATCTTTCAATATTATTTCTTAGACCTTGAGTGAGTCTAATTTTTTAACGAATATTTCATGTACCACCTTGTGTGCGTAGAATTTTTAAACATTTAATGTATCTTCTTGTATACTTTCAATTTTTCGATAATATTTTTACGGACATTAAATACGTACATCGTTTTGTAATAAGTTGTACGGGGTTCAGTTTCTTCACTAAAACTAGGATATTTCAGTACTGACGCTCCATGGGAACCTCTGACACATGGAGTAATTTGAGAGTAAGCAGTTGAAAAGACACATACAAAAGACACTAAGATAAATGCCTCTAGCAAATAATAATAGAGCGTAAAATGTGCTATTTTAGCAGAGTGAATTAGCCTCATGAGAAAATTCTTAGATAAAATTGTACCTCAATTTAATTGGTCATTACTTTCAAAGATATTTAGGTGGTTTAATGTGGGTTGTTATCATACCCAAGGGTCGTCCAAGCTCAGACATTAATAAATAAGTGTCCTTCTGTGTTGGTAGACGTTTCAATAAGCCTGGAGTTATGGTTATCTTAAAATACGATTTAATATGAATATCTTTACACGCTCCAGGAATTTATGTCAAATACTAGCCAGTTATTAGAATCAACATTTCCACTCACGTCGATTTTGTTTATTTCGGCCCTCAGGAATGACCAGAAATACAGCTCGTGTATATTTATATAAAAAGCCGTTGGTCCTACATCGGGAATGTCCTACGCGCAGACACCAACAGAATACACCACCAATCTCTTGAATGGATACCTACAGACAAAAGAGCAAGGGGTAGACCAAATGAAACAGAAGAACAATACTTAGAGAAAGTAAAACAACCAATATTCATACTATTCAAGAACTGCACAGAATAGCTTTAAACAGACATAATTGGAGAGATCTGACCTCTGCCCTATGCGCTAAATTCAGCGCAAAAGGAAAATGAATGAATGAATATTTATATCCTATTGTTCAATGGAGAGATTTCTACAGTTTTATATTTCATATCAAGAAGACTCTAACTTCCAATGTTGTACAATGTGTTTTAGAAGACATAACTCTTAGAAAGAGAAGAGTAATCAGTGGTTTCTGCTATTTTCAATCGAGTATAAGTAGAACTATACTCATAGCAAACCCATATGTACGCATTCTCCCTCCATAAGAGATATCAATGCGTATGCATCTTTAAATTACCCTGTCTAGTAGGTATAACACACCTCTCTCTCTCTGTCTGATCATAAAATGCTCCGATTTACTGTAGAACCATTCAATGTCCAATCTCTCTCCCCCCCCCCAACACACAATATATTGGTCACTAGGAAAATACTCATGAGAATACACACATTACATATATATATATATATATATTTATGCCTATATATATAATTGATGCTCCTCCTTCGCGAGCAAAGATGAGAATGACATTTAAAAAGGTCAAGAAGATTGTTTGTTAGTTACAAGATGATTGATGAGTCTAATTCGTGTTTTGAAAAGCCTGTTTCAATGTGAGCCGGAATGTAGTAGGTCCTGAGATGAAGGAAAAAGTTTGATCTTACTTTTAATTTTTGTCTGGAATCACCTGCAGTGATTTACTCTGTTTAAAGCTCTCAATACCGCAATGATCTGACCATGCGATCTGGACGGTCAAGAACTGTTGGTTCACATGAGCTTGGATCAATACTGCAGTGTTGAGATATGTTTCAAAGAGTTTTTGAAACGTTTTATATGTCCTCCGCTTGAACGTTAACTACAAACAGTTTAACATAGAATAATCTCTTTGGAAGACCTCTCGCTCGCGGACGACGTGACCAGTCCAACGAAGACTTGATAAACAAGGCGTAGAAGCTTTCCATCTTAGACTTTTTGAGGATTCCGTGTTAGGGATGTGACCATAGCAGCGCACATCAAGAAGCTTTATCAGTCACAATATTAAGCTGCCAAGCATAGACAGTTTAGGATTTGGCTGCATATAACAGAGGAATCAGAACTACTGCACAGCAGACCTTCAGTTTGGTTTTCAGGCTCAGACCACGACGGATCCAGATGTTCACACAAAGACCACCAAAAACTATTCAAGTGCGCATGTCCTCATCGATTTCGATAATTTTTGACAGACTGCTGTCCAAGTACGTACACGTATTACTATTTTGTTTTACTTGAACGATGATATGAGAGGGGGCGGCATAGTGGACTCCTAGTGCTGATTGGTGCATTACGACTGTTTTTACTATACTGATGGAAAACCAAAATCATTACATGCCGATGCAAAGATGCTCATGCTTTCCTTCATGTCATGGATAATGATAGCCCTGAGTGCACAGTCACCAGCAAAGGAGAGATCGCATACATTGTCGCCGTGGGCTTCGTCTTTGACTTCAGTCTGCGAAGATTGAACAGTTCATCATCAATACGAAAGATAAGTCGATTCCTGCACTGTTACTCCAGAAAGCGTCACATAGCTTAGCAGATAACACCATGTTAAAGAGCGTTGGAGCCAGGAGGCATCCCTATTTAACACCCTTGGTCACTGGAAATGATTGTGTTTGTTCGCTGTCATCTTGCATATTTGCTGGCAGTCGTCATAAAATGAGAACCATAGCAATTGATGTCTTTGGAGATCCCAATTTGGACAAGATCTCCCAAAGGCCCTCGATGTTGGCGGTATCGAAAGTATTGATCACGTCCAAGGCGTGCGTCCTGAATGTGGCTTAAAGAAGCACTGTAACCATAATATATGGAAATATGTTGCACGAAACATAACCATGTTGCACACTACGATAACAAAAGTACAACATCCTATGAAACAATGATAATGCAGCAACTCAACAGCGAAGATTGGCTAGATAGACACGGACAGACAAACACCATGGACAGTGATTATGTAGCATACCCAGACTCTGCAAGGACTGTCTGTGCCCGTATATGACTAATCTGTTATCTGAGAAACCATAGACAAGAATATACATCAAAACGTATATAGGATAAATATTCATTATCACTTGTGGTGAATAAACAACGCGTAAATGATTAATAACATGGTATTTATCAAATTATTAACTATGCTTCAGTGGTATAGCTAATGTATATTGCGCCCGGGATGAACCTGACAATAAGCGTCCCTTGTTCCTCAAGCGAAAAGATGTTCTATGCAATGTTCTATTTTTTATATTATTTCATATATAGGACAATGTTCCTGCAACAACGTTTCAGAGATCGAGTTGAACTCACCAGCCATCTGAGGATTCATAAACAAATCAAACTTGTTCACCCTTCTTAATGTCATGCTTATCTTTGCTTGCAAAGGATGAACATGATCTTCGTGTTATTTCATATTGCTAAAATGTTCTATACTTATATTATTTCATATTGCTAAAATGTTCTATACTTATATTATTTCATATTGCTACAATGTTCTATAATAATGTTATTTCATATTATTGATATCTACTCTAGGCCCTATCGTCAGCTTCCTCATGACAAAATTCTGCTACAGAAAGATCGCCCTGTGTGGATCTGTCCTGGTTGCAGTAGGACTTCTAGGCATGCCATTTCTTCCATATATCCCTACAATGTGTCTGTTCTTTGGTGTACTCACAGGTAAGTCCCCAAACATTTGTATTAAAACATTAGTCATATATACATGTTTGATGTTAAATTCATATTTAAGTTTACTACAGAGGGTATATGAAAGTGAGAACGAATGAAGAAGAATAAGACTTCTCTACAGAAACGTCTTTCGATATCAAGTTTATTTTCAAAGGCGTGCATATTCTATCTTGCGGTTCACCTTTCGGCGATATGTTTATGTTTAATTTTGAAATTGTGAAATTGTCTCTTGTGTTGAGATACATCTCTGTCCATCACGATGTGTCAAGTTGGATGTGTCAAGTTTACGTATTGGCTGTGATACACTGTGTGTCCTGTCACATCCGACTTCAGCATGACTTGTCGTTCAATTCGACCGACGAGATGGACAACCAACTCTAACCCAAAACCTCCGTAATCGCCTCTTGGAATATGCATGGTAGGTCACAGTATTACTATTATTTGCTACTCTTTAGGGTCTCAGCATCATACGAACATGTACAGTATGGATTTTTATTATATCAAATGATGATTTTGACTGACTTTGATAAATTAAGCAAACTCAGTAATACATAATGTGGTTTGGCCACATTATGAGAATGCATCACGAAAAGTTGCCCGTACAAACATATAACCAAATGAGATCAGAGTACAAAGCCAGAGGAAGACCACGGAAAAGATGGATAGAAAACGTCAGGGAGATCCTGTACAGACACGGTCATAGCACAGCCGAGGCCACACATCTGGCGATAGAACGCAAGCTCGAACTCCAATCACCCCTATCCAATCATCCAATCACGGCAAGAGTGGATCAAAACCACCTGGGGAAAGACCATAGACAATAGTAATACAGGCAGTAGAAATGTCTTCTATAAAAGGGGAAAGTGGTTGCTTAAAAGTAGGGTATTCGCCCATTTTTGTGAGCAATTCCTTCGTTTTCATTAGATTTTTGTGACCTTTCTTGGAAAATAATTAGGTGACGGGGGAAGGAGGAATAATAATTTTACTATTCTTGTGTATAAAATTTTAGTACTAAATTCATTCTTTTTTACTATTTTACTACAGAGAAAAAAAATGGATTTACCCCCCCCCACCCTTTGCCCCATATCTACTGACTTGTATGTATTTGCTTTTCTTGAAAATTGTATTGTATGTCGATGTATCGAGTCAGTAAGTTGTTGAAATATCTTCTCCAGTAGACGCTCTTCCCAAGTTTCAAGACAGAACTGACAGCCGTAGAGAGTGCACTGAAATACATAACACACTAATCCAATAATCTGAGGGATATTAATGTTGCTGAATATATGACTTTCCTGTATCTGTGAAGCACACAATATCTGTCTTCAAGTAGCTATGTATAATATAATATGTCTGGAGGAGAACTAGAAGGATATAAATATTGCTACAATGCTTGATACTTATGTTATTTCATAAATGTATGTATGTTTTATAAGTTGGGTTTCACTTGTTTATTTCGTCTTTTGTCTCTTAAACGTTCGTTCTGAAACTAGTACTGGTTAGCAGGGGGTACTCCGAAGAATCAGATATGTGCCTATGTTTCCGGGGACAGAAAAGGGAACAAAGAATAGTGACACCGCTACATGTCATGCTGGTCGTAAGAGACAATTAAGGAGGTTTTGAGGTGAAATTTGCTTCCGGTTACAAGGATTTGAACATTTCTGCTATTTCATCGCGTACTTTCCTCATGTTCAGAATCACCTTTGGTTGTGTGTTTCTAATCTTTATTTCTTTTGAAGCGAATCACAAGCTGCAAGATGGGAAGGAATCATGTAACATAATTTCAAGAGATAAATCATTGAAGATGTTCTGGGATATACATACATCAATACACATGTCAACAGGATGTAAAGGCATCCCTGACTTCCAAAGATCTCAACTGGCAGAGAATAGACAAGTATAATGACACTGTTTTCCTCACACACTATTTAGAAAAATGTTGACATATAGATAAAACAACATATCTGAAAATTAAAACAAAGATATTTGATTTTTGAGAAGTCCTAAACACTGAAGACGTTTCTTAAGTTTCGTAGGGAGAAATTCGATCTACGCTAAAACGCCCACGATTGGGTCTATCTCCGTAAGGAGCGCCAGTAGCTAGAAGTTTGTCTCGAGCTGACAGAAATTGTAGTTCTGATTTCCTTGGAACGTTTCCCCTTTCTATTTGCACATGTCGCTGTGCTGTCATCTCATCGTACTCGGTACGTTATCTTTTCTATATCCTACTAAACTGCAGGAGTTGAGAACGAACGCATAAGAAGAAAAGGAAGAATAGTTTCGTTATGTCATGATTTACAGATTAGCTGAAATATCTGTACCGTTCGGTCTGACACATCCAATTTCAGCATGATGATGATGATGATGACATTCATCGCGAAGATGAACATGGCATGAAAAACATTAAATGTGGTGAAAAAAAATTAATTAAAATTGGTAATTAACTAATTTTTTTGTGAGTTCATAGATGCCCGATGAGTCCGATTCGTGCCCGGACAGTTATATTGCAGTGCATGCAGGAGTGCTGAAGGTTCGGGGTAGACGAATTTTTTGATTTGTCTTTCCGCTTCTTGCGCTTGTGGATTGCCCGCAGTGTTCTTTCTTTTTTAAATTTCGTGACGCCAGCAGTGATCTGGGTGTGTCAGGCTGAGCGATCAAGTGCTGTAGTCTCCCATGAGCTAGGATCGATGCTCTGCAGTGATTGAGAGAGCTTTTTATGTGATCTTTGAAGCGTTTTTTCTGCCCTCCACTTGAACGTTTACCTTCGCACAACTCCACATAGAATAATATCTTTGGAAGGCGCTTATCTGGAATAGGACGATGTGGCCAGTCCAGCGGAGTTGGGACCTAGTCAGCATTGCATGGATGCTTTGCATACGGGACTTCTGAAGAATTTCCGTATCTTGTACACCATCCTGCCAACGTCCTCCCATGAGGTTTCGTAGGCACCGAAGATGAAAAAAGTGAAGCTGTCGAGCGTGTCTCGCATAGACAGTCCAGGATGACGCAGCATAAAGCAGTTTTACTAGAACCACTGCGCGGAACACGTCCAACTTAGTTGTCAGACTGATACCACGCCTGAACCAGACATTGGCACGAGGGCTCCCGAATGCTGCACTGGCACGAGCAATACGCAGGGCAACATCCTCATCAATTGTCGCAGTTTGTGATAGTGAGATATACAAACTTTTTGGCAGTATTAAGATTTTGTCCATTTATTGTGATCACTGGTTCTGTGTAGGGGGCACCTGGCGCTGGTTGATACATTACTAAAGTCTTCACGGTGCTGATGGTGAGACCGAACGCATCACAGGTCAAAGAAAAGAGGTGCATGCAGGTTTCAGCATAAAGTTTGGGCCACTGTAGCCTATGAATTAAAGCAGCCAACTCCACTCACAAACTTCATTAACTGTCTCTTATGACATGCTTGGCAGTCCACAGTAGTATTATTATTTGCTCCCCGTTTAGACCGCTCTAACATACGGGCGTTCGCTATTCTCTTTACCTTTCTGATGATATCTGACATTGTTTATCAGTCACTCAATCAATAAATCAATTAAGTGCAGCGTTGAGTGGTGTGTTCGATCATGTTCTCCATCAAATTAACTTTCTTGTTCATGTGTTCTTAATAAATTATTGCTACGCCTTACGCTCATGCCGTGATGTCAACCCGTCTAGCATATAAGAGAGCAATCTTTCTGATTAGGCGGGCAGAACAGAAATTTCGAGTTGTATTCTTTAGTTAATGGAGCAGTTGATAATACAAAATCAGCCGTGCGGGCCAGTTAAAATGACTTTCTGGGTCGGATTTGTCTCTCATTCCGTATTTTGCCCACTCCTGATTTAGAATGTTCTGTGTGTGCCTATTCTCCCTTGACATTTTCGATGGCCAGTACGTGTTCAGTTGTGTCAACTATATTGTTTATGTGAGTGTTTAAATATTTCTCGTAGAAAGAATACATGGGCATACAAAAGATCAAATGGTTCGGCTACCTAATCAGAATGGAGCCAAATCGCATTCCATCGATAACCTTCAATAAAAATATCACCTGAAAAGAGAAATAGGGGAAGATCCAGACAAAAATGAATAGATGACATCAGAGAAATACTAGAACCGCAATTATGGCATCGGCATAACAGTTAACAAAAGAAAGATGACTTCGGCTCCTCGTGATGCCTAGCGCACATATGGATAAGACAAGACAACTATTTGTCTTGTGTTTGTGAAGTCACAAATTCAATACCTTGTACTGATGTCTTGCTTTTAAGTGACATCTCTTAAGTTTATCGAGATCTCTTGGATTATCAATTGAAGCTACCCATTTACCCATTTACGTTCTACGAGTATACTCTCTGATAACTGCTTCCTGCTTTCTTGAGAGGGAAGAGGTACATGTGGATTAACTCGAATACAATGATGCACAACCATGTTTAACCCTTTGCGTCCCTAACTGATAATAATGTGTCGAGTACTCAAAGAAAACTTATCAAAATTAATGTTGAAAAATAGAAAAACCTCTGTAATTAATTAAACTTTTCTTTGAATATACGTAATCTGATCTATTCATTATTTTGTTGAACGTTATATAATCTAGCATATTTATATAATTCGAATGTATTCTAAACTATTCTTTAAATAATATCAAAGAAAATCACTAATAATACTGTATATTCATTTACATTTTCCGGCAGGTTTCGGCAACTGCTGTACATATATTCCGTCCCATGTTTTAAGCGGACTTTACTACAACAAATATCGCAGCATAGCTACCGGCATATCTACAAGTGGATCAGGGTTAGGATCAGCTGTCATGCCAGTAATTGTCGGTTTCCTGATCGATGTGTATAGTTGGAAGGGTTCTCTCATATTTGTAGCTGGACTCAATCTTCATCTTTTCATATTTGCTGCCATGTTGCGATTTCCTTCCAATCCACCGATTGGCATAGTTGATAATACACATAGACTTGGAAATATAAATGAAGAACCCGTTGTAGATAATTTTGATGAAACAAAGTGCCTTGTTACCCCAAAGATAACATGTACAGAAAATGTCGCGAACGAAGAATTGAATCTCAGGAATGAGAAGCATACAAGAGACACAAGCAACAGTCAAAGACCAACCAGTTATACAAGCATCGATAGTTATAAGGCTGATAAGAATTATGACAATTTTGGCGTTGATCTACGTGAACTAGAGTTCATTGACAGAATGAGCATAACAACTGATAAAAACTCCATGGAAACTTTACCCGGACGTCTTCTCACATCTTCTACTACAATTGTAATCAACATACAGGAAGTTGACGATACAAATTCCATTTCGTATACAGCTGACGGTTTCAAAACTCGCAATATTGTTATAAACAACGAGGAAGGTAGCAAAACTTACAATGTTAAGCTCAGACAGAAGAAGACGAATATGCAGACAAGACGAGCAGGTGACATCGATAACCGCACACAACATGATAAATACGGAATGAATTTTCTCGATGTTTTCTACCAGAATTCTCTGTCATCCAATTCATTATTTGCTATAGGGTCTAGAGGATCCAGCGTTATTCTCATTGACACCTACCAGCATTTGTGTGATCTCCAACGTTCAACATCTGAGAAGGACGATACTACTACAAATATTACACCGCAGTCGTCAAGACATTTCTACATATTCACTAATTACGGATTCGATGTGTATTTCCTTAGCAACATAATGTGGAACGCTGGATATTCCATTATACAATCGTTTGCGCCAGAATTTCTTCAAGAGAAAGGTCTAACGCTTATGGAAGCTGCATGGATGAGCGGATGTTTCGGTTTCGCTAGTTTTATTGGTGGAATCTTTGGTGGATTATTTGGGAACATTGAAAACGTCAATCGCCAAGGATTATACACAGTCGCAAATATAACTATGGGTGTTGCTACAGTAGTTTTCCCTATATACCAACAATTTGTTGTCTATATAACATTACTTGTCATCAGTGGCCTTGCCTTTGGAGTGATATTGGGCCTTCTGATTGTAGTTCTCACGGACCTCGTTGGTGTTGAAAGTCTCGGAAATGGACTTGGCTATTTGATGTTATCTAATGGTTTAGGAACATTTATTGGACCACCTGTTGCGAGTAAGTATAAGCAATGTTTGTGTACAATGTCTTTATAAGTAAGAGCAACAGGGATCCGTCAGGTCAGAAATACATTAAAACATGAATATGGTAGAGAAACAGACATTGTTCACAAGTATTCGAAACACTCGAAAATGACATGCAACAAAAGGTAAGCCCATAGTTAAATCATATATACTAATACTATATTTTCAAGCCCTAATCTTACTTTTTTTTATAAAAGGTAAAGCGTCAAACAGGGTAATGAAGTTTTGATAATCACTAGAAACACACATAATAACATAAAAATCGACATTTTGACCAAATAATGCTTTTTTCAAGATTAGATACACATATACATTAAAAAACGACAAGCAGGAACCACACACCTGACGTTCACATGGCCTAGCAAAATATACAGATAAACGAAAGGATTAAAACCATGTACACATACAGGAAATATACATAACGCTATATAAAAAAATACACGTGAAACAAGACAAACAGAGAAATTACGGAACAACATATCATCCATACGACTCGTGCTAGTTGAGCTATTGGTTGCTGATTCAGCGGTTCATGACCTCATGTCCTTTGACCAAATGCCATTAAAATGGCATTATATTGCTGGAAATAAGTTGAGCCATTAAACCCGGAAGGTTTAAGAGTGCCAAATGCATATATATAGCAGTTCTCAAGCGCGTGACGGGTCCGGTCGTCAGAGAAACACCCCTCAATAGCCGTCACTTGAATATCCTGGTTGCCCCATTGAGTGCATGCAAACAGGACTTCAAAACATCAAAAACCATTTGGGCTATCATGTTGAAATCAACTTCATTGACACAGACCATCGGGGAACCCAGGATATTCAGGTGATGGCTATTAAGACGTGCTTTTCTGACGACCGGACCAGTCACGAGCTTGACAACCGCTATACATAAGAATTTGGCACTCTTAAACCTTTCGATATTAATGAGTTCCAGTCGTGTGGATAATATCATGTTATTCCGTCATGTCTCTGTCTTGCTTCACATCTATTGGGTGTGTTTTGTATATTTCATGTTTGTTTAATTTCAACTCTGAAATGAATTCAATTCTTCCGGTTATCTCCAAATTTTGCTAGGCAATGTGAACGTCACTTGTGTCGTTCTAGCTCGTCCTGTGTTATGTATATGTAATATTGATAAAGATGTTTTGGGCGAAACTTCGATGTGCGTGTTATTGTGTGCTTCTAGTTATTAGCAAAACGTCCTTATCCTGTTTCTAGCTTTACTTGTTGGATTTAAGTTTTGCGCAGTGAGTACATATTATCGTTCTTACTTTTTCTCTCTGTTCTCTACTTTTACTATTAAATGTCGCACCATGAATGACGATCGGTTTTGGGTCTATACCACGTTTGGTCACTTGGTGTGTAGTAATGTTGTTACGTCTCAAGATGTCGGTGACTCCTTAAATAAACATTGGTCTTGGTCTTCATATGCTTCTTGTGTTTCCATTTTCGTGGTGAATGTTCTTGCTGTTTGACCAGTTTGGGTTTATTCTCGGTGTCCGAACAATTTAAGTTTCTGTTGTTTAATGTATTTGACCATAGATGTTGTTCCAACAGATTCTGGAATAATTTAATTTCTAAACGGGTCTCTTCCTGTACTGGTTGCTGCTTTTCATAGGCATAACATTTTGCACGAAGTATGCTTTCTCTCGTCTTATTTAGTCAGTGTCCACGTCTGACACTGGCGTGCGACAGTTAATGACAGCATGATGGTCGTTGTTATCAGTGATAAAGTGTCAGCACCAGCCTTTCCTGTAACAAACGGGGCCAAACAAAGATGTGTTCCAACACTATTTAGCCTGATGTTTTCTGTCTTACTAACAGACACATCTAAATCACTTGACATAACAGGCATACAAATAAAATACAGAACAGACGGTAAACTTCAGTCTTCGTTTGCAAACCAAAACTAAGGTGCGAGACACAATGGTTACGAGACTCCTCTATGCAGATGACTGCGAACTGTATGCTGATTCGGATAGTGTGCATGTCACCCTAAACTGTTGCTATAATTTGCTGAAGCCTGTGCTAATTTTAGCTTCACTATCAGTACAAAGAAAATAGAGGTTATGTTTCAACCCACACCAAACAATTCATATTTAAATTCACAAGTAAGAATATAAATAAGACACCTTCACATATAGTTTTACCTATCTGGGCAGCACTCTCTCACAAACTGTAAACATCGACACTGAGGTAAACAACAGAGTATTTGGAAAACTGCGCAAACATATATGAGACAGAAGGGAAATAACAACTTCCACAAAACTCATGGTTTATTAGGCAGCAATAATATCCATTCTTTATGCCTGTTAAAAATATGGACAGTATATGCCAGATAAGCAACAATCAATATAAGGTAAAGTAATACTGCGTGAAAGGTAACAACAATAGTTCTTACGTAAAACACACACAGGTTTTTAGAACGTTCCACTTAGACACGACGGACTATCACTAAAACTAGGGAGTTATTACGTGCAAACATGATAACATATAAATTACAATACACAAAACATCAACGTTTCGACCAAAATGCCTTTATCAAGACACGCACAAAACATCAAAAGACGACGAACAGAAATTATCGCAACACGCCAGACAAGCTAGAAGACTTAACCATTTCCACATAAACTGCCTTCGTAAGATACTTAACATTTATTGGTTGGATAAAATACCAGACATTAAAGTACTGATGAAATGTAAGTCTGCAAGCATGTTGATGCTGGGCAGGACACATAAAGGCTCATCATCTATCAAAACAAGGTGTTAATGGAGAACTCCAGACTGGGTCTCTAAAGGCCGGAGGACAGAAGAAACAATTTAAAGACACTTTTAAGACATCACTGACTCATTTCAAGATAGATACAAATTCATGGGAGAGTCTTGTACAAGACAAATTCCGTCTGGCGTCGCAGAATCAAGAGTGGCGCAGTAGCTGCAGAGAACATCAGACATCATTCTGCTCAACAAAAATGCGCTAGAAGAAAGTAAAGGGCTGCTCAATGTCCCACAGACTCCTCCCACATATGCTCATAGTGTGTTAGGCAACTCCAGGCAGACATAGGACTCAATAGTAACAGTCGGGCACACCGCGGATATCATCATCTTCACCACCATCCCAGTTGAGATGAATGGCCATCGTCAACTTCGAAGAACGAACAACGTATTGTGTCTGTGTGTGAATTTCAAGTTTTTCCTAACCTTCTGTCGTATATTTCCAGTGAGGAAGACGTTTCTGCTCTTCAAGTGTACAGCTAAAGTTGATAGTGAATTTGACTGGTTTGTGATCACTATAACCGATTATATAGTTGGTTCGTCACGGTTGTCTTTATTTTTTTAGATAAATCTCCATTGGCACATGCTAGATCAGGAGTTGTTGTTTTCCAATTCACTGAGCAGAATGTTGGGGGTGTATTTGTGTATTTTAAAATCTTTATGTGTATTTGCAAGAAATAGGTTATTATCAATTTCCCATTCTTTCACGTCTTCTCTTTTTGTATTGGTTTGCTGGTAGCCTCATCTTTCTGAGAAGCAGTTGATGTCGTCCACTACAATGCAGTGTATGTCTATAATGTCTTCAAATTTAAGGACTAACGATTGTGATGTATATATTATAAGTTATAATGAGTTGGTTATCTATGTACACATCCTTGGCATAATCATAATGTGCTGCTTTGCTGACATAGTGTTGCATATCAGAATAATTACCCTCTCTCTTATGCCCTTCTCTGTCCTGTCTGAATGTTTGGTAGACCATGACAGAGAATCTGTGATGTGGGTTAAGATTGGTTTCTTGTATGCAAGCCACACCCATATTGTCACTGCCTAGTCTAACTATTAGGTCCTGCTTTTTATGGTAAATGCGTTCTGCCTTCAATGAAGTATATTCTGTTCTCTTGACTGTGGTTCTCCAAAATTGGCCAGGGTGACCACTACTACCTTGGGGCGGAACTACTCAGACAGAACACCATACCTGTCGTGAATCCGTTGTCCCACTCCGCATGAGCATATTGATGACACGTTGGACTTTGTTATGCGCCAAATAGCCAAGTGCATCCGATGTTCGCCAGCATTTGTTCATATTTGCTTTCCTTATACATTCTGCCTTCCCGGGTTCATGGTTACCATCTCCCCAAGCTTTATGTAGAGCTTTTCTTCTGATAGGCAGCCTGTCTTTGTGGACACTAGGGCTCCCCTTGCCGAGAGTAGTTGGTATGAAGAGTTGCCATATATGTTTTTTTATCTGATTTTTTACTTTTTTTGGGATGAGGCTAACATGTTTTTTTTAAAAACAGACTAGCTTTCCCTTTATGTGCTTTTTGAGTAGTTATTTCCTTTGTCTTCTATCTAAATAAGTACACTCCCATCCCTCCCAACGTGAGGATGCTCCCTGGCTGGTGTCAGTGACCCCAGCTGGTGGCTTGAATTTATAGCAGCTCATACTCGCTTGATGCTGCCCGTCACGAGATATATCGGGTTATTTAAGTTGGGATATCGAGCCACCTGATATCCACGCCTCCTGGTGGGCAACATCACTGGTTATGTCCGCGACTGCTTATTCGCCCAGAGATCTGGCTTATATCGCAGCCACCCTCCATATCATGGAGGATGTTCCACTATCCGCCAACTGTGGATGCGCCTGGTATGTATCAGTAGTAGCCCAGATTATGTTGATTTAATTTGTAGGGTATGGGCTACAAAGGGGAGGGGAGGGGGTTCTACCATGTTGTTTTAATTCTTTTTTAGTGTTAAGTATGATGTTCTGTAGTGTTCAGTATGATGTTTTGTAGTGTTCAGTATGATGTTTTGTAGTGTTCAGTATGATGTTTTGTAGTGTTCAGTAGGATGTTTTTTAGTGTTCAATATGATGTTCTGTAGTGTTCAGTATGATGTTTTGTAGTGTTCAGTATGATGTTTTGTATTGTTCAGTATGATGTTTTGTAGTGTTCAGTATGATGTTTTGTAGTGTTCAGTATGATGTTTTGTAGTGTTCAGTATGATGTTTTGTAGTGTTCAGTATGATGTTTTGTAGTGTTCAGTATGATGTTTTGTTTTCCTAAAGGAAATCTATATAATTTAAGACAAGTTAACTAACAGTTTTATAAGAACCAAAAATTGGATGGAATGAATCAACGTTTCGTTTTAAAAGTCTTTATCAAGATAAGAATATACATACTTGAAGAAACAGTAAGTCAGGGACTGCACATAGAATTATGTGGCATGTTTGGAGCAATCATAAATGAGAATAGACTAGCAGAAGGGAAAAGCAATACCATTATGTGAAATGACACAATAAGAAGATAGAGCATACAAGGAAAATGTGAAATTAAAAACAAAAATGTAATTATTATTGATATAACTTATCTTGATAATGTACACATCAAACTCTTAGCAACTGGTACATAGTTTTGCTGTGGTTTCGCATTCCTTCTGTTGTCATAACAGGAGGTGGGGGTTGAATCCCACAACTCTGTCATCGTATATATGAGCTTGCCGAAGGTAAGACGTTAAGAAATGTAATGTTTTGTTTTCATTAAGTGTAAGTTGATATAAATATGAAACATTTGTTATATAAACAATCTTGTTTTATTAACAGGTTTGTTAAAAGAAGTTACTGGTAGTTTTGACATGGGCATCCATCTCGCAGGAGCTCTGTGTATACTTGGTGGCTTCATCATGCTGCTGATGCCTTGCCGCCACTGCTGTCTGCACACGTGTCATCAAAGTCAAGTGAATCAGGATCTCAAAATGGATACTCTCTGATGTAAATGATTATGATATCGAAATGAGCTGAAACTAGTTCATGAGAAACAGTAGCAACAGTGGTAATAGAAGTAGTGATTAAAATATTAAAAGTAGTACTACTACTGGTATTTGTAGTAATAAAAGTAGCACTATTGATCATAGAAGTAAGATTCTTGATTCTTGATTAGGAACAAGCGTCACAGCAGTAGGGGTATTGCCATATATGCTCTGCTTGCAGTTCCTTCAGCCATCTAAAAGTGTATAAGCTCAGTGTCCCAGTCAATTTCTGAGTACGCGTTCTTCTGTTCTTTCCGGAGAGGGAACACTTTCTCTCATCACCTCTAGTTACTCCCATTTCTACCATTCTCTGAATATGTACATTGTCTCGTTTGATTTCCTCCTCGTATTCTCGTAGGATATCCATGACTGTTCTAATCAATTTAATCCTGTCTCTTCTTACCTCGGTGCCGTTCGCCAAAGCTTTACCAGCCAACACATCAGTTCTTTCATTTCCCCTGATCCCAGCATGACCAAAGCAATAAATCCATGTAATGCTCTGCGCATTGTCATAGAAGTAAGAATAACAGTAGACAGCAGTAGGACAATCAACTCGGTAAACATGAATTTAAATAAAATTAATTTGACTGAATTAATTTGGAGCTCGTTCGTTACGTTTTTTTTTATTGTTGGGCTTCTGATTTGTCGCTATTTCTTCTTGATTTTTGATTAGAAACTGGACTCACAGCACATGGGGCATTCCCATAAGTGCTCCGCCCTCTGTTCCAGCAGCCATCTGACTCGATGATGTTTCGAGTCTAATGCTGCCGAAAGAGACGTCGACATCAGGGCACAACTCTGGCCCTTGCGACAGGCTTCTTTGTTGTTCCGCCCACCCACGACGTGTCCGTTAACTAGTTCAAAAACAACGTCGGCTTGTCGGAACATCATATTACTGTTATCGAAGGTTACTACTACGGGATTGTATAGATGACATGTCATGAAGCTTTTATAAGACGATTACCTCATTTACATATCGCTATGTAATTATTTACATACTTGGAGTTGCATGCCAAAAATAGCTAAGGCCAACCAAATCGGAAACTAGTTCATGTTTACGTTTTAGTTAACTAGTCTCCTTTACTGTTGAATGCATGTAGGCCTACATAATCTATCTATCTATACGCTATGCCCCTTGTTTGCCTTGCGGCGTCAGGGGGGAAGAGTTCTCTGGGGATGGCCATCTTGTGCGCTGTCTGTAAGCTTGTTCCTGTGGTTTCTATGATTTCTGTGATCCATCTTTTACTTGGTCTGCCTCTGGCTTTATAACCGTTATGTCTATGTGTCATAGCCATTTGTGGCATGCTATATGTCGGTAGTCTGGTAGCGTGTGAAAACCACGTGATCTGTTGTCTTTTGATGTGTTCCAATACTGGTATTGTTTTGGTTATCTGTTGATGTTATCGTTTCTAATTCTATCTCTTAAGGACACTCCGAGTATTCTTCGTAGACATGCCATTTCTGTTGTCACTATTTTTCTTATGTCTTGTGCTGTCACTGTCCAGGTTTGACACTGGTAGCAGAGTGATGAAATAATAATAGTCTTGTATAATGCAACTTTAGTGTCTATGTTTACATTTTTGTTCTTGAAAATACGTGTCATATGTCCTAGGATCTGGTATGTTTTGTTGAATCTATTTTGTATCTCTTTACTGGTTTCCCCCTCACTCGATATAATGCTTCCTAAGTAAGTGAACTCATTTCCTGATTAAGGTGTTTATCCTCGATGGAGATAGTGATATGTACTCTGTGTCTTAAATAATGAATACTCATAGGACCACTGGGATCCTAACACACCCTTAGCCGCCAGTTATGATATGCTTGATTAATCACGGTGTCCCTATTTTTGTGTCCACCTTTCAGGATACAGGTGAAATGCTACCAAAAAAAAAAGAGCAATAACTTTATAAAACGTTTCCCTTAACCGAAAAAAGGCCCTTGAATGTGTGTATCATCATCATCATCATCAAGTGCCGTCTCCGCAACGAAGGTTGGCTGCAACGTATCTCCAACATCTCCTGTCTCTTGTCTTGGTGATGCACTCTGCTAGACTGTAACCTGTCCATCGTGTAATGTTACTCTCCCACTTGTATCTCTGCCTACCTCTTGCTCGCTTCCCTTTGACTGTACCCTCAAGTAAGGTCTTCAATAGGTTGTCATGTCTTTTAATGTGTCCAAAGTATTTTATTTGCCTGATCTTTATTTCTCTTAGTAGTTCTTTCTTCATATTAAGTGTCTTTAGCACCTCTTTATTTGTTTTCTTCTCTTTCCATGATGTTCTCCCTATTCTTCTATATACCCACATCTCAAAGGCATCAATTTTGTCTTCTAATTGTTTATTTAGTGTCCAGTGTGTATCTATATTGTGCAATTGAATCCGTCTTGTCCTGTCTTATCCATGTGTGCCGTTGGGCGTCATAGGAAGCCGTAGTCTTCTTTATTTCGATGCGATGCTGCTACCATAGTGCATCCTTGGTGTTCTAGTATTTCTCTGATGTCATTTTGTCTGGGTCTTCCCATGTTTCTCTTTTCATATGATTTTTATTGCAGGCCATCGGTTGAATTTTCGATGAAGATCTGGTAACTGAATCCGTAAATATAAAGTATTTACACTCTACGGTTCAAACAACCGGAAATATCCAGCTGATGTTCCGACAATTGAGAGTGTGTGCAAATAAATCAAGTGTTATTTTTGTGTAGAAAAAGGTCCTCAGATTTCACATTAGAGGTGGCACCATTTCTGAACAGGTGTGACACCGTCATGCCACCGCATCTAATGCCACCCTACGTTACTGACGTCCCTGATCTTATTCATTTCACCCTCTCACGATTTCACTTCCTTCACTCACTCATCCAGTAACATTAACCATTCAGTTAGCTTTACATACCGTCCTTGTGTCGCTGGGGCCCGAAAGGGGAGCAAGGAATAGCAACACTGTTTACCTTCCACGCATGTTGTAAAAGGCGACTGAGGATGTTATGGGATGGAGTTGGTTGTCCCATCCCATATAGGGTCAGTGACCCAAAGCCATGCTGAAGTCGGACGTGTCAGGCCGAAAGGCACAGATATCGCAGCAATGCTGTAAACTATGACACAACGCATTCCGTTCTCCGGACTACATCCTGCTAATCTGAAGAATTTTGAGAACGAACTCAGAAGAAGAAGCTTTACATACATTCAGGTTAACCCAAACCTCTCTAACTTCAATAACTCATTTTTCACCCTAGAAATTGTCTTCACCCTTTCATTGACTGTTGACTCCACTCATGTATTCCACTCCTCTTTCTACTCACCCTTCCGACTCTTATCAATATGTTTCTCTCAATCACCCTCATAATTGACCGTACTTTTCACCCTCACCCCTATGACTTCCTTCATTACAGCGTTACCCAAATACGTTACACTGTTTAAACAGTAGCACCGCGACCAATACATTCTCTCACACGTTCGTCTCAACTTTGCTCAATGAATGTATTATTTGCACGATTGGGTGCTTGGAAAGTGTCTTGGGCCAATCAATAAGCTCACATAGATAAAAGACATATAGGCCTATGTTCTAGACTCCTCCCCTCCCTCCAACAAGGGGTCCCTGATGTATTTTATGCTTTGTATTTTTTTACATTCTCTTCTTCATTTATGACGTTGTGGTGTGTTCTGGGATATAATGAAATAGAAGATTATAGCAGTAATAATACCGCAAGGAGCCATCGCAGATTAAAATAGGAATTTTGCTATTAGATGCCATACAATTAATAGATCTTGCGCAACCTATTCGCAGTGCTATTTCATTAAGTAGCCATCGCAGCAAACAGTGATATAAGCAGTCATCACAGTAATATAGCAATAAGTAGCCATCGCAGCAACAGTGATATAAATAGTCATTACAGTAATATTGCCAAAGTAGCCATCACAGCAAGTGATATAAGCAGCCATCACATGCTATCGTAGTACCTACAGTGTAATGATAACACATCTGGGGTTTTCCCCACTAGAACTGGGGGTTTTCGCAGTTGTCGGATTGTGCTGAGTAGTTATAGTCAAGTCCTGGTTTTTTTTTTTTAAACCATTGGCAATTACGACATAGGGCATATGCATGCCTATATTGTGTGCAATAGATTCATACTATAGTTTTGTAAATTTCATGTTTTATTCTGTTTAAATTTCAATCTTGTTTTAAACAACATTAGTGACGTTCCTGTGGCTCGCTTACATCAACTATTTCGAGCATTAATTACCTTTGGATGTAAAGTCATATTCCATATTCAGTCTCTTGTAGCTATACAGAATTCCTGCTAAATTGTGGTACTTAATTTAATAGATACATAATGTTTAGACATATATACATTGAATTTAGGTCTCTAGAAGAATATAAATCACCAGTGTTACCGTGCCCAAAAGGGGAGCAAAAAAATTGCAACACTATTACGTTACCTGCCAAGCATAGGGTATGAAGCTACTATGGGGGTTTTGGGATGGAGTCGGCTGTCTTATATCAAAGAGAATCAAAATGAGGCAGAAGCCATATGTGTCCAATCAAACGCCTCAGACATCGTAACCAAGCTGTAAACCATGACACAGCTCATTCAGTTCTCCGCATTATATTCTGTTAATGATAGGAGTTTCGTTTTCTTTCGTTAGCTTGGAATATGCTTCGGGCCTATTTCTGAAGTGATGTGTTTTCTATAAGCTTTACTGTTTTGTAACTAGTAAAGAGATCAGCGGGGGTTTTCTTCAACAGTTGTTTCTCTGGGTCTGTGTGTTTGTCTCAGCATTTCATAGTGTGGGCAGTATTGAAGAATAGTATCTGCTGTCTGAGGTGCCTGTCCACATGAATAAATATCTGTGTTGCCAATCTTAAACTTTGTAAACATGTGGTTGCGGAGTTAGTTGTGTCCTGTTCTGAGTTGTAATTCGATAACTTGTTCTGATCTGTTCATAATTTGGTAGTCATCTTGTGTTGGCTTTCTAATTACTTTAATCGTCTATTTCTTTTGATGGTAAGCTATTGGCACAATTGGTTGATGGTCATTAGTATCCTCTTTTGCCAGATAATTTGCTTTCTGTTTCCAGGTATTTTTCAATGCGATGGTATCCACTGCATAGATACTTTAAGCTGACTGCTTAGTTCGGTCAGTAGTTTTTACAGGCATGGTAATTTCATGAACTGGAGCACGGAGTGGTCTTGTATCTGTAGGGTTACTACAGACTGTGGACCCACATTGACGCTCATCAGTTTTTCAGTGGCCATCTTGATACCTGGATTTAAGCCCTATACATCATAAATATTTCAGAATTTCGAATGTATCCATTGGTACTTTCATTGTATCCATAACATTGTTTGGATAATTATATATTTATGTAAAGATGTAGGCGTTCCTTATGTTTCTGTAAATTTACTAATGTAGCAAAACAACGTTATTGATACTTAGCACAATTGCACAGAACTCTAGTTATAATTATGGAACCATCCATTACCTGTGCAAAGATAAAATCTCAGTAATACAAATCTCTGTAATACAAATAAGTTTATGTACCTCGGCAGCACTCTATAAAAAATACATATATTAGGAGAACCAGATGGCCCATTCCAGCTTGTCATATCATCTGTAGCTTCTTCTTCTTCTTCTGCGTTCGTTCTCAAACTCCTGAAGATTAGCAGGATGTAGCCAGGAATGCGCTGTGTCATGGTTTAAAGCATTGCTGTGATACCTGCGCCTTTTGGCCTGACACATCCGACTTCAGCATGGCTTTGGATCACTGACTCTATATGGGATGAGGCAGCCAACTCTATCCCATAACCTCCTTAGTCACCTTCTACGACATGCATGGAAGGTAAATAGTGTTGCTATTCTTTGCTCCCCTTTCGGGCCCCGGCAACACACGGGCGTTATCTGTAGCTCATCGCATTATCTGTAGCTTGTCTCATCATCTGTAGCTTGTCATTAATCACCGTAGGCCTAAAACTGCATTGCTCATTGGTAGGAAAATGTACTTTACTACTAATTTTACTACTTTTATGGAGAAGTTAGAAAGGTTCACATTCATAACTAATCTGGGCTTGGTAGTTGTTTAAACACAGTGGAAGTGATGCCACTTTATACTGAATTATGCAAACAGCACAAGGTACATATACAGTGGATATCATCACATTCTGGGAGACCTGGAAACAAAAACAGCAGATCGACTGACTAACGATGCTGCCGATGACCAACCAGATGTGTCAAGTAGGACTTACTTAACATTAAAAGAAACGGATGATTAAAGTGATTAGAAAGCCAACACCCACACAATATGACTACCAAATTATGAACGAACCTGAAAAAGTTGGTTGTTATTCCACTCTTCAGAACAGGACACAACCGACTCTAAAACCATGTCTATACAAATTAAAAAATTTACAACACAGCCACGTATACAGGCACCTCAGGTAATGGAGCATAAACTGCAATAATGTTCTGAATAAGAAATTCTGAGACAAACACACTGACCAATAGAAACAACAATGAAAGAACAATTCTGCAGATCTATGTACAAGTTACAAAACACACAGGTGTATAAATGAGACAAAACTTCAGATATATGCAAATATAATATCGATGGAGTCTTTGTTACTTCTAATATTTTATGGTAGTGTGTCCTGATATAACCTAATTGGACTTTGTCCGCTGGTTGAAAGGGGCACGCCTCTCCAAAAGAGAGGCAAACTCATTAACTACCATATATGCAAATTTCAAGAAAACGAAAGAAGAATGCCGCTTCTTGTAACTTTGTCAATGTTACTTATACAAGTAAATTTAAGTAGGAAGCCAGAGGACAATTTTTAAAATTCTTGAAATTTCTTAAAAATAGTTGCTAGGCGATTTGGTGCCGTTGAATGGACTGGTTCAATTCCCGTTAGTCTCAAGAGTTTTCAATGTTACTTAAATATTGAAGTTGTATCTGAAATTCAGCAATAGTTGAAATACAAAATTCTATATAGGATATACTTCAATCACTTATATTTATATTAACTACCATACATTCTTCGCATGCAGAAGATCTGTGGGTCTTACCAATGGCCTAACAGACAAACTATTATGCTTGACTTCTAGTAGATGAAACAACTATATATGTTTTTCTTCAAATGAAAATCCCTAAAACATTTAGATTTAGAGTTGTAATTTCATGTTCTGCTGTTCCTTATTATGAGTTAAATGCATGTCTTGTCTTAATTTGTTGCTTATGTCTTCTATCAAATAATAACAGGAATATGATGAAATGCATGTTGTTGGTTGCTGATCCAGCAGTTCATGCCCTTTGACCTAGCATGTTATTGAAAATTTGTCCTTTAGTAGCTGACTCCTGTGTTGTTCGTCCATCACAAGTGATGATGACCATTTGTTCCATCCACTTTTGAAAATTCAATTTTAGTTATGTCCTTGATTATGAGTTCGTAGATGGCTAATGAGCCCTATTCGAGCTGTAAATGTCCTTGGACAGTTCGGACATGGAATGACGATAGTAGACGGATCTTGGTCTATCCGTGACTTTCTAGCTTCTCTCCGCTGTTGAGCTGCTGCATTTCTCCTCTTTTCACAAGATGATGCGCTCTTATTGATTTTAGAGCGCCATGTAGATCTATTTTGTGCAAGTTCTTCCCATGTATCTTGGTCTATTTCAAAGGCTTTCAGTGAGTTCTTTAACGATTCTTTGTAGCGCTTCTTTTGGCCATCTTGAGATAGTGTGCCTTTCTCCAGATCACCATAGAGAAGTAGCTGACTCCTAGATGGCAGGAAATGACAGATGTACCATTACTACAGATGTGTCAATAAATCTGACAAAAGAATGATGAAATAAGTTGACCAAGAAGTATAGGCCCTATGCTACACTCCTGATGCATTGGATTGCCTCCCTTCAAACTTCATGGATGAAACATATATGCATACACTCCCTAACATACCTTTAAGACAACAAATCTTATAGGCCTTCAAGAGCTACCTACTCAAAGCTAAAGGGATTACTTTATCATCATCATTTAGAGTATTAAATAGTCTACATATGGTATATACTCCATTATAAAACTGTCTTTTTAAAAAAAAAATTTTTTTAGTCTGTAGGAGGACTCACTTTCATACATCTGTACCATAATTAATTGACTTTGGCATCAGAAGTGGCACAAAGATGTCTGGGCACCTGTTTGAAAGGATTATATGTGAACTAGAAAAACCACAGGAACTATCAGCAATAACATTTTTCATCATCTGCTGGAGGTGACTAAGTGCCTGTGGGTCTGTCTGAGTGCTTTGCGTCAGTTCAATAACTATAAAAATAGCATAGGCCTATATATATATTCATATAATGGAAGCTTCGTCTTCTTATTCTGCATTCGTTCTCAAACTCCTGCAGATTAGCAGGATGTAGTCCGGAGAACGGAATGCGTTGTGTTATGGTTTACAGCATTGCTGCGATATCCACGCCTTTTGGCCTGACACATCCGACTTCAGCATGGCCTTGGGTCACTGACCTTATATGGGATAGCCAACACCATCCCATAACCTCCTTAGTCGCCTTTTACGACATGCGTGGAAGGTAAACAGTGTTGCTATTTTATTGCTCCCCTTTCGGGCCTCTGCAACACATGGGTGACATATATAATGGCAGCCATTGTAACTCTTTATCTCTATAACAAATTTAGAAGTCACTTTAAGATGCAGGATTTCTTGGCTCAGCAGCACAGAAGTTATGTTTAGCAGCATGGATATTAGCTTTAGCTGCACCTTATGTTTAGCAGCATGGATATTAGCTTTAGCTGCACCTTATGTTTAGCAGCATGGATATTAGCTTTAGCTGCACCTTATGTTTAGCAGCATGGATATTAGCTTTAGCTGCACCTTATGTTTAGCAGCACAGAAGTTAGGTTTAGCAGCATGGATATTAGCTTTAGCTGCACCTTATGTTTAGCAGCACAGAAGTTAGGTTTAGCAGCACAGATGTTACCTGGTAGGTTTTGCAGGACATAAGTTAGGTTTAACAGCATGGAAGTTTGCTTTAGCAGCACAGCAGTTAGGTTTAGTAAACCTGTCTTGACCAGGTCAGAGTGGCTGCCTCACAGCTTATGCTTTAATTCTGTATCTTGTGGCTAGACCTGCCAGTTTATGTTCTTTGTATGTTGGACAGTCGTGAATGATATATTTGGTGGTTTTAATTCATCTGACTGCATTTCTGTAATTACGCATATGCCAATAATAGTTAATTATGTTTGTGTTAATGAAACACTTTAGAAGCAAATGTAAAGCAGTAAACTAGATTTGTTTATCAATGTGCATTGTTCACTTACTGGTAGTCCAGCCAAACAGAGTAAAATTAGTACATATACTTACAGAGTTTTATGAAAATTTGGAAATAACATGGAAGCTACTCTGTGTGATCTGCAGATTTACACATGTAAGAATATAAAACAGTTCAGCACTTATAGGGACACTATTGATGCAGAGATTGAACATCTATCCAGCTTCTAAAATAAAATGTACAGAGATGTGTTTATTATTTATCATAAAATATTTATGATTGTTCCTAAAACAGTGCATGTATTGAAACTAATAGTCAAATCCTATTACATGTATAACAATTTGATCCAGACCAACAAAATATTGTTTAAATAACTTAGTCAGAAAACCCTCTGTCTTCACTCCAAAATACTACTTACGTCAGTCTTTTGAATTCAATTGTTTCAACTGTCACATTATAATTGAGTACTAAATTAACAGGATATACTTATAAAGTGTTTTTTTTTATTGGGGTCCAAAAGGGAAGCAAGGAATAGCCATATGTTCCCTTTCCATGTGCTTAAAAGATGATGACCAGAAGTTTTGAGGTTGGGGGATTAGCTGTCCTATCCCACAGATGGTTAAAGTGACCCAGAAACTATGCTGAAGTCGGATGTGTCAGACCAAAAGGTGCAGATTACGGCAAAGCTGTAAACCATGACAGAATGCTTTCTGTTCTTTGGATTATATTTTGCTAATCTGCATGAGTTAGAGAATGAACGAGAAGAAAATGAAATATAATAATATTTTATTAACAAAGAAATGCATATCTTACATATCAAGAAATGCATATCTTACATATATAGAAATGCATATCTTACATATAAAGAAATGCATATCTTACATATCAAGAAATGCATATCTTACATATAAAGAAATGCATATCTTACATATCAAGAAATGCATACCTTACATATCAAGAAATGCATAACTTACATATCAAGAAATGCATATCTTACATATCAAGAAATGCATATCTTACATATATAGAAATGCATATCTTACATATATAGAAAGGCATATCTTACATATATAGAAATGCATATCTTACATATATAGAAATGCATATCTTACATATAAAGAAATGCATATCTCACATATCAAGAAATGCATATCTTACATATCAAGAAATGCATACCTTACATATCAAGAAATGCATATCTTACATATCTAGAAATGCATATCTTTACAGCATGTTCTTAAAAACAATATTATTTATGATTTAACATCTTTCACTTCTTTATGTATGTTATAAACATTGACTATGCATTACTGAAATAAAAAACACACATGAAAACTTTTGAACTTAGACAATGAAATATGTATTTATTGCAGCAACTGTAGTTATTAGACTGTGCCAGATAATGTTCACATTATACAATGTTGTGTTCAATATTAAACAAATAGTTTCCAAACTGTGTTTAAGTTACTAAATATACTGAAAAGAGACCACAATCTTTATAAAAAAGCATAACAAAATGTTTCCAAAGAATCAGCAATTGTTATGAAGAAACTCAATTTCGTAAAGATAAAATAATTCAGATATGACACACATGCAAGCTCAGAAATGTAGTCATATGATACAAGAAGCAAATGTTGTGTGTTTCTCTTATCACAAGATAATGGGCTGTTCTGTAGGACTAACACAATCAGAAACGTGAACATAGACGTAGAGGATTGACTTTCTTGCATGTGCGTTTCCCTTGCGTACTATACCCATCTCAACAGAGCAGCATGCCATGTGCAGAGTACCAATTGAAGATGGTAACTTTACTATTGAAGTTGGACGTGTCAGGCCAGTGGTGTAAAATAAAACAGTGATACAACACATTTGTTCTTCTTAATTGTTCATTCTCAAACTCTCATTGGATCTCTGTTGTAGCAGAACTCAAATCAATAAACATAAATACAAAATGAAACCAAAACCCACTGAACCTAAACCTCCACATGAAACAACTAAACCAATTCTTTCGCCATTACCTACACCAACACCAGTCGACTCAGCTGTAAATGAATACCTGGCGCATTAGTTAGGAGAGATAAAGACAGCAAGGAAGGGAGCTGGCTACCCCACATAATAGTTGCTGTGGCTTAGTACACGAAGAGTTATCTTCATCCCCAATGGCAGGTTGCTGCCATGGGACATACCTTTACCTTTTTTTTTTTGAACTAACACCTGTATCCTAAAACCAATTATACCCAAATCTGTACCCTCACCTCCAACAGCTAAACCAATCATTACACTGATATACAAACAGAAAAAACCTACACCTAAACTCACATTTGAGCATACACTTACTAAATTCATCTGTAAACGTTTCCCAAAATAAATTTTTGGAATCAATATTTTTAAACTTTCGCACCAATTATGCATATTGAAACAGAAAATGAATTAGTTTAACACAACAATAGAGAGAGGTCAGTGTATATTAGGAAACCTTTATATTTATCTATGTGACTTATATTTCCCAGTAAATGTTATGTCGCTACACAGAATCCTGAAGATAAGAACTATGAAAGGACCTGAGAATGAACACTGAGCAAAAGACAGCAGGTAACTCAGACAACCCTGAAGGATCTCCAAATAAAATGTGAACATTGAAGAGGTCAAGCTGTGTGTGAGAAGAAAATACATAACTAAACAACATATGCAGACACCATTAGATGTATGGCTGAAAAGTTAGAATCTAAATTCTGTTGGATCAGCAAAGAAAAGATTCACAATCAGAAATGAAAGAGGACACTTAGCCAACCAGATAAATCAAGTATATTATCAGATATATACATTAAAAACGCAAAATATGATCTTAAGAATCTGTATTTTTATTAAACTAAAGATAGGTAGCTTCTAATCAGTGTGACCATTTGATGTGTAAACAATGATAGAAGTCTCCAGTAAATGATGGTTGGTTGCTGATCCAGCCATCCATGGGCTCATGCCCTTCAACCCAGCCAGCAACTGAAGATCAGAGACAACAAATATGGTCATCCTTAAGGGAGAGTTTTGGACATGTTGAACATTACTTTCTTTGAACATATTTTAGCTGGTATTTGGGAGTATACAAACAAGAGAGGACACTTAAAAATGATGTACACACTTTCACTAGCACTCTTTAAAATCATAATTTCATGGGGATGAGAATGCAATAGTTACCAAGTCACTAGAAGTTATTTTCATTAACTGTAGGCACACTGTGTTTACAGTTATGCAATTTCTCTTCTGCCGCGGAATTCGTTTTTGGAAATGTTACGCAATCGTCAGTGGCTGTTTTGAAATTGCAACTTTTTTGTTGTTACAGACATTTAAATAATATTTCCATATATAAATAAAGAATTAAATTCTGCATATATTGGTGTATGTTTTGTTTGTGTGTGTGTGCGATACAAGACGTGTGAGAAAGTGATAAAGACAGATTTAGACCTATCTAGATCTAGGAATACCGTATTTTTGATCGATCGACAGCTGTGAAATCTGTTGACTATTATATATTTAACATAATGGAAACCTCATGGTATATTTTAAATAATATATTTGAAGAATTTACCTTTCAAGTTTCTCACTTTTCCATCTAAATGATGATTTCACTGAATATACAATGAACGAATAGTGTAATAAACTCAATCCAATGTCATGTCGCTTCACCGCAAAGTCGATGCTTACAGATTGCTCAGATTTCCATTTCATAATCACATTACATCATATATCACCATTTTAACAATAGAAACAGGAAGTTAGATAAATTTTCTTCTTCAATGTTGCCAAAACATTCTGTCAAAAAGTTACCAATCTAGATTTTTTTAGTTAAATATAGGTTTAGCGAACTGGGTGGCGGATTCCGCCATCTGAAATCAAGACATGGCACAATTTTGGCGAAATGCATAGCCCGAATTGTAAACACAGCATGCTACAGGTTAAACAAGTCACTAAAAGTACATTTATACAACATTCAAACTTTCATGTTCTGTTATTTTTTATATCTACTTAAGAAGTCCTCTTTAAACTTGGAACCTTTCACCAGGAGAATGAATCCTGGTGTACCTGCATAGACGATGTATCTGTAAAATATATAACAAACAAGGCAATTTGAGAAATGTGTACTAGATTTTAATCAAAAATTAAGTGAATGGAAAGCTGCAGTAAAATTATGCACCATACAGTAAATTCTTCTTCTTCTTCTTTCGTTCGCTAATAATGTCTATATCTGCAGTGTTGTTTCTTGTATAAATTGGACAGTGTTTTCCATTTCTTGTTTTGTACCATAAAGTTTAACATTCATTGGTGTATCAGAAGGCCATACAGTAAATAAATATTGACAAAAAAGTAAAAGGGTTAAAAAGTCATTTTGAACCGTACTCAGGATGGAATTTTTTGGACCAAAAGATCTTTATCGAGATAGGGACAAACACACAAAATGGAACCATAAAATCAGAGTCTAATGCAAGAAATCTGGAGAAACTGAAAGACTGATGTTAATAGATATTAATCTTCACTGCACCTATATTAACACAGGTCGACAAGAGAAAAAAATGGGGCTCGCGCCGTTGGCGACACACCCCATCCGACGAGATATCGTGAGATTTACATGTACCACAGCCCGTGCACATAGCTGGGGACATGCGCAATCGAAGCCGGTATATCCCCCCACTTCCGACATGATCATTGTTGAGAATGGCTAGCTAGTCGTACACGTTTAAGAGCAATTAATCTGACCACATCTGCACACCGGTACAATGCCATGATGGTGGATCGGTTTTATAGACCTTTCTTTCATCGTATTTTGAATAAAATAACATTGAATCGTGGCTTGAATCATGAATTATTAGGTTATTTAGTTTCACAGCAGTGAATATACAGAATGCCGCGTTGGTTTGGGGACTTGTACGTTTGATATAGAATATGTTGAAGTGACACCAAAAATGATTCTAGGCCTAAGCTCAAAGAACGATTTTACTGCAAATCTACATGTTTTATACAGTTCCCCCGGCCATATTTTGATAATTTTGCAGTGAAAGAACATAAATACAACAGATTTGCGTGATTTAGTTTACAGTGTTGCCAAGGAATTCGATAAGTAAGGTAAGTTATTTTTTTACTAATTTTTTCCCTCTTTGTTATAAAATATATGTTTTTTTGTGAAAAACGTCTTTACCACTTTCTCATACATCTGGTATCACACACACACGTACAGAAATTACACCAATATATGCATAATTCAATTATTTATTTATATGTGCAAATATTATTTAAATATCTCTAACAACCAAAATATTATCACGTTTTCAAAACAGTCACCATCAATAACGCAAATTTTCAAAAAAGAATCTGGCTTGCTAAAGGTTAATAGTTCAGAATTACTTTTTGTGCAAATGTATAAGTGTAGAAATTTCTAATCGAAGTCCAAAAATATTAAAAACAATAAATAAATATGTTCTCCATTAATGTATTGAAGAGAAGGGGGGGGGGTGGTAATGAACAAACAAATATGAGATTGAAGTAATTCAGATGAATATAGAAGAAAATGGTATATATTCCATTTTTATACCACCAAAAGTGACAATTCATATACAAATATTTATCCTTTAGCGCAAAAAAACCCCCACAAACTTCTGGGTGTATCTTTGTTTTCAAAGACATGTTAGTTTTGTTATGAAATGAATAAAAAAGAATAGGCCTAGAATGTTGTGGCAATATAATCTATGCTCAATATATCAACATTGTCAGGGACCACTAGGTCTAGGCCTAACAAGGGCAATGTTAGTGATATCTATGTTTTTTGTTTTTTTTTCACTGACGACATTATGAGCATGTTAGTTTCATTATGAAATAACATGAGAAATATGATAGGCCTAGGCATTTGTAATTTCTTCAACAAGAAATACATCGATCAGACAAGAGTCCGTCATTTATCTTTTTTTTTATGTTCCATTTTTCCTTTTTACAATTTTCTCACACATCATACATACACCAATGAAACTGATGTCATTAGATCCAGAATGCAACTCTTTACTTCCATTAAAATAATATCTACAAACATTTCTAAATACACAAAAGTTATTGTGATCTCTAAACAGACACCAAAATTATGTAAGTTGTCAAAAAAGAATCCGGCTGCAATTGGGAAGTTATGCAATTTGCATTTGGTGTGGTAAAGTTTAATGGAAATTTCCGCCAAAGTTTGATGTTATGAGCAGCTGGAACAAATAAAACAGCAATACAACATGTTTTATATTTCTGGACTGCAAGTGCTGGAAATCTAGTTGTACCAGTCTGCTACAAGAGAAATCCAGTGGAAGTTTGAGAATGAGTGGGGAAAAAAATTGGAAATGTTTTTAAATAGGCAAATTAAACATTTTTGGACACATAAAAACATAACAGTTGCAGATTAAACTTAAATGAATAGTGGTGAGATCTCCATAGTGTAGTCAAGTCATTTGCAGTGTTCAAATGGTCATGATTTAAATACTGGAATTCTTGTTTACAAGCACATTTTTCCTGAGGTTCCTGGGATTTATCACTTGAAGTTACAAAGTTATCTGCCATGAGTGATACTCTCAATGCTGTTCTATTGAGCAGTGTTGATTACATAACCTGTGTACAAGGAAACCAATTCTCTGTGCATGGGGTGGGGAAAATATGACAGACATCAAAATATTAAGCCATTTTTATTGGCATGTCAGGCTGATATAAAAATACTATATGCACTGATATTGATATATATGGTATTTATATTATATATATTTAAGTACTACTATATATGATCTGCTAAAAAATAACAGAAAATGGATGTGCTTTGTTTGTGTGCCATTTGATAAGTGGCTTACCTCCTGAACGCAATGGCAAACTACAGGAATAATGTGCCTAGTAAGTATATTTTGGATATTCTGAACACACATGTTAAGATCAACAAACATTGAAGAGAGCTGGCTCCATAACAACATCTTAACAAGAAAGCTGTGTTTTTTTGGTCATATATAAAGAGACAACAGAATGGAAGGATTTTGGCAGATGGCAGAGTTAAAGGCAACAGGGGAAGAGGGTATCCAAGATGACAATGGTGCAGTGATATATCAGATTGCTTAAACATGTCTCTACCTGCGACAGGTAAACTTGCTCAGAATCTCCTCTAACAGTCTGGCACAGTTTAATTATTGGCACAACTAATTCCACGCTAACAGTGTGGTATAGTTTTCAGCAGATAACTAATTCCACTCTAACAGTCTGGTATAGTTTTCAGCAGACTTTGAATGACTGATGTAAAAAAAATCCTTTTTTCGTTGTCCAGACATATCTGTTAACCTGAACATTTCAAGATGGAGCAAAAATCAGCATGTGCTCGAGCAATATAACTGAAAATATAAGAGGCTTCAATGTCTGGCAAACTTTACAATGAGCAATACAACACAAGCTTGACCACTCATAATTCATGGGAATCAAAATAAACAATGAGCATCACAACAATTTATGATTCCTGGCAGATATGACCCGACTGACATTAAAAATAACATGGAAAAAAGGTTTCAACATCTGTCAAAACATTGCTGCTTTTATCTATCTTGTATATGACAAAGTTGCAAGCAACAAGACAAGTTGTACAACATGTTGGGTATAGCCACCAAAGGCCAAATACATGTGTTAATGCTTTTTCATATTTTTCCAAGATCTTACGAATGGTAACTGATTCTGTGGTGGAGAGGTGCAGAATAAGAATATGTCATGTATGACTCAGCTATATGTTCAATTTTCATTGCAGACATTTGTACATCTAGACTGCTTAGAAAGCAATGGCACCATACTGAGTATAAATATTAATTAGAAAAATACTAAAACCCAAAACTTCTGGATTGATCGGTACACTCTAAATATAATATGCCACTAACTTTTTTGTTTGTTTGTCATGCAGACACGTCAACTGTTCGGTTTGCATGATACCATGGTTGCTGGTGCGCCTCTCGGCCTGGCATCTCTGACTTCAGCACCTGTGCTTGCTTGGGCAGGATTGTGACCCTGCTCGATATTGGGTTGGCCCGACCAATCTTAGTTTCCAGCCTCTGTTGGCTGGACTAAGCCCCATCTCCACGTCAAGGAGTTGGCCTCGATTGGGGACCAACTTTTGTATACATGCAATTTGTAAAGATTTCTGGGTGATTTAATGATGGTGTAGCAGTGTGTGCATTTATATCATCCTTCTCATTTATCAATTATATTATATTTTTATACTATAATGCTACCAATAGTGTGAAATTATAAATATATTCACTTCTTATACTGTAATACTACCTAGAGTGTGGTATTATCAATCATGTATACTCACTTGTACTGTAATACTATCAATAAGTGTTGAATTATTAATGAAATATGCTCACTTTTTATAATGTAATGCTATCTATCTGTAGTGTAGTTTTATCAAGTATACTCACTTCTTATGCTGTAATGCTTTTAAAAGAGTCAGCTCCTGTGAGACTTGGTATAGCTTTTCTTCAACTTTGTGTTCAAAATAAATCTGAAAATAGTAGTCTGCAGCATATTATCAAATGTTTGTTTATTCCTCATAATTGTACCATCTTTCATGGTACAAAACAAAGCAAACATAATCTACCAATTAAAAACATTTAATATGAAGAAAGAATTAATAAGAGAAATAAAGATCAGGCAAATAAAATATTCTGGACAAGTTAAAAGACATGACACCGTATTGAAGACCTTACTTGAGGGTAAAGTCAAAGTTAAGCGAGCAAGAGGTATGCGGAAATACAAGTGGGAGAGTAACATCACAAGATGACAGGTTACAGTTTAGCAGAGTGCACCACCAAAACAAGAGACGGGATGTTGGAGGTCTGTTGCAGCCAACCTTCATTGCGGAGACGGCCCTTGATGATGATAATGAACCATTGCAGCTTTTCTCAAACATTTCATTTCACATGTATAGATTTTTCTCTGCGGTGAGGTTTAGTAATGAATTAAATTCCATAAATAAGTACATTAGATATCAATATACATTAATTTTTTAATTAACTATATTCTATAAATACGTACATAAGATGTCAGCAAACATTAGTAATGAACTATATTTCATAAATATCAATCTCATATCAATACATACTAGCAATATTTACTTTCACAGTTACATCAAATATGAACATACCTCAATATCCTTTGCTTTGTACTTGAGCTCCAAATCCCATGGTGCTGGTTCCACTTCAGATCCAAACATGTGCACAAAATGATCACAAAAACTATGATGTTCAAAAGCAAACAAAAAAGAAGATAAAAATAGGAAGTTAACTTTTGAAAATTAGCAATGAACAATATACTAGGTGACTGAATCATATCCAAAATTTTAACTGAGGATGATAGGTATAAAAGAACAATGGAATATTTATTAAATGACATATTGCCCGTGTGTTGCCGGGACCCGAAAGGGGAGCAAAGAATAGCAACACTGTTTACCTTCCACACATGTCGTAAAAGGCGACTAAGGAGGTTATGGGATGGAGTTTGGTTCCCATCCCATATAGGGTCAGTGACCCAAAGCCATGTTGAAGTCGGATGTGTCAGGCCGAAAGGCGCAATGCTGTAAACCATGACACAACGCATTCCGTTCTCCTGACTACAACCTGCTAATCTGCAGGAGTTTGAGAATGAACGCAGAAGAAGAAGAAAAGATGTATAATTGTACATTTTATCACATGAAGCTACAAATTTTCTGAACAGTGCATGAAAAAGAAATACACAATACAATGCAGAATACAGCAAGATGGAAACATGAATTTGGGCTGCTCCAATGCTGTTGTATGATCTCTAGGCATTGGCTGTACATATCATAGACTCATGCTGCCCATTTTAAAGGTAGAAATGGAGATCCTTCTTCTGTCTTGTCCAATGAGAGTGGCAGATTTTGAAGTGTTGGTCCATAGTTGTCATGACAGTTGCAAGAACAGTGTGAAGCCTTATAATTTTTGCAACAAAACAACTGTAAATATTTCCTATCATATAATGTAATCACAGTTTAGGGATTACGAGGAAGCTATATCAAGCAGAAGATTAAAGACCACTAGCTGTGCCTGCTGCCACCCAGTGTGATAGGTGGTATTATTACAAATTTGTTGTAATCTGAAAATAAAAACAGCCAACACTACCTGGGTTTAAAACTATTGCTCTTATGTTTGAGTACTGGTACAACAGTCTTTTCACTAGGACACCTATTTCTCAGAAACAAAATAAATATACACAATATTTTCAAAAACAAATGTTCTCTTACCAGCTTTGCTCATTGAAAGCATGAATAAAATCTGTTTCAGCATACTCAGGATAGAAAAATATCACAGGCCAGTGCATAACACCTTGATCATCTACATGGACTTTGGCTCCTGTGGGATTGTGAGACTCTAAGGCTGTTAGAAGAAGCGGGTCTATTTTTATATCTTTTGATACTTTCATACTAGCCACACGGATGCCTCGTTTCTGAAAAGTAAAACATTACATAAAGAAGTAGCAATATTTAGTCTAAATAAAACAAAAGTTATAGAGTACAGTCTCCATATACATCTGTGACTATGAAATGGAATGGTAAATTAGTTTAGCTATATTGACTTATTACTGGATGTAAAGTTCACAAACATTAGTATGTTCTTAATGAATCTGACAATAGCAACTGTAGATGCTTGACTATAAACATCAAGGTATATGTGCATCCTACTCTATATAAGTAAATTTTTGGACACATGCATCACAGTGAAACAAAATGAATTCCTTCAACACATCAGACATATATCCTGTATAGGACATTGCTATATATTGTTGAATTTTTAGGAATCACTAATACATCTAATCGCATCGTTAGTATATGGGTTATCAGCTTTAGAACCATGAGCAATTATGACTGAGTTACATTTGTGAGGTTGACCAATTAATTATTTTATCACTGACAGACATATATACATATTTATTTAAAATTTTGTATTTTTAAAGCAGGCATACTAACCAATCTGCCACCGAACTGACAGACACACATATATATTTACCTGAATATTCTGCAACAATTTCATGTCATCCTCTTCCTCCTTGCGTTCTTTTGCTGCCTGCTTCCGTTCATCTCTCTCTTGAGCTCTCTGTAGCATATGCGTTAATAAATCATTTTAATAGAACAATAATGTGCACACTATAACAAGACTTATCACACAAGACGAGTAATAGCCAAGTATATATATATATATAACTGAATTCATTCGGATCCCGCCGAGCCAAATTTATTGGGTTGCTTACCCTGATATGCCTCACATTGCCAATGTGCTTGCCAACCTGGCTTACTGTATGGGAACAGAAGTGAGTATGAAATCATACAGTCCATACCCAAGATTTTATGAATGAATAAATGTGAATATTGTGGTGAAAGAGTGGTTCTCCATCTTCATTGATGAAAAACATTGCAGCCTCGTTAAATGTTGGTTCATTATAGCGACGGTGATCAGACTTACTATCGCGCTAGAAGACCATGTTTACTATTAGGATTTCTCTTCCAATTTGAGCAGCATTCTGAATCTCTCTTGTTTCAATATCACACATTAACTGATATGACTGTGCTGACTGAAATTACTGTGTTGACGAAAAAATTGTTTGATTTTATCAAGAATTTCTCTTTCGCATGTTGCATTTGCTGTTGTGAGTGCTTGTCGAACATCTTTTGCTTGAGTACTGTCCAAAACTGAATGAACTGTGGAATTTTGTTGTATGGCAGTTATATATGAGAAGTTTGATGATAAGTTTGTCCATGAATTTTTAAAACATAAAAACGTGACAATCTGCATTTTTTCTCCCATTGACGCGAAAGAAGGAGCGCTATTAGAAGAGCGAATATTCTCATGAAAATGTGTGTATTTATGGTGTATATTATCAAAGAGCATCAAGCGGAGGAACTCGGAGTATTCCAGCTTATTACCATGGATGTCTTGTGGCTTTGCAGCATGATCTTTCCCTTTCTGCAAAAACTTATAATCAAAATTTCCAAAATGTAAACGTCCTAAAAATTTTCATCGCCACAAGATTGACATATAATATTGAAGATTCCAGTTATGTGCAGCAACACGATCTTCAACAAAAGTTGCTGCTTCATTTGAAATTGCTCGACTTTGATGCATTTGTGATAATGAGTGAGTATCTGCATCTGCAGCTCGATATCTCTACATTTGCTCAACAGTTTCATGCTGTCTGTGATGACGTTGGTATTCTTTTGATTTTATTTTTGCGCTGGTGATTCTAGTTTAGCTCAATGTCAATCAACATCATTAGAAAGTCAAGTTTATCTTTGTTGAAGGGTTTCTTGATTAATTCTTTGCATCTCTCTTTCAATTCTATGTCTATGCTCTGCAGGATTTGCAGCACGAATTCGAGGAAGTGACTCTTGACTATGAAGACTCAACCATCTAGCTTTTCGCTCTTTTGATACTTTATTGTGATTTGATCATCTTCATCCATCATTTAAAGCAAATTATATGTATATTTTAAATATAATGTATTGGATAACTTTAACCACAAGCTGATACAGAAATTTACCTGTTAGCGTATCAATAACATTTGTATACAAAAATGTCGTCTGATTTGAATAACGCCAAGACACCAATCATTTTGATTGGATGCCGCACAGAATTCTGTGATGTAAATGTACTATTTATAGAGCATACCGGAGAGACTGACAGAACACGGCTATTATATTATAGATTTGTAGGACAAGGAACACTTTGTTTTGGTTTTCTTTATAAGTGGAATTTTCAGGATCACAAACAGTTATGTGCAGACTTATCTACAGGAAATGTCAAATCCATCACAAATCTGAAAAAGTAAAGGCAGTCACTGCAAAGTTCAGATATGTTGGGTCACTGATGTAAAGAAAACTGACACCTGATGAAGTACAATATGAATTCATGGATCTGTGGAAAGATTCCTCGACACAGCTTATTTCATGAAAATTATTGACTCCATTTTGGTGAGGCATATCCAAATGTCACAATGATTACAATTTGAGATTTAATTCCTTAAGATATATATGTATTTCTGTGGCAGTTGATTTTCAACATTTCTTTAATTTAAAATCAATCTGTATCAAAACATGATACAGATTAGATGTTCAGAATGATTACGATGCTGACATGAATAACAATTCAACTGCAAATTTTAAGTTAGTGAGATAATAAAACTTCAATAATTGCATTAAATTTATTGAAAGTTCAAACTATATTATATTGAAAAATCTATTTGTTTCCTTTTATCCTATTAAAAAGCCTGTTTTTAAATGTATAAGGGACTCATGTCACTTTGCCTCTGAAATGAAATGAGGAGCGACTCGAAAAAGGTTGAGCACTAGCGGTTTATAAGTGTTATTATTGCTGCTAATATATATTTCAGATCAGACACTTAAAGGTGAAGTGATTAAATACAACAAAATATAATACCAGACAAATCAAATTAGAAGAAAATAAAGCCACAAAATTATCTATATTAAAGTTAGTTAACCGTTACCATGCTAATCACTAATAATGTAACTTTCCCCCTGCATGCAGGATTCTTTTATGATAATTGTGTAATTTTGACATCAAGTAATTGACTCACATGTTAAATGTTGGACATATGTATAATTCATAGGCTTTTATATTTATAATGTTATTTTATAACCAAACTAGCTTGCTCATATTTTCTGTGTAAATAAATAAAACATGTAATATATTCTGTGAAAATAAATAAAACATGTAGATGATATCACTTACTTTGGCAATCCGTTTTTCACTAGGTCTAGGATTACTAAGAATATCTGTAGGACACAATTATTTAATGCAGAATATCTAGGCCAATTGTCCCCGATATCATGTCATAATGAAACTAACATTTTCATAATATCTTGTTTGAAAATAAACATAATTCCCAAAAATTCCTCATCATTAGAAACAATTGATAAGAATTTCACTAAAAATGGCTTCCATTTCAACTTGATTTGTGATAATTGAAGCACTTTCAACTACAAATCTACAATTTCTCGGATCTGCCAGTCTGTTTTTCATACGGCATTGTTCAGAAAAGGAAGCTAGATTTAATGATTAGTGTTTCCACTTTTCCTAGAAGAAAAGAACTGAATTAAAACTTTTTACCATGTTACAAAACTGCTTAGCGATGGTCACAATTCTGCTACCACAGCATTGAGTGGATCACACCCTGAAGTGTGTGTTTACTCACAATGATGACATGCTAAAGGTTAAGTATTATTACCTTTCCTTTGTCTGCTTTAACTCTAAGGTCCAGCACAAATGGATCTTCTGGGTCAACCTATTCATTAGGAAAAGGACAAATTTAGCAATGACTCTCAATTAACAAATACTGAATTTATATTACGTAATAGAGAGAGGGCGACGTGAGAAAATATTAGACAGTTTGACTACCAAGCACGGCAGGGAAACAACAACGATCTTGATACATAATACTTTGGACAAAGAGCTGTGGAGAACCATGACCGCCTATGCCAGGCGGCATGGCACCTGATAATGATGAATAGTTCAACTGAAAGAGACTGTGCACCTATGAAGCTGCTAAAAGTGTTGTGATCTTGGCTGTTAATCAGTAGATATTAATAGCTTTAATTTAAGCTGTTATTCTAGTCATAAGTGACTACATATTTTCAAATTATTAACAAAACTTGAGGTAAATTTAAAAACACTTTGTTACATTACCAAGCAGGTGCTTGGCAGTGAAATTCATCAGAAGATGCCCAGCACAGAATTAAAAATCTGTAGATAAAATCCCAAGCATGAAAAATCAAGTCAAAACACAGTTTTCTTTTAAATGTATAACAAACAGAGGATTGTGTAGAGACATGATAGTCTACGCCTGAAGGCATTGTACCAATAAGTGAATGAACATAAAATCCAGAACTGTGAACCTAAAATAGGTAATTACGTACCACATAAAAAGTTATTTGCGCATGTGGTTTTACATCTGCCCGTTTGTTATCTGATTCATGCATAGAACAAAATTAACTGAGGAAAACCTGTCACTATGCACGCATAATGGTGACCACTATGGCGAACTAAAATCCTCGTGTAATTCTTTACAGGAAGCATTGAATGATGGAAACTGACCATAAAGACAATATCACCTATACCCACTAGTCTGTATTTTGTTACCAACTAAACCTCCAGAACTTTCTTAGAACAGTCTGGATTTTTAAAAGGGGTAAAGGAGGTCATAGCAGTATCTGTACTGTCATCACAAATAGTATAACAAAGGATGTGAGAACTGTAACACAGAAGCAGCTATAGTTATGATCACAAAGTACTTGTGTGTCTAAGCATATTGATAAACTTCCAGTATAACAAAGGATGTGAGAACTGTAACACAGAAGCAGTTATAGTTATGATCACAAAGTACTTGTGTGTCTAAGCATATTGATAAACTCCCAGTATAACAAAGGATGTGAGAACTGTAACACAGAAGCAGCTATAGTTATGATCACAAAGTACTTGTGTGTCTAAGCATATTGATAAACTCCCTCTTATAGTGGGGATTATGCATAGAAAATGGAAAGAATTACTACTAACACCGCCAAAGTTGGATGTGTTGGGTCAATGACATAACTAAAGTGTGATGCAACACAACTCCACTTTTTGGACTATATCAAATCTCATGGGATGCATTCTCTCCAGAACATTGTCTTCCCAATGAACTCCTTGATCCCTTCTCTGTCTTGGGACATAGTCATGTTATCTTCAATGTCATAAGTCCATCATCTTCTTGATCTGTCCAATCTCCTCCGATCAGGTGCTCTGCCCTCCATTATTTCTATTTCTAAACAGTTGTGTCTTTTTATGTGACCACACAGGTGTAATTCTCTTTTTGCTATTTGTAACCAACCCTGTCAGGAATACCACAGGAATACCAGGAAATGAAAAAGCAGACCAACTGGCTAAGGAAGGTGCTGCTGAAGACCAACCAGATATACCAATCACCTACCATCAGAAAAACAGATGATCAAGTCAATAAGAAAGCCACAAACACCAAAACAAGATGACTATCACATTATGAACAGGTCAGAACAAGTTATAATTCTACGTCTCAGAACAGGACACAACCGACTCCGCAGTTACATGTATACAAAATTCAAGATTGGCAACACGGCCATGTGTACATGTGGACAGGCAGCACAGAGTGCCAAACATATACTTCAAGAGTGTTCTGAGCATGAAACGCTGAGGCAGATATATTGGCCAGAGGAAATAACACTGGAATCAAAGCTCTATGGGACACTGTATGAACTACAAAAGACAGTGAGTTTTATTGAGGAGACAGAATTACAGATATAGACATGTTTCAAGTGAACGAAAGAAGAAGAAGTAACCAACACTCTGGCATCTTCAATGTGTTTATAATATCTGAGTTTTTCTTTGTTTTCTTCCTGATATTCGTATCCTTCTTTAGTATTTCATCTCAAAGGCGTTGATCTTCTTTGTCACTATTTTACTTAGGGTCCATGTTTCACAGCTGTATGTTTTTGGACTATATCATACTGAAAATCTAGTAGAACATTGACCTGCTACAAATAAGATCTAGCAGGAGTTTCAGAATGAGTGCTTAAAAATACTATTGTGGTGCAATGGGTTTCATATTGCTCTTGTGTAAATTGCAGGGTTAACAAAACCAAGATCCTAGAAATACACCCCCCCCCCCCCCCAGTGGTGTATCCTCAAAGCAGAAATACCATGGCTCATGCTGTGTTTCTGGCCAACACTTTTAAAGATCGTGTCTGAGTTGAGGCTAAAGATGGAATGAGAATTGATTGCAAAAATAAAAGCAATATCTCATCCACCTCTTAGAATTGACACAAAATGCCATTAGGCATTCTGGCTCAGACAGCTGGAATGCACATGCGGCAAATGTTGATGTCCCGATACAGGTAGATGTCGTTATGGTGTAGGAGTGACTAGACTACACATTGAGTGCCTATGGGGAAGGCAACATGCAACAGAGGGCAGCGTTGTGCAATTGTGCAAGGGAAGAGCTAAAGTGACAATTAATTATCCAGCATGAGACTGGTTGGTTGAAGTCTAGTTCATGGTTGAGAACACATAGTAGCCTGAATAAAAAAAATGATTTGCCGATAACAAACATCTGATCACAATTGACCTCATTCAAAGCTGGAGCCAAGATTCACGTACTGGATATATCAGTTTGAACATGTATTTCGGAGTATAGAAAAAAGCTCTGAATACAGCTCCCCATTTCACAAGGGAAAAAACATTGAACAAAAGTAGGGGAGCACATATTGTTTAAATTTCTGACCAAAGCTATGTTGATAGTCAAGACTCTGGATGCTGTGGGCAACGTAGACCTTGTCGTCAGTGATGAGCTAACTTCTGCCAAACTCAACTGTCGCAATTATCCAACATGGCTTATACAGAGAGAACTGGGTTCAGTTCCCAAGGGTCAAATGGGGCAATGCTGTCAACTTTCTTACATGAGATTTGTTTGCTGGCTGCAAAGCTACCTGTCTGAGATAGATGTAATCTATCTATTTCTTTAGGTGATAACCGCAATGGCGAAGAGTAAAAGCACAGACAGTGCTTCTCGATGGAATGAATGGCCATCACAAGCAACAAAGCGAGTGTGAGAAATGCACAGGTCAAATCTCAGACCCTGATGTGTTTTGCGATGCCGCAGCTCGTTTAAAAATGTGAATGAATCCTAATCTAAGAGGGTGTGCTCAAAATGGTTCATGCAGAAGAAATTAGATCTGGCACCTAGGGACACAGAGAGTAGTAATGGAATGGCCTTCCTACACAAGGAGTATCTCGCTGGCTGTAAAGCACATGGTCAGAGGAAAGATTCACAGTGAGTGACCCAGGCAAAATACGATATCATCAACATAGACCCCCCCCCCTCTGTGTAGAAGGTTCCTCAATAAAAATTGCACTAAGCCAAAGTCTCCTGAGTATTAAAGAAAACCCTGAGAACCTCACTGCTCATATGAAGTAAGAACAAGTTTCGCACAATTTCTGGAGATACTGACAAACAAAAAACGCTACTACCAACAACAACAGTTAATTATAATCTTAGCTGCATCGTCTTTCATCTATTAATTATGGTATTATTCAGTGACATTTGTCTACCACACTTGGAACTCGTAATGCAGATTATAGTTTTACAAACATACTTCTCAGAATTTCTTATTTCACTCAACATATTACACACAATGACTAGTTTAAGAATATTGGATGACAACTAGAGAATTTCACACAATTAAACTGTCATGTATCTACCATGATGTTGTAGAATAGAACATGAGATGTGTTTTTACTAACTCACCAGTTGAATACAGAAAATACTAGAAATACATTAGTCACACTTTGATCTGGAGATTGCTAGCATATGCACAGAAAATACATGCAGGTGCACACACAATAACAAGTGACCCACCATGAGGGCTGCATCACACCATCTCAAGGCATCGTGGAACTTGTTCATCTGATAGCAGCACTGGGCTCCTAAATTAATAAATAAACAGCTTGAATAAGTACAGTGTAGGTATCTATTTACAGTACAAGGTATTGAACATCTACTCTGATCCAATTACAGTGTCACCTTTACTTTTCCATGAATTGCAGTAAAACTGTGTACCATATTTGGAGTACATGTTTGGATTATTGAAATTGCTAATTGTTTCTTATGTTTATTTTTCCATGACATAGATATCTTTCAATCTATTATATCTATTCGCTAAACCCTTTGTTGCCTTTCAGTGTCAGGGATAGAAGAGTTTTCTGGAGAGACAGCCCTCATGTGTGCGCGAGTATATTGTGGAATTTGTCGTCTCTTTTATTTCAGAGATCCATCATTTTCATAGTATGCTTGTAGGTCTGCCTTCACTGTATCTTTGTAGCATAACTTGCTGTGGTATGCTGTCTGATGGTAGTTTGCTGATGTGTGCAAACCATTTGATCTGTTGTCTCAATATATTCCAAGATTAGGATGGTGTCAGTTTTTTGTGTAATGTCCTCATTCCATCTCTTAGCAATATTCCTAGGATTCTGCGTAAGCATGCCATTTCAGCTGTCATAAGTTTACATTTATCTTGTCACTATAGATATCAATAGACTTTCAAATTTCAAAATGAATTGCTACAGAAGAATTTTGAGATTACACAAGATTTATTCAAGATTGAGATCTCAAGATTCAGATCTGAAATAAGTATGGACAAGGAAAAATACAAATGAAAAATAAATATGAACACTGCAAGTTGTTGATCATAAAACAACATTGTTATAAGAAAATTAAGGTTTTTTTGTCATAAAATGATATAACAGCAGGAAAAAAATTAGTAATGGAAAGCATACTTGCTGATAACAGTGATAGAAAGAGCAAGACGATACATCAGAGTGTTTAAACATGTCCTTGCCCGTGTCAGATAAACTCATCCAGAATTATGAGAAGTTTAGAACATGCATAAAGAAGACTACATTCTGGAAAGAATATCCCTTCTAAAAATAAAATATACATAAATCCAGCTTTTTGTTGCAGTCTTCAAGAGAATACAATTCAAAAGAATGTGTGTCATGTGACGTATTCCTTCCAGAACGTTGTCTTCCCAATAAACTCTCTGAACCTCTCTCTCTGTCTTGGGCGATGTGGCTTGCATTTTCTAGCGATGTATTTATGTTATCTTTAATGTCGTCAGTCCATCATCTTCTTGGTCTGCCCTTTCTCCTCTTCCCAGGTACTCTTCCCTCCATTATTTGTCTCTCTAAACAGTTGTGTCTCTTTATATGACCAAACAGGCGTAGTTTACTTTTTGTTATTGTGTTTAGTAACCAACACTCTGGAATATTCAATGTGTTTATAATGTCTGAATTTCTGATTTTATCCTTCCATGATATTCTAAGCATCTTCCTGTAGCATTTCAGCTCAAAGGTGTTGATCTTCTTTGTTGCTGTTTTACTTAGAGTCCATGTTTCACAGCCGTATGTTGCAACCGGAAAATAAAAGTTTGTAACATTAGCACTTTCATTTCTATTTTGTTGTTTTTCCATGTTTTTCAGCCGTGTTATTTTGCAATATGCCATTGCCAATCTCTTCCTTATTTCTGCCATGCAGTCTCCTGCACCGTTGATGTTTGCTCCTAGGTATTCAAATTTATCCACACATTCTATCTCGGTATTGTCTATTCTGATGTTTGTTTTTTGCGTGTTTAAATACAAATTTTGAACTTCGCTATATTTCTTTGTGTTCTTGATTAGTTGTTCCAATCCCTTTATATCATTTGAAAGAAGCACTGTGTCGTCTGTGTAGCGTAGTTCCGGGATTAGGAATGTTTAAAGTGTGGTAGTCAGCGTTGTGTATGTCTTCTCTCACGTTCCTCATTATACTTTCTGCATAGATGTTGAACAGGTATGGGGAGAGTGTGCATCCCTGCCTTAGAATGTATGCTTCTCAATACAAATTAAAATTGAGCTGGCTTGCAAGTATATACTTTTGTTGACGATGTTCCTCCTTTACAAAGAAAAATGAGCATGGCATTAAGAAGTGTCAAGTTTGGTTTTATTGTTTGTGAGTATTCAGATGGTTGATGAATCCAATCCAACATCTGAAAGATACATGTTGCAATGTTAGCAGGAATGCAGTAGGTCTTGATATGAGAGAAAACAGTCTGATCTCTCATTCAGTCTTGTCTCTTTTGAATCACCTGTAATGTTCTACCTGTTCGAAACTTGCAGTTCCCGCTCTGATCTGACTGTTTTAGACTGAACAGTCAAGAGCTGGGGTTTTCCAAGAGCATGGTCAATCCTTCTGTGCTTGAGAGATGTCTTCAACCAGTCCTTGAAGCATTTCTTCTGGCCTCCATTTAAACACTTACCTGTACAGAGTGCACTATAGAACAGTGTTTTTGGAAGATGTTCATCTGGCATACGAATGATGTGACAGGCCCAATGAAATTTTGACCTGATAAACAAAGACACAGATGCTTTTGATCTTCATTTTTTAGAGTCCTCTTGTCTGGAATGTGATCCTATCAAGACACACCAAGAAGCTTTCTCAGGTACTGCATGCGAAAATAATTAAGCTGCCTTGCATATACAGTCCAGTTTATCTATACGCTGTGTCCCTTGTTTGCCTAGCGGCTTCCGGGGTAGAAGAGTTCTCTGGAGGTGGAGATACAGTCCAGTATTTGAATGATTCGCCATGTTAACCTTTAGAGCCCTGAATTAAATTGAGAAATTTCTCCCCTGGGCCTGGATTCTTTTTGAAAAATTTTCGTTGTTGATGGTGAGTGTTTTGAAAACGCAATAACTTTTTTGTTTTAGAAGATATTTAAATAATTTTTGCACATGTAAATAAAGGAATGAATAGTGAATATAATCATGTTTTTGTTGTTGTTATATGTGTGATATGACAGTTGTGAGCAAGTTGTGAAGTTGAAAATTCGGGGGAAAAACGGAAAACACCATTTTCAAAATCGAAAATATATCTTCTTGACGACCCTAATACATGAGCAATGTGTGGCAACATTGGTAAAATCCTCATAAATACCTATACTTATTGTATATATATTGTTTTATATCAAAACTAATATAATATGAACTAAAAAAAAATAATAAAATGTGAAGAAATCGAATATAATGACCGTCCGGTCAACACTAGCTCTATGCAGACACGCAACGTAATTATTGTCCATGCACACATGTGGCACCCCTGATACATATTATTTTTGTGTTTTTGAATGAATACACAAACATTCTTAAATAACAACATATTAAATACAAAAAACAACAATAAGAACATGTAGTCACGATCACTTACCCATGCCACGCGGTACTCAATTTGATAGTAAAATATGGCCGAAAATGGCTAAAGTCGCTCTAGAAATACATTGACAAATTCAACCGGCTTTCTCTCTCTTACAATCGTAATGAGTAAAGGAATTTGACCTTTAAACTGTGACGTATTCCTAGCTTCGTTTGGCGGGCTTTATACGTCATCTGTTCATTACTTCGTGAAGTTCCGTACTCGGGAATCAGGCGATATCGTATGGTGAGTGACCTCGCCCGCAGGCACAAGGGGGCGTGTGACCTCGCCCGCAGAGTCGTAAAGGTTAAAGAGCATCAGAGTCAGGATATATCCCTGTTTGACAACGATGGTCACTGGAAATGATTTTCAATGTTCACCGTCATCTTGTGCATTTATTTTCATGCTGTCATAAAACCTGTAAGCCATAGACCTAAATTTATCTGGACATTCGAATTTGGACATGATTTTCCAAAGGCCCTCATGATTGATGGTATCAAAAGCCTTGGTTGGGTCTACGAATGTGGTATATAGACCAATGTTCTGCGTAATGTACTTTTCCTGCAGTTAATAGTAAAAATCATGTTGACTGTTCCTTGTCTCAATCCACACTGACTTTCTGGATGGAAACCTACTTCAAGGTGAGATTGCAGTCTATTTAACAGAATTCTAGCTAGAATCTTGTGTGTGATAGAAAGCAGAGATATGCCTCTATGGTTGTTACAGACTTGTTGATTTCCATTGCTCTTGTATATAGATAATGTAGGTTACACTACATATAACTTTGTAGCTGAGAGATAACAAGCCATGAATTGTTAATTTTGAAAATTAATTCATGGCTTGTAAATCAGTTTTACTTGTGTCCGTGTGTTGTCGGGGTCCAAAAGGAGTACACAGAATAATGATACTGTTACCTACCACGCATGTCACAAGAGGTGACTAAGAAGGTATCTGTGGTAAAATTGGATGTCCCACCCCAAAGAGGGCCAAAGTTATGTAAAAGAACCCCAATGAAGTCAGTTGTGTCAGGCTGAAAGGTGCAGATATTGCAGCACAGCAGAAAACCATAACATAACGCATTCTGTTATCCAGACTACATCCTGCTTATGGCCGGAGTTTGAGAATGAGTACAGAAGAAGAAAAATAAAGTTTTAATCAGAAGGCATACATGGTACAGGGCATAAGGAAACATATATTACGATAAAACCACATACCTCTCACAACAGCCTTTTTATGATCTGGCTTGAACTTGCGTGCAAAAATACAGTCATTAAAGGAGGATCTATAGTTTCCTGCAATAAATGTGGCAAAGTTTCGATAATTTTTACAAAAAATAACAGGAAATCTGAATATAATGTCTATGCACCAGGGAATGATCAAAGATGCTCGTATTACTCCACAGCAAAAAGGATGTGTGGTTGCACAGTTATTATTGTCCTAGTTTCATAGTTCAGAGATCACTGGTTCAATTCCAAGTTGGATGGATATTTTCTAAAATTACCAATAAATTCAGAGTCGACCTTGCCTCAGGAAGTGAGCGCCAGAAAAAGTCTTGGGAGTAAAAAAGGTGGCTGACTCTGACTACAGTATCTGTCTCTGGTGTGCCAATGGTGAAATAGAAATATGGGCCTAGTGTCATATTCCTATTGTGCTTGAATGGTGTAAAATGTATACCTACTGCAGTAAGGTAATATCTAAACTGCAACTCTACCAACTGAGTCACATCTTCAGTAAAATTATTCTGTAGTTGTTCATTATTTGTTTCTACAAGACACTATAAATAAACAATTGGCAATTCTTACAAGCTGGTCTCAGTGGTAGATATGTTTGTGTGTCAGTCTCACAAGCCCAACTTGTGTGCGAACTTGGCCAAAGTTTGAATTTCAAAGAAGCCAACTGTCTATATTATAGTGGAAATATGATTTGATGTTTCTTCTTTAATTCACTTGAAACATGTCTATATCTATTGATTTGATGTAAAAGTGGTGTATACAAATTCATCAGTTGTTGAAAAGCAATATCATATATAGAATATGCTTCATGTATTAATATCTCTTGTGTGGTGTTGCAGCCTGAAATAGTAGCATAAAATTACATTACATTAAACTTACAATCCTTCATGATTGTAGGGGTGCCACTCTGGAAACAACACAAAAATCCAGCCATGCCTGTTTTCAGTTTCTCTTTTAATGTAGAGAATCTTAATCATGTCCAGTCTTTAATATTATCAATCTTTATTTCCTTACATCCTCTTCTTCCCTCAACTGTTTCCTTCAGGACAGTTTTTAAAAGGAAATCTTACCTCATCACATGGCAAACCGTACAGTATGTGACATTTCCCTAGTGCCAGATGTTCTTGTTGACCTGCAAAGGTTTTAATTATGTTTCACATGTAGGCCTATATATGTCAGTTTCTTTTTCAGTATAATGCATGTGCAATATTTGTCTGTAACATTTATTTTCAAAGGTCTGTAATCTTCTCTTCATTTCTGATGGAATTGTCAAACTCTCACATCTGTTCAAAAGAATATGTAATATTAATGTGATCTTCCAATCATGCCATAAGAGGCAAGTAGGGATTATTGGGGGAGGGGAATATCTTTCTCATCCCATCGATGGCGTCAAAGGTATCCAGAAGTCATGCTTCAGTCAGATGTGTAAGGTGAAAGTAACACTGTCAAAATTTGAACAATGACATTTTGTACTTTAGACTACATTCAACAGAATCAACAGAAGTTTGATATAATATACAGAAAAATAATAATTTTTATTACCATTATAAGTCAAACAAAGAGACCATAAGCTATTGTGTTCTAAATAAAACAACATAATGTAGCACAGTGAAACTTTACTGTAGATATATGGAATCAAATACATAAATGAGCAAGACAATGAATCTAGAATTATGCCATCAACAAATTACAAGAATAACAGGCATGCACACAAAAAAACAACCATTCAAAACATGTTTTAAAAATATACCTAAATGATACTGAGCAGCTGCTCTGTTTGTGTATAAAACAGCATTAAGTTCAGCATCAGGGCTTTTACTCTTGATACCTTCTGTGTAGTTGTCAATTGCAATCTTATATTTTTTAAGCCTGAACTGATCATTGCCATCATCTCTGTAACTGTCAGCTCGAGCTGGGAAAATTTAAACATGGTTCTATGTAAAAGCAGAAAATCCGAAATTATTCTACAATAACTATGGACATCTACTGACCTTGACAAATGTTTTTACTTCATATTTCACATCAGATATAAAGATAAACTACAGTGTAGAAGATAACTTGCCAAATAGCAAATAATTTTTTTTTTAAAAACATACATAGGCATATAGAGAGAGATTGATACGAAGAGAGAGGCGATAGATTAGATATAATATCAGTAAACAACAATATAACAAGAAATGCACATGACTGGAACCCACAAAAAAATAAAAGTGTGAAGCCATGCACAGAACTAAGGGTCATTCGCCCGTTAACATGTGCAATTGCTTCATTTTGATGAGCAATCTGATGACTTTTTTTTGTGGCAAAATATCATTAAGAGGTTAACCTTTAGCAAGCTAAAGGTGGTACGGATCCCCTAAAGTACTAGCTCCTTCTAGACGAAAGGTGTCCTGACCCACCTATAAACATGACATGTTTTTTTTTCCATAATACAGCCTCGTTTGGAAATGCACATAAACTGGGACATGCGCAGATGAAGCCTATTCCATTTCCACGTCGGCCACCATCTTTATCACACAAATCTTGTAGAATAGAGAGGAGTAGTTCGTTTTTTCCTACAGACATCCAAGCAATCAAGTTTGTTCATCATGGATTCAATTTTCTTCGAGTTTATTATGGATGCCGATTCCGATGAGAAGGAAATTGTGCTGTTCCTAGAAGCAGATATCGCTCCAGTAGATGATGTGGTGTTAGATAGTGGTAATTCTAGTGGTACTGATTCTGTTGGCAGCGTGGGTGAAGAAATTTTCGAGGATGAATTGTAGAAAATTTGCATGTCCCTTCGACATATAGCCATGATTGGTTTAGCGACTTCGATGAAATTGTTGGAGATATAGGCCTAGCTGATAACGTTAGTGTGTTAGACTAGACGTGTTTTGAGAGGTAAGTTGATTTTTATAATATAATATACTATATAGTATTGTCCATTGATCACGCTGCTTTCATGATTTAGATGGTGAATCACTGAATATCGACTGTGTAAGAGCGATAAAAAATGACTAGGTCTATCTTTCAGATAACGATTTATGGCAAATCTATGAGGTTCATTCATTCTTACCAGTGACATTATGATGATTTGACAATGAAACCACATAAATACTATTTGAATTAGGTTTATTTTACAGGGTTCCCATTTCAGATAATATAAAAACCATAGATAAGTAATTTTTTAATAATTTTTTTCCTTTTATCTGTTATAATTTCTTTATTTTTTGGTGAAAAATCATCTTTACTACTTTCTAATACGTCTGGTATCACACACACACGTAAAAAAAACTACACCAATGTATGCAGTATTCAATTCTTTATTTATATGTACAAATATTAATTAATTATCTCTAACAACAAAAAAGTTATTGAATTTTTAAAACAGCCACAATCAATAACACAAAACTCAAAAAAAGAATTCAGTGGCAGGGGGAAGTTTTTGGATTTGTAAACACAGCTTGCTAAAGGTTAAGGGAATGATTTTACACAACTTTTGGTTACATTCTTGGTAGTAACAATCTTGTTATGATTTGCTAAGGAGAGAAGGGAAACACACACACACACCCCCCCCTCTATCTACAGACATTGAACTAATAAAGATAGCATAGAATAGAAACAAACCAGTAAGACAGTTGCAACATTATGTTGTACTATGAATAGTAGATCTATCAAATAATCTAGTCCCTAATACTCAATGGTAACTGGTTAGATATAGTTATAGGATATAACACGGCAAAATAGCATGAAGCTGAATTCAGGAGTAGGGAGAAACACAGTGTTCAGTTCCAGGTACTGTGAATTCAAGTCAAACAGCTGAAAGTTGGCATTCTAAATTTCTGAGCTGGGCATAATGAGATAACTAATCAATGATGCTACACAGTGCAAGCGCATATGGAGTATGCTGACATGGGGGGGGGGGGGGGGGGGGGGAAAGGGGTAGACAATTATAAATCTAAAGTTGGTAGCAGATTGGGTTACAATACCAACAACAGCAGACAACAGATTTTAAGCTATTTCTCCTTCTGTTGGTAGCAGATTGGGTTACAATACCAACAACAGCAGACAACATATTTTAAGCTATTTCTCCTTCTGTTGGTAGCAGATTGGGTTACAATACCAACAACAGCAGACAACAGATTTTAAGCTATTTCTCCTTCTGTTGGTAGCAGATTGGGTTACAATACCAACAACAGCAGACAACAGATTAGCTTATAATATCAATAAAACAGCAGATTGGATTATAACACCAACAATAACAGACAATATAATTGGAATTCTTTAAACTATAATGAAACCAGAGGACATAGGTGTTGTGGATGACCTTGCACGCACATTCCACAATTAATCATATATTAAAGAAAATATAATTATCCCAAAACAAAGATCTCAGAAACATGGACACAAAATAAACAATTAGAAGACAAAATTGATGCCTTTGAGATGTGGGTATATAGAAGAATAGGGAGAACATCATGGAAAGAGAAGAAAACAAATAAAGAGGTGCTCAAAACACTTAATATGAAGAAGGAACTACTAAGATCAGGCAACTAAAATACTTTGGACACATTAAAAGACATGACACCCCATTGAAGACCTTACTTGAGGGTAAAGTCAAAGGGAAGCGAGCAAGAGGTAGGCAGAGATACAAGTGGGAGAGTAACATCACACGATGGACAGGTTACAGTCTAGCAGAGTGCACCACCAAGACAAGAGACTCGTTGTAGCCAACCTTCGTTGCGGAGACGGCACTTGATGATGATGAATGATCCCAAATTATACGTCATCTCAAAATTGTTTGAACAACAGAGAGAAGACAGATTTTGAGTTTGAAAAAAGTAATTAATGGTAGCCATTTGTAGACCCATGCACATACCTTGACATCATCACACACAAGTTGTTAAATAAAAATACAGAAGACAAACATCAGTAGAAACATCTTCAAATTATCTAGAAAAATTACATTAGTACTACAATGTATATTAGCCAGCTGAAGCATCCTTGGCAACGAAAAATCAGATGAACTGGAAAAAAAATATCAGAGGTAATCTTCTTCTTTCCCTTTCAGAGAAATTATCTCAGCTAAAACAATCTATGAGGCTTCATTGGAGAGAACAAAATGATGGAACTACAGCTCTAAACAGACAACATTAACAAATTGAACTGAAATGGAAAAAAAAGTAAAGATGCCAACTCTTGTCTATACATATCCTAAATGTGGTAGGAGATTCTATGCCAGAATCTGACTTTTATTCATCTCCGCACGACCAGAGAGATGCAACAACACAAGTCTGAGAGTGTTGTCATTGCCTGTAATTGATGGCTAAAATTATTAATATCTACCAAATTATTACAGAAGCTAACAATTTAAAAGATATTTTTATATAGGCTTTCTGCAAGAAATGCTACTATGGGTGTTAGAATGATAGGCTAATGTTAAGCCCTAAAATTTTACCTGTTGGGTTTTCTGATTCATACTTCAGTTGCATAAGACCTTCAATCTCTGGTGGTAAAGGTTTGCTCCAGTCAATTTCTTTCATGAATGCTGGGTGATTTTTTAACTCCTGTACAAAAATATAAAACAGATCATTAATTTAAATAGTGAAGAACAACAAAATACTTTCATTACTGCATGTCGCCCATGTGTTGCCGGGACCCGAAAGGGGAGCAAAGAATAGCAGCACTGTTTACCTTCCACGCATGTCATAAAAGGCAACTAAGGAGGTTATGGGATGGAGTTGGCTGTCCCATCCCATATAGGGTCAGTGACCCAAAGCCATGCGGAAGTCGGATGTGTCAGGCCGAAAGGCGCAGATATCGCAGCAATGCTGTAAACCATGATACAACGCATTCCGTTCTCCGGACTACATCCTGCTAATCTGCAGGAGTTTGAGAGCGAACGCAGAAGAAGATTACTGCATGTTTTCTTGTGAATCGGTGCATCGAGGCTTTCTATGGGCTGTAGAAATATTAGCCATAGAAGATGCCATGACAAGTACAGGAAGGATTTTTACTGTACCTCAGAAAGAAAAAAATCCTGTCTCAACCGTGGATTGAACTAGGGAACTCAAGGGTGAAGAACAATGGTAAAATATAAACATTATACTATTTATTATAATATCATGTAATTGTCCATGTGTTGACAGCACACAAAATTGGAGCAAAGAATAGTAAATGTGCCCTGCCATGTATATTGCAAGAGACAACTAAAAAGGGTTGGACAACTTTTGTTCGTACCCAGTAGACACAAACTCTGTGTGCAATACCCTAGATAAAGATACCTTCTATTTAGAGATAGATGAGGGTCTATTGCAATAAGACTAAATGAACACATTGTTTTGCTGCCCAAGCACACAGTGTTTTAGCTATGACCATGAAAATTACTTGGTTGCTGGGGAACATGCAGATTCTTCTTCTATTGCATTCATTTGCAAACTCCTACAGATTATCAGGATGTAGTCTGAAGAATGGAATGTATGTTATGTTGTTCGTCCATCACAAGTGAAGATGAACCATTTGTTACATCCACTTTTGAAAATTCAATTTTAGTTATGTCCTTGATTATGAGTTCGTAGATGGCTAATGAGCCCTATTCGAGCTGTAAATGTCCTTGGACAGTTTGGACATGGAATGACGACTGTAGATGGATCTTGGTCTATCCGTGACTTTCTAGCTGCTCTCCACTGTTACATTTCTTTTTTCACAAGATGATGCGCTCTTTTTTATTTTAGAATGCCATGTAGATCTATTTTGTGCAAGTTCTTCCCATGTATTGTGGTCTATTTAAAAGGCTTTCAGTGAGTTTTTTAACGAGTCCTTGTAGCGCTTCCTTTGGCCACCTTGAGGTCGTATACCCTTCTCTAGCTCACCATAGAGAAGTATCTTGGCAGACGATGGTCTGGCATACGTACCAAATGACCTGCCCAACGAATCTGTGTCTGCATCAGGATCGTGTCAATGCTTGGGATACCAGCTCTATCAAGGACAGTGGTATCTGGAATCTTGTCTTGCCATCTGATGTTCATAACTTTTCTGAGACAATTTGTATGAAAATGTTTGAGTTATTTCACATGACGTCTATACACAGTCCATGAATGGAATGTATACAAGTGGATTGAATGAAGTTGACAAATTTTCATTGTCCATTTTCTCTAAGTATTGCATCTGTACTGTGCCTTTAAGTACTGTGTTGCATTCTATAGGCCATACTTCATGGAATTTCTGTTAAAAAAACATGCATTTCTCACTTCATTTATCTATTTGTAAAGGACTTCAATATTGGACCCACTATAGGGCCTATGAGATTAAAGAAAATTGGCTTTCAGAACTGGAGATTTGTAACAAGTAAATTTTAAGTAGGAAGCCAGAGGACAATCCCCGTTAGTCTCAAGATTTGTAACACTTCTTTGAGTTTCACATGATGGTAGCTGAGACTTGAATCTGGGATGAATTATGTCAATGTGCTTTTAGATCATGTGGCTAACACTGGAATGAGAGCAATATGCTTTACTCTGTATTCAAACGAGATTGTATAGATATGATGTCTATGTAAGGACTCCATAAGTGCTGGGTCTCTTTTAACTTGTTGGAAGACAGCTGGAAGTCTTGGCATCAAAGCACTTACACAGCAGCTTCTGTAGTGAATCAGCAAAAATTAACTGAACAGGGATTCAAAGAATGAAAATTAAGTTTGCTATCAGTGAGCTATGGGATACCCTACAGTAGTGAACACAGTGGTGTTCATGAAGGGCAACATCAAACTCCACCATGTTCAATCAACAGTCATCACTGGGAGTGCATTCCAATTTTGACTCAATACCTTCATCTTTGCCTCTCTGTTCTTTACCATGTAGTCCTTGGTCACACAATCTTAGGTTTCCCCTAGGGGCCCCTGTCAAAGAAAATCTTATGAAGATGTTTTATTCTTATCTGAGGGTAAATTTAGTTACACAATAGTTTGCATATCTTTCTGATTACTCCTTAATAGTCCAGTCAGTGGAGTGGCACAGAATGCATCTGACTAGGTTCAAACCACACTGCAGACAAGACAAATATTCATCTGGACCATTCTGTAAGCAATGGCAACCTACTGAATTTATTTATATACAGCCATAAAGTGCTGGGTTTATCACTATGACCTGAATAAGAAATTCTACCAACAACTCCATAATAGCAGCCTCTGATCAGTGTTTTAGTCTCACTAAAATATTCTGTGTATTTCCAAATCTCTTTCTCTCTGTAGGTTTGTGTAAGCATGTATGTAAATATGTACATATACATACTTTAATTTGTACTAGTTTTAGTTACCAATGTATTAGTTACTAACAGTGAAGACAGATATGTAATGTCATTGGCACAAAATAAAAGTGATATAGAACATTTCCATTTTCTGGACTATGTCTCGCTGGAAATCTGGTAGAACATCCTGCTACATGATAGATGCAATGGGATTCTTTTTTTTCTTCTTCTTTCGTTCACTTGAAACATGTCTATATCTGTAATTCTGTCTCCTTAATAAAACTCACTGTCTTTTGTAGTAAATACAGTGTCCCATAGAGCTTTGATTCCAGTGTTGTTTCCTCTGGCCAATATGTCTGCCTCAGCGTTTCATGCTCAGAACACTCTTGAAGTATATGTTTGGTACTCTGTGCTGCCTGTCCACATGTACACATGGTGGGGATTGAGAATGAACACCAACAAAAATATTGTCATCATCATCATCAGGTGCCTAACCGGCTGGCATAGGCGATTATGACTCTCTAGAGCTCACTAGTGGGTCTTGTTCGTGGACAGTGGATTGAGGCCTTGAGAAAGGCATGTTTGAAAGTAGCTACATTTATTTTCGTGCAGGGACATGTGGGTGTTTGAGGCAATAAAAGAGCAGATCAACTGGTGTCATGTGCAATTGTGGCACAGGGTAATGGATCAAGCTTATAATTTGAATTCCATAAGAGATATAGCATGTGAGAGTGAGACTAGTGAGGATGATGATTCCTTTTCAATGTCCAGGATTAAAGATCAGGATTTGAAATTCAGTTTTGCTAAATTTGAACATTTTGGAGGGCGCAGGAGAATGATGGTTAACCAGCAGAGGACTTGTACTGTCAGCAGAAGTGTAATGGCAGATACACTCAGGGAGAGATCGGAGAAACTATGGATGTGTCCAGTTTGCAGTGATGATGATCCGATGACAAACAACTCTCTATCTCCAGTATTATGTTATCAAGATTGTTGTTGTTTCCCTGCCGTGTGAGGTTGTCAAACTGTCTAATATTTTCTCACATTGTTGTCCTCTGTCTCTGTTGTCTTCAATCTTGCCTGTTGTGACTATGTTCTCCAAACCTTCTTGTCTCATGTAGTTGCCAAAAAATGAAGATTGTCTTTTTTTGGTATTATTTATTGAGGTCCATTTCACATTTGACTCTTTCAACACCTACACATTATTTTTCCTGGCAGTCCATGGTATTCTCAGTATTCTTCTGTAGAACCACATCTCTATTGCCTCTAATTTCTCACTTTCCTGCTTGTTTATTGTCCAAGACACACATCCATATGTTAGTATACGAGTTATATAGCACTGCAGAACTCTCTTCCTCACCTCTAATGACAAGGTCATATTACACAATATATATATTTAAATTTTTTGAATGTTTTTTTGCTTGCCCTATTCTGCTTCTTATTTCTGTTGATATTCTTCCATCTGCTGTAATTGTTGCACTTAGATATTTGAATTGGTGGACCTGTTTTAATACTATATCCTTCACTTTGATTTAGTAAGTTGTGGTATTTTGTTTCTTTGAAATAACTATTACTTCTGTTTTCTTTTTATTTAAGAAGAGGCATTTCTCTATACTTTCTGTGACTACTAAATTAATTAATTCTTGAAGGTCTTTCTCAATTTTATCAATCAGAACAGTATCGTCCGCATATCTCAAATTATTTATGTAATGTCCTCCCACTGATATTCCTGGATATCAACTATAGCATGCATTTATGTTTTCACTGTATAAAGAGAACAGATTTGGTGACACAATCCTGTCTAACTCCTTGTTTTATTTGTTGAAAGAGGTCAAAATGATTTCCTACTCTTATTGCTGTTTGTTGCCATTACATGTTCTTGATGAATAAAATTCTTTAAATATTGTAGTTTCTTAATAATATTAATATTTGAAGCATATATAGGATATTGATTTTCAACTATTGTTGAAATTTTAGGCACCAATAATATATACAATCACATTATCAGTATAACATGGACAATCTGCTTTCGAACCACAAAAAGAACTGATTTGTACTTTATTATTTGTGTTTGAAATTAATTGTTTTGTATAGTTGTGAAAGTTGGACACTGGATGGTTACAGACCTTCGAAAACAAATGTATACAAATTCTGCATATCTCCAAGAGAGTTGTATAGGTCCACAAGAATCATTAATTTCAATTCCTGACAGATGCAAGGTCAGTGCTTCAAGCTCTTCAGTCTGAAAAACTAACAGACTTGAAAAAACTACTTAGCGAATTGTCTTACCAGTATAGGGTAACCATGCAGTGGATACCCTCTCACTGTGGAATACCAGGAAATGAAAAAGTAGACCAACTGGCTAAGGAAGGTGCTGCAGAAGACCAACCAGATATACCAATCACCTACCATCAGAAAAAACAGATGATCAAGTCAATAAGAAAGCCACAAACGCCAACACAAGATGACTATCATATTATGAACAGATCAGAGCAAGTTATAATTCTACGTCTCAGAACAGGACACAACCGACTCCGCAGTCACATGTATACAAAGTTCAAGATTGGCAACACAGCCATGTGTACATGTGGACAGGCAGCACAGAGTGCCAAACATATACTTCAAGAGTGTTCTGAGCATGAAACGCTGAGGCAGACATATTGGCCAGAGGAAACAACACTGGAATCAAAACTCTATGGGACACTGTATGAACTACAAAAGACAGTGAGTTTTATTAAGGAGACAGAATTACAGATATAGACATGTTTCAAGTAAACGAAAGAAGAAGAAGAAGAATTAATTTCAATATTGAAATGACAAAAAAATTGCATGGTTTGGGCATGTATGCAGACATAATACCTTGTCAAAAACAATACTGCAGGGAACAGACAAAGGTTGAAGAAGCAAATTGCAAAGAAAATCATGGACGAACAACATCAATGACTGGACAGATCAGGATTTTTCCTCATTCATCCACATCACGGAAGATGGAAATAGATGGAGAACTCTGTATGCTGATATATCCAATGTGGTACCCCTACGAGCCTCTGAAGCTATGGATATGATATGAGTTTGTGTTTAAAGTTGATAAATTATTTCATGTTATTTATGGAATGTACTTTTGTCTTAAATCATACATTCACTACAGAATAGATACCTCTATTATTTCCTCAATAGTTCTTGTGTCCTCAGGTTCAGACTCTTTTCTACTTCTAGCAGCTTTTGATCTCTCAGCAACATAATCTTCAAGATCAGCATTCAGCCTTTCTATTAGTTCCCTGCGCTCCTCTTCAGTCATTGTTGGTTTTGGGCGAGACATGCTGTATAAAAATGGGTCACATGAATTTAATTATACATAAATGAGGTACAGGTGATGGGTTAGAACAACTAATGTGTACAAATAAATAATTGTATGGGCAGTTCATGGTTGAGAAAGGCAAAAGACATTTTCTAACATATATTTTATTCATCTATGAAGTGTTGATAGTTGCAACAAGTACGTGAACTTACACTTATTGATCCTAGAGAAGAGGAGATACCCACTCCACCTGCATTACTTGGATCCTTTTCTAAAGTTATAAAACTCAACTGATGATGAAAGGAAAAAAACTTGGTGGTGGATACAGAAATCAGGGTATTCATTGAAAAGAAAATTCTGCCACACATTTTGTTGTTCCTCCGCTGATCCATTTGGATTCCTTTGCCTTGTGCACCATCACATAGTTTTTGTCTAGGGATGGACATTCTAATAATGTGAAATGAGTAGAACTGTGTTATTTGCACCTTGATTGGCTGACTCTGTGGTCCAGAAATCAGAGGTCCAGCACATCAGTTTTTGTCATGCCTTCAATTCAGGTAATTGGTTTCCCTAGCATGTGACAGCCTGCCTATCTGTCGACAGGCAGTGGGTGGTGTATTGACTCTACACCGTGATGATTGTCGTTTACGTCATGTCACACAAGGTGTTCCGAAGCCAGTGAATTTGCCTAGTGCAATTAGACATTTTGTGCCCATTGGGTATTGAACTTTTTCTCATTCATGAGCCTGGCTCCAGTTTAGGAAGAACTCAACAGAAGAGTGTGACACAGGCTCTTTCACCTTCTTAGCCGAGGTGTCATTCACCGACATTTTTTAACCACTTGTCCATGTCTGACCACACATTTGTATTCTCAAGCTCAACAACCTTGTTCCATTTGTGCCTGAACCCATCAGGTACTGAATCCTTTTTCTTCGTGAGCTTGTTTCCAGTATGGGAAAAACTCATCAGTAGAGTTGGTCCAGGGCTGTCTTCTTGGTCAAGTGTCTATGATTTGGTCTTTGCCCATAAGGTGCACCAGTAATTAGAAGCTTGCCCTGAGCTAACAGAACTTGTAGTTCTGATTTCCTTGGAACATTTTCTCTTTCTATTTGCATATGGCGCTGCCCTCTCATTGTACTCAGTATGTTATCTTTTTGTCTCTCACCATGTATCTTCCTTTTCATGTCAATTGCACTGGCCACCACTCCAATGCTCAGACTGGGCTGTCTTGCATCGCTGTGTGTCTATATTGAAGCTGTATGTGTTGTTGGCACAGAAATGTTGGAGATATTGCTTGTCTGTGCAGTCAAATCTCATTCTGTCTGCAGCCTCAACACTCATGGACACGAGCCTAGAAGTGTTGGCCAGGAATATAGCAAGAGCAGCTGTATTTCTGTTCTGTTTCCAGGGTGCACCACAAGGAGCTACTTTTATGATTTTGGTTATCTGCTAACACTGAGTTCGCATGAGAGCAATGTGTGTCCCTTTGCACCTCTCTTGTTGGTTTAAAAGTGAGAAGATGGTTGTCAGTTTTGGAGAGGTTGATGTAGACTCCCATTCAGACGCCCAAACTCTAGACAACAGAGCATCTGCATGGAGGGCCTTATAGATATGTGATTTCATGTTCACATTTTGTTTTGAAATACATAGGTCTTAAGCCTCTTTATTTAACATCTGCCCTAGATTAGTGACCTAAATGTTCAAGTGATACTATGTAGTACATATGTTGGATTTCTTTGATGTTTTTCTCTTCTGCTGATATATATTCTATATAATATTATATCAGTTATGCTTTCTATGTAAATAAACATTTTTAAGTTTCTGGCCATATGAAAATGGTAGTGGTACGGTAGTGTATTTCTTTTTCTTTTGGTTAGGACTAGTGATTGGCTGGACACAACTAACTACCAACTCTAACTACTAACTACTACTACTACTGCTCTCCACTCTCCAGTGTTTCTTTCACTTTTATTGAACTTTCAACTGCCACATCCATTTGCTAAAACTGGATTGTAATAAGTTAATTTAGATCGCAGTTACTCAGACTAAATATAATACAACTTTCTTAAAAACAAATCGCCCAAATGCCATATACCTATTGTGTTTAAAACTAGCGCAGCACTATATCATTACGTTGACAACTACAAACACCTGTTGTTTACGATACACATGTGTGTGAACAGTGTACTGTGTACAGGAAGTCATATTCTTGTTCGTGTTAATAGATAAATTTGAAACAGACCAGGTGTGTGAAACCATTATGACCAAATTCATGCTAGGCAAACCGGTATAGAGCCACAACTGGCTGCTGGGATATTTGAACAGCTTTTTTTTTTTATAAAGTCCAGTGAGCATAATCAAAATTATTTCTGAGTACATTCACAACGGACTGGTTCAATTCCCGTTGGTCTCAAGAATGTTCGCAATGTCAAACCATTTTCTCATTATTATTTTCTAGCGTCGCAGTTGACGACTTACCGTCGATTTCTTGTGACTTGATATTACGTAAACGTCAGTGGACAATGCATGTATGGCTAGCCTATACATTTTTTGCCTATATAGTGTATGGCTTAGATACATGGACACTAAAAAAACAATTAGAAGAACGAGTTCCTGCCTTTCAGGTGTGGGTATTGGTCTATAGAAGAATAGGGAGGACATCATGGAAAGAGAAGAAAACAAATAAAGAGATTCTAAAAACACTTAAAATGAAGAACTAATTACTAAGAGAAATAAATATCAGTCAAATAAAATATTTTGGACACATTAAAAGACGTGACACCTTATTTAAGATCTTACTTGAGGTTAAAGTCAAAGGGAAGCGAACAAGAGGTAGACAGAGATATAAGTGGGAGAGTAACATCACAAGATGGACCTGTTTCAGTCTAGCAGAGTGCACCACCAAAACAAGAGACAGGGATGTTGGAGATCTGTTGCAACCAACCTTCGTTATGGAGACGGCACTTGATAATGATACATTTTTAATTAAAAGGTCAGTAAAATATGGCTTGGCGGGAAGGGTTTAGACCCACTGGGAGGGACAGTGTGTAAGCTTCTTTCGATGGGTGTTGTTCGTCCTTTACAAGTGATGAAGAGCATTTGTTACATTCACTTTTGAAATTCAGTTAGAGTTATGTCCTTGAATATGAGTTAGTTTTTGGCTAATAAGCCATATTCTGACTACAAATGTCCTTGGTCTGCTGCCTTTCTATGTATTCTGTGCAAGGTGTTATACCTATTCTTTCCCTGACATTTTCATTTCGTAATCTATCAAGCCTGGTGACCCCTATTCCAAGCATATCCTCAAGAATTTCATCTCACATGTCAGTATCTTTCTGTAGTGTGAAGATGAGAGAGACCATGTTAGGCACTGGTAACACAGTGTTGGTAGGAATATACTATAAATAATTTGTCTTTTAACTTCCATATCGATTTTCGGATGAAGAAGTAGTGGTGACAGTTGGTATGTTATTGCATATGTCTTTTGAAATCACGTCTCTATTTTTCTATCAAGGCTTCCATTTTCTGTGAAAATACTACCGATATATTTGAACTCCGATACTTATTTTACTCCTATGTTGTTTATCTGTATGTTTAGTGGGCTCAGTGTTCTGCATATTTTCATAGTTTTCGTCTTTTGTGTATTGATCTTCTTTTTGCATTTTCTACATGTTGCAGATAGTGAGTTAACATGATTTTATAGTTGTTCTTCGTTTTCGTATATGGGGCTCTGATTGTCTGCGAAAAGCAGAGAATTTAATTCATTGTTTAGTTGCTCTGAGTTATCCTTTTCTGAGACGGTGATGTTGCGCTCTGCACATTTTGCCTCTTTTATTATTCTATCTATGTATAGGGCCTATATTGAAAAGCAAATGTGAGAGCACGCAACCCTGACGCACTCCCGTTTTTGTCTCAAATACTGCGTATGTAATACCATCTGATGTTCTTACCACGCGTTGGCAGTTTTAATACAAAGCTCTTGTATTTTCTTACAATTGTCTTTTGATATAATACATTTCTAGAGTTCCCCATAGTATGTCTCGTTGACTCTATCACACGCTTTCTCCTGATCTATAAAAATTGCGATTAGTTCGTTGTATTATATTGCTCTCACTCATTTGCCTCAGCGTGAACAAGGCGCCTGTGCAACTAACCCCTCTCATGAAGCCAAATTAAGAGGGGATCAATTGTGGTTCGACGATGTATCTTGCACGTTGTTCTATTATCTTTGCACATATTTCCCGGGTGTGGCTTAATAGCGAGATGCATCGGTATTTGTTTGTTTGTTTGTTAAGTAGTGGATTCGACTAGGCCATCTCGGGATGCCTAGTCACGTCACTTTCAACCTAGTCCTAAGAAGGACTTTTTGGTTATATCGCGACGCTGGGTGCGGACAGGGAACTGACGAAAAGTTCTTGAGCCTTGTCAAAAAGGCTGTCGAAAGTTTTGCTGAAGCTTGTCTACAATCTCGGGACGTACTGCGGATAAGAAGAGTCTTTCCTCTCTTGGAAGTTTCCAAGTCCACAGCAGGTCTTCAGCTGGAGATCGTCCGATCCTTGCTACCTTAGCCAGATTTCTCTGTTGCCCAGGGTGCTCCGCGGGGAGGCGTAGCAAGGTCTGAACCAGTATGAGTCCTGGTCCTGGCGAGCGAAGCGAGCACAGGTGCTCGCTCCAACGTCTCTCGGTATGTTGCACACTCACTTTTTTAACCCTCACATTTGAGAAAATTGGTCATAAAATGGCCAATATGGCAACCCTTATTCGCGAGTTTTGTTAAGAATTCAAAATGGCAGCACCTTCAGTTTTTATGGTTATGGTTAGTGGCCAAATAGAATCTGCTGAGGTAGGTTGTCTATAAAATTGCACTATATTTGTTTGATGTGTATTATTTACTGTGTTATATTATATCGCTGCCATTGTAAGCGTTAGTAACATCTATATACATTATTTTTAATAATTTGGTTTGTAATTATCCCGTTGTCAAGTGTAAACAAAAGAAAACATCACTTAAGTTAAACAAAACGTGTGTGTGTCGTAGTTACATTTTTTTTGAACAATGGGAACCGTCCATAATTACGCCAATAGGAGGGGGGGGGGTGTAAATAGTCTGGAAAAGTTCGACAGGTGTTTACAAGGGTGGCAGTTTGACAAAATGGTTTTAATTAATAAATAGGCCTACAAGTAAATTGTGAGAATTAAATATGAAGAAATATGAATTTGAGCGCAACTTTTCTGCAAAACAGGGTTTTTTAAAACCCGAAGGCTTGGGTGGGTAGAGACAGACCGGTAAGGGGTGTTAAAATTATGTTTGCGGGGGGGGCGATAAAGGGGTGTTAAAATTATGTTTGCAGGAACTGGTGGTGGTACATTGTTTTGGACATAATTAAGCAGGGTGGATTCTTGATAAGTTGTTGGGTAGGGGAGAATGTGACAAATAATTTATGGACAGCTCCAAGTGCTAACAACATAAATATGTGCACAAAACCTGCTTTAACTATTAAAGGTGGGCCTTTAAAAATATCAAATAGACCCCTATAGTATAAGACAAGTCTCAACAGTTTAGAAATGAGAAAACTAGCCAGAATTTAATACAATGCCTGCCTGGCAACTTGATGTATCCTGTCAGTGTCATAATTTGTGATCTTAAAGCATTTATAGTTTCAGAGAGACAAAGAAGTAAATATGGGCCTAAATGACATTAAAACAAATATAAAGTAATAATAGAAATTCTGTAGGAAACTATAGGTTCAAAAACTGTCAAGGACCTTCATCTACAACCACCCTTGACCTCCAGAAGTCTATAATCATTGGATTCCTGAAGTAGCCACGGTAAACCAGTTTTTTACAGACTTTCTAAAATACTCAAAGATGATAACTCAGGTTCACCTACTGTTGGCTCCCTATCAGTCCTACTAAAAATGTATCTGGCTACTTAGATTAAATATTCCATTCTATGGTTGAATCTTTACACTCATTTCATAAGAACACTACCTATGCCCAACCATTTTTCTCTCCCTAAACTCTTACCTGATTTAGACATGATCTCTTCCTTTTAGATGTTTTCACACTGTATACCTCCATCCTTATGCTGAAGGGTTGCAGGTTGTCCAATGTTTCCTTGATAGATGCACTGATCTCTCCATTGTGACTTTCCATCATCTGCATCACCAAACTAGTCCAGGACCATGCGTCTTTTGATATCAGTGGTCAATTCTTTGAACAGATTGGTGAAGTGGCCATGGGCATTAAATGGATCCCAGTTATGCCTGCGTCTTCATGGGTACCTGTAGTACCAAATATGGGTAAGCTATCAAGACCCTCTTCTTTGCTTCTATCAGCGATATATTGATGTTGGCATTGGTATCACCAATATCTCTTAAACAGATTTGACCCACTTTAGTTCAACAGTGCTATTAAGTTTACTTCCAACACTTTTGTTCTTTTTACTGACATTACAGTTTCTATTACCCTAGGTAGCTTCTCTACATCTGTTTATTTTAAACGCTCACAGCTACTTTTTATTTACCACTTCTCATTCTCTTGCTTGTCAAAGTCCCTTCCTTTTTCCATGCTCCTTTGTCTTCACCAACTTCAGCATTATGTTCATTTATTCTATCATGTTTATAAGATGTTCAACTTCTTTAGGCAGTGTCTTTGCCCTGACCATATTTTCACCACGGTCCTTCATGTGTTCAGAATATCACTTGACAGAACATAAGGCGTTCTTACCAGTCACTGTAAGATACCATCTGATGGGGTCAAACTAGTTACAACTTTCCAACATAATAGTAGAGTAATCAGACATTGTTTACCTCTTAAATAAAACTTATTTAACTTAATACATATTTAAATACCGGTAAATATATTTATCTATCGTATGATACACAGTTTTACTACAGTTTCTTCTTCTTCTTCGTTCATTCTCAAACTTCTGCAGACTAGCAGGATGTAGTCCGGAGAACGGAATGCGTTGTGTCATGGTTTACAGCATTGCTGCGATATCTGCGCCTTTCGACCTGACACATCCGACTTCAGCATGGCTTTGGGTCACTGACCCAATATGAGATGGGACAGCCAACTCCATCCCATAACCTCCTTAGTCGCTTTTTATGACATGCGTGGAAGGTAAACAGTGTTGCTATTCTATGCTCCTCTTTCGGTACCCGGCAACACACAGGCGACTACAGTTTCTAATTCATTCAATAAAATAATTGGTAAATTTACACATTAATCAGCAACATATCAATAGCTTACTTAATTTGGAATATCAGGGATCAGGTAAGAAATGGGGCATGAGTTATCAATCATTTCATTACCATCACTTTAGTAATAAATTAATAGCAAGGAGTAACATAATAAAATTATGAGAAAAATAGAAAAAAAGGAGGGGGGGGGGGCTACCAAAACCTACTAGACATGCACACACATGGTAAATTGTGGAATATATTTCTGATATAGAGATCAGCTGCAATATAAACCAGAATTTCTCTGAACGAATAACAGTCGAGGACCATACCAATTTTGCTGCATACCAGGATGGGGTAAGATGTCTGACTGAGCTGATATACCCACTGAAATACTCCAAGTATCCAGTGATGGGTGGCATCAAGCAAGAATGAGCAGCTGTAATTTCATATTGTTGTAATTGGGTTACTGAGCCAGTTCTAGAAACACCCTGGAATCATTGGGAGTATTTGATATAGTGAAATAACAGAGAGGAATACAATCCCCCCCCCTTTTTCCCCCTCAAACTACCCATTATGAATGGATAGTGCTTCACAGTACATAACAAGATAACCAAGGAAGGATAGTAAATCCTTATTATCCTAGGAGATGGGAACTGTGATTTTAAACCTAGAGAAGATGGATTTCATCAATGCTGGCAGACAAGCCGTTTAGGAGAAGAAATTTCCAAACTTAAACTGCCGTGTGGGCAATCATTGGGAGGGTAAGGGTGATGAAAACACATCCTAACTAAAAATACAATACAGAATATAGAGGCACTCAACTGAAAGGTGCAAAATAGTCCAGCCAAGACATAACTGCCAAGGCTGAAAACCATATTGCCACACAATGACTGCATCTGTTGAACAATTGAGGAAAAATAGAAGTGAATATAAATGAACTGACATAATTTTACTCCAGCAAACTCAGACAATGAGGGCATGTGATCTATAGACTTAGTTTTTCTGCAAGAATTGTAACAATTTAAGTGCTGATTACAGTTTGTGTCTCACTTTCTAGTTCTTATTATTGAGTGAATTTGTTCATGTCTTGTTTAGATACATATTTTGTTGTGTATATTATGTTATTAGGAAGTCAATTTCTTTACTTCATTTTAGTTCCCAGAATTTGATGATATTTACTGCAAGTACTGTTTCTCTTATGGTCTTGACTGGGCCATGACTTCAGTAAGTAGAAGATAAAGCATAGACGATAGAATGATAGCTGTTTATTGTATCTTTTATTGCATTGTTCATATGCCCCCAAAAGACCCACACAATATGACATGTCAGTCACACTATTGCTTATTTTATTTGTTGTTCATTTTTTATTATTTATTATTACTTTATCATTTTAATGTTTTATGTCATTATAACAATGTTATCATGTAAATGAAATAGACATTTTAAAAAAATAGCTTGTCTATATTGTTTTTAAATAGGCTTGAATATACATAGAGAAAAGAACACATTATGAGAATAAATTCAGCTAATAGAAGCGCTATTACACTAAGGGAAACCTATGCAGGAGGTAGAATCATACACTTATCTTGGCAGCAACATAGATATAGAGAGAAGGGGGAGGGGCAGATATGGTTAAAAATTGCAGTAGTAAATTTTATTACATTAGAAAATATATGGAAATCAAAAGAATTTAAATAAAATACAAAACTAAGAACATTTAACTGGTAAGGAGTGGAACAGTTTTGCCGTATTTTTTTCCCCTTGCCGCAGAAATTTCTTTTATGATGAAATAATCCTACTAGCTGTGAGCAGGTAGATCTTGACAGCCCATAGCCTTTGTGACAAAAGCACAGTTGTGTAACATAGGCGAAAACCAGACTCATATAAGGTCTCAAATGCATGGATGTTAATTGGGGGGGGGGGGGGGGGTTATAAATGCCTTCCCAAAAGGATGCATTCCAGTGCACCAGTATTCCAGGATTACCAAGTCCTGCCAGAAACACAGCACACAAAACTGGGCCAACTAGCTCATCATTTTTCTGTCAGATTTGTCAACCCATCCGCAGTGATGTTACATCTAGTATTCCCCGTCACATAGGAGTCTGCTACAATAGGACAAAAGGTGCAATGTTTATGGGTCTGCATATTTTATTAATCAAACAAATACAATATTTTGGACATATTTAAAAAAAATAACACCTTGTTGAAGACCTTGAGGGTAAAATTGAGAGGAGGTGAGCAAGAGGTAGGCAGAGATACAAGTGGAAGAGTGACATCATGAGATACACAGGTTATAGTCTAGCAGAGTGTACCACCAAGACCAGAGACTGGATGTTGGAGGCCTGTAGCAAACAATCTTCGTTGCAGAGACAGCATGTAATGACAATGATGATCTCATCCATGTGAATTAATTGATAGAAGACAAAAGTAAGAAATTGAGACGAAATGATAATGATTATTTTTTTTACTGGTCACAGGGTGATTCCTAAAATTTTCTTAGTCACCTCCTATGACATGCATGGAAAGAAGACAGATGCCTTATTCTTTGCACCCTGAACTAGAAGTTCAGACTTTGGTAACCACATGGAAAAATATTTTTTTTTAAAGTGAAACTTCTTGGAGATTACAATGAACATGCATGTATAGTAAATAACAATAAAGACAAATGAATATGAAATTAGAATTTGATAACATTCCTCTATTATTGCACAGGTTACATTAAATTATTAGTAAATTTACAAGAATATTAGTGTAAGAAATGTAATTTATGAATGCAAATAACTATTCACCGATCCGCTCAGAGAGATTGAAATATATTCCCATTTTCCTGAGTACTCTAATACTCATTCAATCATTCATTGCTATGTATTATTTTGTTTTTGTTTTACATCAAGTGAATCATATTATAATAATTAAAAAACCCATCTTTATCATATCTTTGTGCATCCGGTTGCGTTGTGGGTCTCACGGAGACATATATTGTCCTAAAGAGGGTCAATATAATGTCATTTTAATGGCATTGGGTCAAAGGCATGAGTCCATGGACGGCTAGATCAGCAATCAACCAACCAATGGTACCATGTACAAAGAGCTTACTTCAGGTAGGATAACTGAATATTAATAGATTAAAGATGGAACAGATCCAGCTAGAAGCAGACTCTTAACAAAAGTCTGAGAACTGGTGAAGTTTAATTTGGATCAAGGTGGTTCAATAGGTGTTAAGAGAAAGCAGGAACTTGTTCAAATTTTCTTCTCTGGTGTAGCATCTTCTCTTCTGCAGGTTATCACCATTGAGGTGACATATAGTCAAATTCTGTTATAACTACTTGGTCTGGAATGAACAAATATGTATGTTTTAGTAGTGTATCCTATTCAGGATGTAACCATCAACCCAGCATTTTTTGGCTGTTGTGGTTTTCTAGGCAATATAAATACGTTCAGTAGATTGACATTGCTTTCTGAACGTTCTGAATATGTATGTAATAATATAAATTCACAATATGCAGTAAAAACAATAAAGAATAAATATAATTTGGGAGTTTTAAAAAAGTGTTGTTAAATAGGGAAATTTGTTATAAATGAATGCGCTATAGAGGGATTCCACTCTATAAAAATATTGTCTGACTTTGAACAGGGTCTTGAAGAAAGTATTACTCAAGTCACCAAGAAAAGTCAAGATCAATATAGAAGATTTGTGTGGAATTTTCCCATTGATGCCACATTTAAAAGCACAAGTCCAGCTGGATGTAAGTACACTGTAGGAATGAAAATTACCTAGTATGACATCCATCCATTTCATTTGCTAAACCCTTTATTGCCTTTCAGCATCAGGCAATATCTTCTTCTTGTATGTTCAAATGCCTGAAGATTAGCAGGATGTACTCCAGAGAACAGAATGTGCCATGGTTTACAGCTTGTCTGTGATACATGTGCAGTTTGGCCTGACACATCTGACTTAAATGGCTTCTGTTCCACTTTGTGCCTCTATGGGATTGAACAGTTCTCCACCTCCAAAACATCCTTATGATGTGCATTTTGTTTGGTATAAACATCATATCTAAGATGCAAAAATGTGTTGCTGAAAAGACATAACAATAAACATGCAGATGCCCAATTCTGGTCATATGTGTCGTAAATGTGACAGGGGATTTTATGCTAGAATTTGGCTTTTTAGTTGTCTCCACACACACCAGTGAAATGCAACAAAATACATCTGAAACTGCTGCCATCATCACCAGCGAAGGATGACTATTAAGATAAAAGTAAGGGCAATAATTGTAATTATTTGTAACTATTCTTTAGTTACTGCCCTTTTGCAAACTCATTTTAAAATGTTTATTGCCCTCTCCTGTCAATGTAGATTATTATTCCTGATAGAAGATTGTATGTTGCTGGGCCCCGAAAGAGGAGCAGAGAATACAGACACTGTTACCTTCTAAGTATATTGTAAGAGGCAACCAAGTATGTTTGGTTTGGGAGATGGAGCTGTCTATACCATACCATAAACGGTCAAAGTCAATCTTTGATGATGCTGCAATCAGATGTGTCAGGCTAAAAGGTGCACATATCACAGCTAAGCTGTAAACCATGGAATAACACATCTTGTTCTCTGAACTGCATTCTGATAACTGTCTGCAGTTTGAGAATAAACACAGAAGAAAATTCCTGACAGAAGTGACAACTGCTAACAACCAGTAATATGTACTGGTAGTTGAAAGTAGGACGCCCATATGTTGCAGGGGCCTGAAAGGGTAGCAAAGAATAGCAACACTGTTTACCTTCCATGCATGTCGTAAAAGGCGACTAAGGAGGTTATGAGACGGAGTTGGCTGTCCCATCCCATATAGGGTCAGTGACCCAAAGCCATGCTGAAGTCAGATGTGTCAGACCGAAAGGTGCAGATATCGCAGCAATGCTGTAAGCCATGACACAACGCATTCCGTTCTCCTGACTACATCCTTCTAATCTGCAGGAGTTTGAGAACAACGCAGAAGAAGAAGAAAAAAAAAGTAGGACAACTCCATAAAATATCAATTTTATGCTGAACAAATTCATGGACTAAACTACAATGCTTGCCCAGCAGGATGGAATAGCCAGTGGTTACAGTGAAATTCATACCCATTGTCATAACATAAAGTGAGCAAGAGTTAATATAACTCTATCAATAAATAAAAAACTTCTAAGAATAAATCAGATTGTCTGCTTTGTTAATGTCAAGAGATGGAAATATTATAGGAGACAAAAAGGAATCCAGATTGAAAACTCCATCTGATGGTAATGTGTCTCATTGCCGACTATAAGAAAATTGAAGTCTTTAATCATTTGTATAGGGAAAAGGATTTAAGGATGTAGAAATTAATTTGTCAGTTGTTGCATTTATGGCATATAGAGAGTTATGCTAATATTTTCAGTGAGCAATGGTATGCTAGTGATAATATAGTCAACATCATTCCAGTCTACTTTCCCAGGTTTGATGTGATAGCATTTCATGAGAATAGCTTGATCTTGGAGCCATTGTTACTGTAAAATGTGTCCAGGTTTACTGGATATCAAACCTGAATCACCAGACTAAGAATTCAGTGCATCAACCACTCAGCTATCATTGAAGGAGTTGATCTATGATCTGTTTTAAATATGTGGAATTTATGTTTGGTTTAACTGATTCCGGCTGGAGTATTCTTAGCATTTGGATGGAATTAAATTTTGTTAGATTTTTATTTTCATATACATCACGAGAACAAGAAATAGTACTTCTAAATATATTTACATAAAATATGGACTACTGAGACGGCACTGCTTCCAGACTTGAGGGGTTCCATGGAAACCTAAAGCGAATCACACAATTCATTGAAGCTATTGGCCCTGTAACTGAAGAACGATGAAGAAGAAGAATATATTTACATTATGATGTAATATATATTTTTTGAAACATAAATAGACAGAGAATGTGATTATCACAAGTTCATTTTGAAAAAAATAATGTTAATATATATACATTTTTAAAAAATAGAAAATAAAATGTGTAAATGACTAGTAAATATTATTTTGGACATGATATTTGACCGTACCAACTTCCAGATCAATAACGTCCATTCAAACTGTATCTGTTTTGTAGATAATTCAATTACGAACACAAAAATGTATAATATATATGTATAACTTTGTTACTGCATGTTTTCCTGTGAAAGAGTGCAGATAGGCTTTCTATGGGCCGTGGTAATAAAAGCTGATTTGCCATGGCAGACACCATGACATGTACAGGAAGCATTTTGATTATACCTCAGAAATTAAAAAAATTATGTCCAAACAATGGATTGAGCCCAGGACAGAAGGGTCTGTGAACGGCGTTCTAACCACATGGCATATATACATATATGCATAGTGCTTCAAAAATGTGTTATTTAGAACAAATTTCTACATCAACCCATGAGATTAGTCGTAGATTCTTGGATGAAAATGTGGCAGGTTTCTCGTACAAACATTTCAAGGAAATCAGAACTACCCGGTAAAGTTTTGTTAGCTTGCAACAAGCTTCTAGTTACTGGTGGTCCTAAATTCTTATTTCATTTTATCAGTTACTTGGCTGCACCTGGTCCAGTTGGTTTTCTTAAAATTCCAGTGAAACTGTAAAATACTATGGTGAACAGTGATCAGAAGTAAATCATGACTTAAACATTATGACTGTGATGTTACTACCTGAAAACAATATTGTCTTTCACGAGCATTGGATGTTTAGAGATAATTGAAATATAGCAAGCCATTCAATGCTGTGAAAGTTTTCAGATGATAACAGCTTCGCTGATGTCTTTTGGAACTTTAAAGGACTTTTAAAGGAATAGCTTGTTGGCCCTATCACACAAATAGTATTGAGTTTAAATCACCGACCAAAAGAAAGGTTTTCTTTCTCTTGTTTTACGACACTTTATAACTACATTTTTGTCCTGATTACTGTCTATGAATTTGTTAATACTTTCTGGATACACAACTGAAAGATATTAGTGTTCTACTTGATGTATTTTTGTATACTTGACTAAGCTGTAAAAAGTTATCTTATTTACTGAGTCATTTGAGTCATTAATATTAGTTAATGCAAGAACTGATGACCTCACAATCAATTGATAAGATCTAGTACTATGAAGTTTCTAGCATTTCATACTTTGCCTGTATTATTATCATGTTTCCATTTTTCAGGGCCCCAGTTGGTTGTATATGCATATGGCCTTGATGCATTTGGCACAGATGTGATAAGAGGATATGGAGTTTGTCATGTTCCAATTACGCCTGGAAGGTGAGAATAACTTGGAACCATTCTTTATTATACAAATCACTTCTGAAGCATTCTTTATTATATTTCACATTTGCAGTATTCCTTATTATATGGATCACTGGTCCAGTGAGTCTAAGTCTGTTCTACGTGCATCAAAGATGTACTGTTTCAGGTAAGTAAAAAATAACAATAAAAATGTCATACATCACAAATTTCATGCCTCATCTTCTGTAAACATTTTCCAATTTCAACTTGTTGAAGACAGAATTAATATATCTAAAAGAGGCAATATCATATGGTGGGACAGGATTACATATAGTAAAGTAAGTAAAGTTACCCATAGCATTTATTAATGTTGTAGGGGTGTGAGATGTTAGCGATCTCACATTTCAGTGGCTCTGCTATATGAGGGCGGTAGCCATCTCCTCTCCTTCGCAGTCTTTACTTCCTGGATTAATCCAGTACTCATTTAAGGCTGGGTCGACCAGGGAGTCATATCGGTCTGAAAAACATTTCTCCCTCAACTGAGGAATGAACCCAGGACCACTCATATGTGAACCCAGTGTGCTAACCACTGCATTACGCAGCCCCCAGATTTACATATAGTAAAATAAGTTGGAAAAGAAATAGAAACAACCATCAATCAATCAATCAATAAACCCATAACCCTTCAGGGTCGTAGGGGTACCACATTGGATGCTTCAGCACACAGAGTCCTCCAGCGAATTCTATCGTCAGCGATGCGGATGAGTGTGGAAATATCTAGCCCTGTCCATTCCTTGATGTTGTCTGTCCATGTCTTTATTTGTCCTCCTCTGCTTCTTCCACCCTCGACAGTTCCCTGCAGTATTGTTTTTGACAAGGAATCGTGCCTGCATACATGTCCGAACCATGCTAGTTTTCGTCATTTCACTATTGAAAGCAATGGCTCCTGGACACCTGCACACATCTCTACTTTATTTCTTACGTACACATTGGTCTTATGTTCCCTATAGGAAATTCGTAGAATTCTTCTGTAGCATTTATACTCGAAAGCCTGTAATCTTCTCTCCATGTCCGCAGTGAGTGTCCAACTCTCACAACCATACAACACAACAGAAAGCACCAGCGACCTATACAGTTTGATTTTCACTCCAACACTGATGTTGCTTTTCCAAATCACAGTTAGCCTTGACAATGACGCTAAAGCCATCTCCAGCCTTATTTTTAGTTCTGCTTTGCATTTACCATCGCTGCATATACTGGATCCGAGGTATTTGAAGGTATTCACCTCTTCAAGCTTGTGTCCATTCATCATGATATTAGTCTGGTTTTCTGTGTCTCTGCTGTTTACCAAAATTTTGCTCTTAATTGAATTGATTTCCATTCCGTACTTGCTGGTAACTTTTTCTAACTTTGATGTTAATTCTTGCAATGATTGTTCTGACCCAGCTATAAGATCAATATCATCAGCGAAACGCAAGTTGCAAATAGGGCGACCTCCGATCGATATAGACGTGTTGTAGTCATGCAATGTTTCTTGTATGATGTGCTCTAAGTATATGTTAAAAAGTACTGGGGACATTACGCATCCCTGTCGAACTCCCACAGTTGTTTTGAAGAACTCTCCAATTGTATTGTGTGACAAGACAGCACTATTTGCATTTTCGTACAGAGCTTCAATAATGTCTATAATTGTGGTGTCAAAATTAAATTTCCTTAGTATGTGCCACAGACCATCATGCCAAACACGATCAAAGGCCTTTGTAAAGTCAATGAAGTTGTGGTATAGATCACGTTGGTGCTGAATATGTTTTTCGATTAGTGTTCGGATGTTAAATATTTGTTCAACGGTGCTTCTGTTTGCTCTGAAGCCAGCTTGTTCTTCTGCAATTATTTCTTCCGACTTGTGTTTTATTCTGTTAAGTAGTATTTTGAGCATCACTTTACTGGGGTGTGTTATAAGGCTAATTGTTCTGTAATTTGTACACACTTTCAAATTTCCTTTCTTGGGAATTGGTATTATTAGTGATTGTGTCCACTCAGTGGGCCATTGTTTTGTGTTCCATATATTTTGGTCATAATATTTACCACATTAATGCCCCCGTATTTCAACAATTCTGCTGGAATGTTGTCTATACCAGGTGACTTCCCTCCTTTCAATGTTCGTATGGCCTCTTTTATTTCATCTACTAGAATTTCTGCATTTCCTATTTCTCTGTTGTTTAGTTCAGAATTCTGTAATATCGTGTAGTCAGGATTACACTTGCAGTTATACAGCTCCTTGCAATACTCTGTCCATCTTTTCACTATATCTGTTGTTTCATTGAGTATCTTTCCGTGTTTGTCTTGTATTGTAGATATCGTTGGTCTATTTGGCTGTGTTATCTTTCTTAGAGTGTCGTATGCTACCTTACTGTTTCCGCGCTTAATACCTTCATTGATGGTTTCGCATTTTTCCTCTAGCCACACTTCTTGTGCTTGTTTCATTTTCCTTCTGATGTTTATGTTTATTTTGTTATATTGCCCTGACATTTCAGGGGCCTCTTTCTTAATCTTTTTCATTTCTCTCCGTTCGTCACACAATTTTAGGATGTCATCTGTTACCCAAGGTTTGTGTGTTATTCTTCTTGTCCCTAGTATTTCTGTTGCTGATTCTAATAAAGTTCCTTTCATGGTTTCTGTGAGAGAATTAACATCTTCATTTACTAGGTTTAAAGCTGCAAATTTTCCTCCCACTGTTGCCTCAAATATCTCTGCTATTTCTGGATCTTTCAATTTTTCTAAATTAAATCTTAATCGTGTGCATTTGTTTTGCGTATGATTCTTTTTCAGCTTAATTTTGATCGTCAATAGAACCATATCATGGTCACTACCGATGTCTGCTCCTGGAAAAGTTCTTGTTTGTGCTTTGTTTATGCTGGACTTGAATTTTCTCGGTGTAAGAATGAAATCAATTTGATTATGTATGTCTGCTTTTGGAGCATGCCACGTTGTTCTTCTGGAAAGCTTATGTGGGAATAATGTATTTGCAAGAGTAAATTTAAATTTATTGGCAAAATCCAATAGTCTTAGTCCTCGTTCATTCGTTTCTCCTGTTCCAAATTTCCCTACTGTACCGGCCCATTGATCATAAGCATCAGGTCCTACTTTTGCGTTCCAATCGCCTAGTACTATTAATAGATCTTTTTTGGGGATCTCCTTTATTGTGTCTTCTAGTGTTTCGTAAAATGCGTCTATTTCCTCTTCATCATAATCGGCAGTTGGGGCATAAACTTGAATTATCGTGATATTTTTGGGTTTAGCTGCTACACGTATTGTTATAAGTCTGCTGTTTATAGGGGTGCAACTAATGATAGATTTAACTTTCTCTTTGTTTACAATAAACCCCACTCCATGTTGGTGTTTTGTTTCATCTCCGCTATACCATATTTTGTGACCGTCATCCGTTGTTGTTTCACCAAATCCCGTCCACCTTACCTCTGCCATGCCCATTATGTCCCATGTATACTTGTTTAATTCGTGTGTAAGTTCGCTGACCTTTCCGCATGCGTATAGCGTGCGCACATTCCATGTGCCGATAACACAGTTTTCGGTGAGTTTAAGAGCTTTGTTCTGTATTCTCTGTGTGTGATTATCCATTGTAGTATTTCAGTGGGCAAAAGGTTTAGCTAGTGGTGCCCATCTCCTCTCCAGCTGTCCTTCTAATGTGGTTATATGGATGTGTTTTCTCTCTCCATCTCCATTGCACTTTTCTGATGTTGACGCTACATCACATTTGAACTTCGCGCTGAGCGCATCGCTACCATTTCACTAGGTCACAACCGTACGCATCCACATTAATACTTCTAAACTTGATAATACCTTCACTATGTTGTTATACAAGCAAATACCTACAAGCAAATATTATGCATACTTCAAAGTTTAAATTGAAGCTATGAGACAGTTAATATCTCCATGAAGCTTGTTCTGTAATACTACTGGTGGTATTTCCGTAAGTTGTATCTGGTACTAGTATATTTGCTACTTTCATAACAGGAATTCAATTCGGTTAACCAAAAGTTACAGGAGACGTATATTATTTATTTAAAACATTAACAAATGAAATCATTATTTTTCAGACATCGTTTGAAGATTCCAATGTTTGTCCCAGAGTCTTCATCATTGCTTCAGAAAATGACAGCTTGGATTCTTGGCAGACGACCTGAATATGTGAATCCCAGAGTTGTAGCACAGGGAGAGGGAAGAGAAGGTTAAGACTTGAAAAATGTTGTCTTCTATTTTTAAACACACAAACAATCACACAAACTGCAACACCCCCATATCATGACAAATTGTAGTCATTGTTGTGAATCAAGTGTTATTCTTACCTCCAATGTCTCCCTCAGATCTATGTTATTTTTACCTCTAATGTAGTACGTGTAAGCATGCAGTTGCGTCTGTGGGTCTCACCAATGGCTCACTAGACAAACCAATCATGCAACAGAAAACCTAAGTAGATGACATGCCGTTATATTGAGGTTATCTTCTTATAGAAGCTTCATGGCACATCATCTATACAATTCCGTAGTCATAACCTTCGATAACAGTTACCATGTTGTTCCGACAGGCCAACATTGTGCTTGAACTAGTTATGGGCACAGTGTGGGTGGGCGGAACAACAAAGAAACTTGTCGTAAGGGCCAGAGTTGTGTCCTGATGTCGACGTCTGTTTCGGCGGCATTAGACTCAAAACACCATTGAGTCAAGTGGCTGCTGGAACAGAGGGCGGAGCACTAATGGGAATGCCCCACGTGCTGTGAGGCCAGTTTCTAATCAAGAATCAAGAAGATGTAGTACTTGTGCCACTCTCACTTTCTCCTCACTGTTTCACTTGTGATCCTCTAATGTGTGCTAAATCAATCTGTGCTTACATTTGATTTGAAATTTCTTATTGCAAAACATACTGCATTCAACTATTTGTTGGAATATGTATATATATATATATAGTTGTGTTAAACTGTCATTCTTCTTATTCTTCAATATTCACAGTAAACCATTTTCTCTCTCCAATATCCATGCTAAACCACCATTCTCTCTCTCTCTCTCTCTCTCTCTCTATCTCTCTCTCTCTCCAATATCTACATTACATATCATTTTCTTTCTCCAGTATCCTCATTAGGCCATAATTTTCACTCTCTCCAATATCCATGCTAAACCACCATTCTCTCTCTCTCTCTCTCTCTCTCCAATATCTACATTACATATCATTTTCTTTCTCCGGTATCCTCATTAGGCCATAATTTTAACTCTATCCAATATCCATACTAAACCACCATTCTCTCTCTCTCTCTCTCTCTCTCTCTCTCTCTCAAATATCTACATTACATATCATTTTCTTTCTCCAGTATCCTCATTAGGCCATAATTTTCACTCTCTCCAATATCCATGTTAAACCACCATTCTCTCTCTCTCTCTCTCTCTCTCTCCAATATCCATGTTAGACCATAACACCCTCTCTTCAGTATACACAGTAAACCATCCTTTTCCTTTCCATATATAATAGACCATAATTTTATTTCCATCAATGTCCATACTAGTCATGTGAGTCATCATGGCAGAGGACGTTCACAAAATTGTATTTACACAGGAATGTGCCATGCAGAGTATTACTTGTTTGATGTGTTGTGAATGGCTTGGATCTTTTGTTTGTTCTTACTGGAATACTGCATTAATGTGTAATTTTATGTGTATATAGTTGTGAATACTGCATTAATGTGTGATTTTATGTGTATCTAGTTGTGAATACTGCATTAATGTGTGATTTTATGTGTAGTAAAAAAAGTAAAGTAACCCATAGCATTTATTAATGACGTAGGGGTGTGAGATGTTAACGATCTCACATTTCACAGGCTCTGCAAATGAGGGCGGTAGCCATCTCCTCTCCCTCGCAGTCTTTACTTCCCGGATTAATCCGGTACCCATTTAAGGCTGGGTCGACCTGGGAGCCGTTGCGATCTGAAAACATTTCCGCCTCAGCTGGGGAATGAACCCAGGACCACTCATATGCGAAGCCAGTGCGCTAACCACTGCGCTAACGCGGCTCCCATTTTATGTGTATATAGTTGTGAATGGTAAAAAATGCTTAGCCGTGTGTCAGTGAACAATACATCAGTCAGCAAGAATTTACTGTCGCTATGAACCATTTTTCACCTTTCGTTACGCTGGTCAACGTTGAACTGATAACTGGCAACAGCACCTACTACTGACAAGGTAACTTTGAAAACAAACCTCATACTATGGGAAACAAGGTGCTTCTATCACAGAAGTATGATGCCACATGTTTTTGGTTAGAAGTCAGTGGCAGCTGTGGAGAAACATCAAGGCATGTTTAACAACCGCAGTGATCACTTTAATAGGGAATGGGTGCCATCAAGTGTAAACAGCCCAAAATTCTTCAAATACTATTTTACTATTCAATCTTAACTTGTTGATCATAATACTTGTCAGCATGCAACAGCAGCCACACCACTATATAGCTACTGGGGCTACAATCTGTGAGGGCAGCTAGTGGGCTGTATGCCCCTAGTCATCTAATTAAGGGCCCAGGTTCTGCCCATGCATGTAAAGTCAGGATATTGGACTCTGCAAAGAAATCCAATCTCCTGTTGGGTCAATATGCAGAAAGGAATTATGCAGTAGGCATTGTTGAATGATGCGAGCACGGGGAGGCAGAAAGGCACCCTGATCATGTACTGCAGTAGTATACTCAATCGGCTTGACTTTGTCTTGCAACTGAGACTATGTGTGTAGGAGCGAGAGAGTTAGGTTGATGACATTGCACACCACTCCTTCACTATAATCAAATTTCATTGCACATGTTATGGCATCACACTTTTGTCAACATCAAAACAAGAAATCATATATGTGATCTCCATGCGAATGTCTAAATCTGGAGTGGGCTGTGCCTCAAAATCAAACTTAATACATTCTGCGCAGTTGTTTTACCATTGCTATATACAGCCAAATCTTGGACTGTATATGTTAGGCATGCAAGGCAGTTTAATTCTTTTCACCTTCAGTGTCTGAGAAAGATTTTTGGTGTACATTGACAAGATAACATTCCAGTCATGAAGATTCTTGAAAAAAACTAAGATGGAAAGCATCTACGCCTTGTTGACTAGGTCTCAACATCATTGAGCCTGTCACATTGTGCGTATGCCAGATGAACTTTTTCCAAAGAGGCTGTTCTACGGTAAACTGTGTGCAGGTAAGCATTCAAGTAGAGAGGCCAGAAGAAATGCTTGTAGGACTACTTGATGACATACTTAACATCTCTCAAGCACTGCAGGATGGACACAATCTCATTTGATACCACAGCTCTTGACCATTGAGCCTGGAACAGTCAGATCTTTGTGGGTGTTAAAATTTTTGAACAGTGTAGAAGATTGCAGGTGATTCAAAAAGATAAAAGTGAATAGAGAGATTAGACTATTTTCCTTCATTTTAAGTTCTGTTACATTCCAGCTCACTTTGCAACAGGTCTTTCAGAGACCGTATTGGACTCACCAGTCATTTGAAAACCCACAAACAATCAATCTAAACTGAACCCTATTTAATGCCATGCTCATCTTTGCTTACAAAGGAGGAGCATTATCCATGCTAGACCATCATTCTCTTCATCATCCATGCTAGACCATCATTCTCTTCATGATCCATGCTAGACAATCATTCTCTTTCTTTAATATCCATGCTAGACCATCATTCTCTTTCTTTAATATCCATGCTAGACTGCCACTCTCTTCAATATCCATGCTAGACCATCATTCTCTCTCTTTAATATCCATGCTAGACCATCATTCTCTCTCTTCAATATCCATGCTAGACCATCATCATTCTCTCTCTTTAATATCCATGCTAGACCATCATTCTCTTTCTTCAATATCCATGCTAGACCATCATTCTCTCTCTTTAATATCCATGCTAGACCATCATTCTCTTTCTTTAATATCCATGCTAGACCATCATTCTCTCTCTTTAATATCCATGCTAGATTGCCACTCTCTTCAATATCCATGCTAGATTGCCACTCTCTTCAATATCCATGCTAGATTGCCACTCTCTTCAATATCCATGCTAGACCATCATTCTCTCTCTTGAATATCCATGCTAGACCATCATTCTCTCTCTTTAATATCCATGCTAGACCATCATTCTCTCTCTTCAATATCCATGTTAGACCATCATTCTCTCTCTTTAATATCCATGCTAGACCATCATTCTCTCTCTTTAATATCCATGCTAGACCATCATTCTCTCTCTTCAATATCCATGCTAGACCATCATTCTCTTTCTTTAATATCCATGCTAGACCATCATTCTCTCTCTTTAATATCCATGCTAGATTGCCACTCTCTTCAATATCCATGCTAGACCATCATTCTCTCTCTTTAATATCCATGCTAGACCATCATTCTCTCTCTTTAATATCCATGCTAGACCATCATTCTCTCTCTTTAATATCCATGCTAGACCATCATTCTCTCTCTTTAATATCCATGCTAGACCATCATTCTCTCTCTTTAATATCCATGCTAAACCATCATTCTCTCTCTTTAATATCCATGCTAGACCATCATTCTCTCTCTTCAATATCCATGCTAGACCACCATCATTCTCTCTCTTTAATATCCATGCTAGACCATCATTCTCTCTCTTCAATATCCATGCTAGACCACCATCTCATTCTCTCTCTTTATTATCCATGCTAGACCATCATTCTCTCTCTTTAATATCCATGCTAGACTGCCAGTCTCTTCAATATCCATGCTAGACCATCATTCTCTTTCTTTAATATCCATGCTAGACCATCATTCTCTCTCTTTAATATCCATGCTAGACCATCATTCTCTCTCTTTAATATCCATGCTAGACCATCATTCTCTCTCTTTAATATCCATGCTAGATTGCCACTCTCTTCAATATCCATGCTAGACCGTCATTTCTCTCTTTAATTCGTTGCTAAAATCAACATTTTAATACATATTTACTATCGTGAATTATAAACATCATGATGTCTATAAACTCAAATGAACCATTCACATTTGTGGTATTTCTGATCAAAAATAGGTCTATCTTCGGAAGCGTGTGAAATTTGGAGACTATTGTCTATCCCCAGGTGAATGATTGTTGATCACATTCACACTTGCCGTTAAGCGTAGGGGTGATATCTTAAGCTGTCGTTTCAAGGCCAGATGTGTCGCCGAGTTCGGAGATATTCATTTTTAATGTGAAAAATATTTTCATATAAACAGGTGTATTTATATTTTCAGTTTGTGTAACATATTTCTACTTGTATTTGAAGTAATGAAAACTAGACCTCCTCGATGTTTTTCTGCTAGTTACACTTTGAAAATGTTCCAAAATACATTAGGTAATAATTCTAATATTAGCTGAGATGAGGATTGTAGGCCTAATATGGAATTATTACGATTTGACTTTGGTGGAAGTTTTTATTTCAGATTTGAGTGTTGATAAAGCTGAGCTGTGTTTCCAATGCAATATATAAGGCTATCCCCCTTATCTACATTCAAAAACAGGATTTTTGAAGTATGACATACAAATGTGAATATTCAGACCATTATATAAGGCAATAGTAATTTGTATTATACATATATCTTAAGATATGTTACTAAGTCCTGGAAACTAAAATATAGGTGAACAGAATAGAGCATTTTGTGGAAAATGCATATTTTATATGCATTTGCTGACTTCAAGACAATGTGTCATTAATAAGTAATTCTGTATATATATATAAATATTTGTATTTATTACAAAATGGTTCAGGATATATGAAAATGTGTTTGATGTTAAAATAAATGGATTATGATTCAGTCTTCTTGTATACAAGCTTGGGTATGTACACATTTCTACTGTTATTTCTCCACTTTTTCTTGTTTTTTTCTTAGTTAAATTTTCTATAACTAACACAATAGTGTATGTAAGCAAACTAAACTGAGTCTTATTAACTATCCATTTCTGAATATTTTGATGTCAGAATTGTTTATATGGACAGAAATAAACAATTTCTCCCTCACCATTGGGTGAGGGAGAAACTGTAAAAATACAAATACTACCATAAATTACTAAAAATATTCAAAAATGTGCTCTGGCATGGCAGAAAAACCTTACTGCAGCTTACGGAGACAAAGAGTTTTAATAATTATGCTAGCTAGCCCATCATTCTGTCTAATATCCATGTTAGATCAGAATTTCTCCTCAATGTCCATGCTAGATTACACTAAAAAGGTTTTAACAAACACCACATTACTTTCACTCTCATTACTTTTCTGCTTATATTTATTTCTAGTATTTTTATTAGGAACCAGAGTTAAGATTTAAAAAAAAATGTAATATCAGATGTTGAAATAAGATGGCATAATTCAACATCTTATTTTCTGTCATTTGCTGTTAATGTCATTAGATGGGATAACTCTAGTCAGCATGCACTAATCATGTGTATGCTTCCTCTTAGATCAAACTTGTGTCAATAAAGACTCATATTTCGTGTTTTTGTATCTGATACTGATGATGATGATGGTTGAAGGAAGTCAAGATTTGTTCTGTTAATGTAGAGGAAGTGAGGTCTCATGAATATTCTCCCCTTAGGGACCTTGTTAGTGTCTTGATTTGCTATGTCACAAAATATCATTAGTATGTTTATTGAGTGTTGGATCTCATTACATGAAATATTTCCACTATTTGTCAAGCTCTTTCATTATTTATTTTTTTTTTATTTATCTTAGAATGTATTTGTTTTTATTTCTCAAGTTCGGAGCACTTTTATTCTGTCATTTATTAGTTTCTTGATTTATTAATTAATTTCCGCGTACTGTCATTCTTTTATCTCATTTATTTAACAGTTTTTTTAATTCATTCATTTGTCCATTCTCTCATTCTTTTATATTAGCCGGTGATTCCTCGTACATACTATGAAGATTCTTTGTGGTTCAAATTCATCTTGTGAGTCACATCCATCATCACCATAGATTGTAAATTACAAGTTTCTTATAATACAACAATAATACTACCGTCTGGAAAGACGGAAAGATTCCTACTAATCCTTTTATATTAATTTATATATCTAATCCTTGATTCTAGTGTTCATACTTCCATTCTTTCCAAAACCCTCGCATCAATCTTTTCATTAATTCTTTTGTTTTAACAATACATGTTTAATTTCATAATGATTAATTTTCTGTTACAGTTACTAGAGTCCGAACTCAAGGTTTCTTGACCATATCATTCAATGTTATCACCAAGGATATGAAGAAACTTGGCTATGATGTGCTACCCTCAGATGTCCAAAATCCTACAATTCCAGATAGTATTACAAAAGGCACAGTAGGAGCCTCATAGCTTATACAAGTGTGCTTTCTTATGAAGAACATTATAACTACAACTTAGAGGTGCTAATTTGTATCTTTGAATATGCAAAGTAGATAGATTGAAGAGTCTTGATATGGAGTAGATGGTGAATGGAAGAGTTGATATGGAGTAGATGGTGGATGAAAGTCTTGATGTGGAGTAGATGGTGGATGGAAGAGTCTTGATATGGAGTAGATGGTGGATGGAAGTCTTGATATGGAGTAGATGGTGGATGAAAGATTTGATATAGAGTAGATGGTGGATGAAAGTCTTGATGTGGAGTAGATGGTGGATGAAAGTTTTGATGTGGAGTAGATGGTGGATGGAAGAGTCTTGATGTGGAGTAGATGGTGGATGAAAGTCTTGATGTGGAGTAGATGGTGGATGGAAGAGTCTTTATATGGAGTAGATGGTGGATGAAAGTCTTGATATGGAGTAAATGGTGGATGGAAGAGTCTTGATATGGAGTAGATGGTGGATGAAAGTCTTGATGTGGAGTAGATGGTAGATGGAAGAGTCTTGATGTGGAGTAGGTGGTGAATGGAAGAGTCTTGATGTGGAGAAGCTGGTGGATGGAAGAGTCTTGATATGGAATAGATGGTGAATGGAAGAGTCTTGATGTGGAGTAGATGGCAGATGGAAGAGTCTTGATGTGGAGTAGATGGTGGATGAAAGTCTTAATGCAGAGTAGGTGGAGGATGGAAGAGTCTTGAGTGCTTTAAATGTGAAAGTGTTTGAAAATTCAGTAGAAATGACCTATAGTAAATTCAATGAAATGAGATAGATATTGGTATCCAGACACATCATAGACTAAACATTGATTCTTCATTAAATGATAGTGTCTTCTTCCTCTGTATTCAACCTTCTCCCAGGATGTTGTTTAGAGAAGTCTATAAGCAAAGAAGAGAGTTCTTCAGAGCTATGTAACACTGATTCTAACATATGTATGCGAGACTTGGACAATAAATAAACATAGTGGAAAATAAGAGAGAACAGAGATGTGGCTTTATAGAATACTGAGAGAACCGTAGACAGATTAAAAAAACAACTAACGAGAAGGTACTGAAAGAGTCAAATGTGAGAGGGGAGTTACTTAATGATATCAGAAAGAGACCATCTTTATTTTTGTATCACATTATGAAACAAGCAGAACATAGTTACAACAGACAAGGTAAAAGACGAGAGATCTAGGACGACAGCATAAGAAAATATTAGTATGAAAGTGTCAGGGCAAAGAGTCAACAATGACCCCTGATAAAAGATATTAGAAATAGAGAAATGTGAAGATTCATAATGTCCTGTGCCAGTAGTCACTCCACCTCATGATTAGAAGTGTCTAAAAATTGGAATGTTGTGTGTCACAATATACAACTTGGCTGTGATTTGTGCACTTTTCAGCTTCATACATCTGCCCTGAGAGTGTCATTTTTGGGTCTCTTTGACCTTCTACAGCAAACGTTTTCAACCTCTCCCATGAAAGCATCTTCCTGCTCTTGTAATGACATGTGGTGCTCATGCCATGCAAGTTAAAAAATGTTTGTGAGTACTGACATGAGTTCTCCTATACAATGTCAAAATTTTGTTGCAACTTTGTTATACATAGACAAATAACCAAAAGAAAAATCCTTACTGTTCACAATTATGCTGGAAAGTAAAAGGGATGGGGTGTGGACGGAGCAGTGAAGAAGGTTATACTGGCCAAAAATATAAAAAATTGCCTATATTTATGTCTTATTGTATTTTACAGCGCCTGTCAAATGTAAACTCATCATCAAGTGCCATTTTTGCATTTGAAGGTTTGCTGCAACAGACCTCCAACAACCCTGTCTCTTGATGTGCTGTTGCACACAGACTGTATCTTGTATATCTCATGAAGTTCTTAAATTAACAACTTGAATACTCCAACTGCATATTTGGATGCAACATCAAAAACATCTTTGTTATTTATTTTCTTTTACATGTATTATTTCTTATCATTTACATTTCTTATTTGTATTTGTTATTAGATATTTAGTAAAAGTAACTGTTTAATACTTATCCTTGCTGTTATCACTTCCTATTTGTGTTACTGTGACTCTCTCCTCTTTGTCAGACATTCTCTGGCATATTTGTTATTCATCATCATCATCAAGTGCCGTCTCCACAACGAAGGTTGGCTGCAATGTATCTCCAACATCTCCTGTCTCTTGTCTTGGTGGTGCACTCTGCGAGACTGTAACCTGTCCATCGTGTAATGTTACTCTCCCACTTGTATCTCTGCCTACCTCTTGCTCGCTTCCCTTTGACTTTACCCTCAAGTAAGGTCTTCAATAGGGTGTCATGTCTTTTAATGTGTCCAAAGTATTTTATTTGCCTGATCTTTATTTCTCTTAGTAGTTCTTTCTTCATATTAAGTGTTTTTAGCACCTCTTTATCTGTTTTCTTCTCTTTCCATGATGTTCTCCCTATTCTTCTATATACCCACATCTCAAAGGCATCAATTTTGTCTTCTAATTGTTTATTTACTGTCCATGTTTCTGAGCCATACATTAATATGGAATAGATTTGTTATTAGACAACTTGAATAATCTGTTGTATGTATGTATGTGTATGCTGGGGCATATTGATGTTGTTAACTCTTATATTATGAGATGCCACATGAAGGGGTTTTCTGTCATTTATGGTTTCACTAAATTCCAATTCATTAAATAATAATCTTTCAGAAGCAGGGTGTAACAATGTTGTTTTAGTCTACATATTTCATGCTGAAGTCAGATGTATTAGACAGAAAGGTGCAGACATTGCAGCTAAGTTATAAACCATTTCCTAAGAGGTTGGGGGGGAGAGAGGAGATATTCCCCCCTCCCACCTCTTAGGAAACCAGATCATGACCTTCCCTATCATGACCTTTCAGATCATATCACCTTCCTTAGAATTCTCATAGATCAGAGTTTGCACCTCTGACTCCATGACTGTTGGATACCATTCCTTGCATTCTCTATTGAGTGTTATTATTACTTTTAAGGCTGTCGGACACTCCAAGGGCCAGACTCCATTCCATGTCAGGTAGCACAACCTCCAACCTGACCACTCACTGTATAACAAGTTTTTCTAATGAAGTCAATTTGATAATCAATAACTAGTATGTTTATGTGCATGTAATGTGACACGGTCCACTTTCTAAAACTATTTTACGAGGAAACATTGAGGGTGGAATGAGAAAAGGTGGAAAAAAATAACATGATAACATTAAGGAATGATCCAAGGTGGATTTTTCTACATTCAAGGACTGAGGACAAAGGTGATTTGGGAAGTTGTTTTTTTAATGTGACACTAAAAAAAACCCTGATGGATGTTATTATTGTTATTTTATGTTTACAAAATAATATAGCAATATTAACAATATAGATGAAGGTATAAATGTACCAGATTTGTATACATGAATAATATAGTATAGATATATTGTTGATTGATCGATCCATATTCATAGTAGCTTGAGAATATACATGTTGGAAGTCTTGACTAAAATTGCATCTTTTTTAGGGATGATAGTTATCGGATCATCATCACTGCAACACTGCAAACTGGACACATCCATAGTTGCTCTGATCCGCCATTACACTTCTGCTGACAGTACAGGTGCTGGTTGACCATCATTCTTTTGTGCCCTCCAAAAATGTTCACTTCTAGCAACACCACATTTCAAACCCTGATCTTTAATCCTGGCAATTGAAAGGAATCATCATCCACACTAGTCTCACTCTCTCGTGCTATATTTCTAAAGGATTTCAAAACATCAGCTAAATCCATTGCCCTGTTCCTCAATCGCACATGAAGCCAGTTGATCTGCTGTTTCATTGCCTTGAATACCCACATGTCCAGACATGAAAATAAATGTATCCACTTTCAGCCTAACCTTTCTCAAGGCCTCAATCCACTGATCATGAACAAGACCCACTTGTGCCTTCCTAATCATACTTATAGTCACTCAAGATGCAGAACTACATTATCTTCTGTGTGCCTACCCACTTAAATGCTTTTTAGGGATGTGATGTGGTTGAATATGAAAAACTTGTTAACTCAAATTGTGAAGTGAATAGGTGCTAGTTGAACAGACCTGGTGTGAATCCTGTTTGCTGCCTTATTATTTTATTCATATTTGTGTACTGAGAAATTTATTATATTGCTCAGAAACATGGACATCTTTCTTTCTAGACATGAGAGAAGATTATATTTTGCCTTTGCTATTTTCACAATATAATGAACATCTGGACGCCGGAAAAAATCATAATCATAGAGATGTTGCAAGGGCTAAATTACTATCAATATTGGGAAGACTCAGTAGTAGATAATTACATGTTCTGGGTCATGTGCAAAACAACTATATTTCACAATCAACATTGTTTGGTGAACATTCAGAGGGGGAAATAGTTAGAGGCCGGTCACTTCAGGGATTGCAAAAATGTATGTAAGGCTTCAAAGAAAGACTGTCATTGACCACAATAACTGGGCGAATGTGACCTAAGACCGATTTGCATTAAGTAGATGGAGTTATGTAAAGATGCAGAAACTTTTAAAATAATTCTGAAGGACAGGCCTGAAAAGAAACGCAAAGGAAGGTCACCACAAAGTAGCAGTGATCCTATAATTCATCCAATAATAAATTCTACGTACATATTAAGTGCTTCTAAATACAGAAATCTATTAAATAACCATCTAAAGTTGAACAAAATATGTTTACATGCACAAGTTAATCATCAAATCATCATCACAATTGCATGTGACACATATCTGTAGATGCTCTGATCTCTTCAAGAGTATTTTTTACATCATATGAGTGTTCCAGTTCTTTGTGTGTTCTTCAAATAGTCCTTTAACTACACTGGTCAACATCAAATTTGCTGTCTATGTTTTTTGTAAACAGATTTAGGATAATTTTATTGTGTTGAATCCAAAAATCACATTGGTTTTGCTCAATCAGGTCAAGTTTTTTATCTAACACTACATGATGTTTTTTTTTTTTATAGGTGGGTCATATTCCATGTCAAATCAATCAGTAAAATGACAATTGATTTTCACACATTTGATCAAAAGTTGTTTTTTTTCTTATTTAAAAGGACAAATGATATAGAAAGCAAGTATTTTATTGTCACATGTATGAATATTTTCATGCCATATGTTGCACAATTTCTTAATCTATCTTGGAATATACAAATTATGAAGATTTCACATGTTTAAACTTACCAGTATTGCTAATTTTGTGTGTATTTATTTAAGGTTTCACGTGATTCAAATGGCTTCAACTAGAAGATCTTGCAGAAATAAGCCTAACATCTTGTTACATGTGACAGTACACGCATCACTTTTTATCACAACAGGCATAAAGAGCTCTTCCATTTTTTCTTTGAAGAGAAGCACTTGGTGTACTGTACAGATATTGTTCACCTTCAGCAGATCTTTGAGTGCAACATTATGAACCCAGAGATTGGAGACTGTTCATTGACAGCAGGCAAGAGATCACTAAAATGTGTTATGCTTCACAATAGCAATCAGTTTGCTTCTGTACCGCTTACTCACTCGACTACACTGAAGGAGAAGTATGAAGCGGTGAAGTATGTGCTGGATAAATTGTCTTATTATCAGCACGAGTGGTATATTTGTGTTGGCTTGCAGATGGTGAATTTCCTATTGGGACAACAGTCTGGCTTTACAAAGTACACCTGCTTTCTGTGCATGTGGGATTGTAGGGACAGGTCTCAACACTATACCAAGGACTGGCCTGCACGAGAAGAATTGGTGCCGGTTAGATCAAAGAACATCGTAAACAATCCTCTGGTAGACAGAAGCAAGATACTATTCCCACCGCTGCATATCAAGCTTGGCTTGATTAAACAGTTCACCAAAGCACTGGACAAGAATGGTGGCTTCACTTACTTGTGTCGCGCTTTTCCAGGATTAACCATAGAGAGGTTGAAAGGTGGCATTTTTGATGGTCCTCTTCAGCTCATCAGAGATCCTGAGTTTGAAATCATCGAGTCCTGAGATCCCCGCGTGTCCGGGGACAAGAATAATCATGAGTTTTCGTAGTGATATCCGTATTTTAGTTTTCTCTAATGATTCCACCCATTCTCTACGTACATCACACGTTTTCACTTTCTGAATCATATTCAGTGAGTCACTTAATATGCACGCATGGAAGTAGGCTTGCGACGATTCCAGCCAATTGAGTAACTGCGTTACGGCGAATACTTCCATTGTTAGGTTGCTTGTTGTTGCTGTAAAGGCACCACTGTCTTCATGTACTGTTCTTCCTTTTGATCTGGCAGTAAAGGCCCATGTGCAACGGTAGTGACGGATGATCGACCCGTCCGTGTAAATTACATCTGTGTCATTGGTATTCTCGCATATTAGTGCTTTGACCTCAGCGTCCACGCTCACGGGGCACTCTCTATTGAGTGTAATGACGGTCTTGAATACTTCTTGTAAGACCGTAGGTATAGGTGTCCATTCCACGCCAGGAGTTATATCTTCTGGGTAGTAGATATGTTTAAGGTATCCTCGACACGACCCATCCACGATTTGCTTCTCTTGAGCCTGCTTCCCTTCACGAAAGGTAGCTCGCTGTATAGTGGGTTGTCTATGTCAGGACTCACTCTGAGGTATGCATGGGCACGCCACATATAAATTCTATGAGATATGCTCGGAAAATCACGGAGAAATCTCATAGCCACACAGGTTGTGTCCCTAATGCAACCAAGGATGATCCGCATCGCTTCGTTTTGGATTCTTTCCAGACTCTCAATCTGTGTGTGGCTGGCGTTGATAGTGGCGCCTGCGTATTCAGTGACAGGAAGGCCAAGAGACTCATATACAATTACGAGCTGTGATTATTTAGTGTCAGCCGCTGCCATCACTCTCGGAGCTGAAAGTCTTTTGCGGGCCTTAGCGATAACATGATCAAAGTGCTCCCGGAAACAAAGACTACGATCAAATCGCAGGTCCAGGTATTGTAAGACTGAGATCATGATTACATCGTGCCCTCTCATCTCCACCGTTGGTGTTGCAGACTTTACGATGTGATTGTTAAGAGAAAACCATGTCACCGCCGCCTTCTCTCAGTTGATCAGTGCCCCAGAATCATCACACCAGGAAGCGATACGGTTGAGCTCATTCCCTAGTGATCCGACAGTTTCTGTTCTATTCCTTCCCTGTCTGTATATCGGGATGTCATCCTCAAAAGTCTAAAGGATGGATGTGAAAAGATGCATTATTGATAATATACGAAAAAGACAGTTTACATTTATTGGGCACATAATGAGAAGAGGAGGCATTGGGAATATAGTGACAGCAGGAAAGATATAAGGGAAAAGATCAAGGGGAAGACCTAGAGAAAAGATATTGGACAGTTTGACTAAATGGCATCGATTGACGACACCAACCGAGATGATGACATATATGGGAGATCGATGTACATGGAGAAATATGATCGCCAACGCCATTTGGCACGGCACTTGATGATGGTGATGAAGGGTACCTATAAAAGTGTTTTTTTTCCTGGCAGTTGAGTGAGACTTAAAAAACTCTAAAATGTTTCTCTTAAAAAACTCAGTACACCAGCCAAATCTATTGCTCTGTCTCTCAAAGTACTGTTAGAACTCTCCAGAATGTCTACTCTCAAGTCACCTCAAACACCCAAGTGACTAGGACGAAGATATAATAGACTCCTTGCAACAGCATCAACTTCTTGACCACCTAATTTCATCAATTCATTGCTCATGGACACAACTCATGTTCTGAATATGATCATCTTGTCTCTGAGAAATCAAACATTATTTGTATCGAATGTCCCTGTTCAGGTAGAGACTTTAATCACTGTCATAATCTCCATACACTGGTAACATTATTCCAGTACACAGGAACTTATTGATCAATGATAATAAAATACAAAACTAAGAATTGATGGAAAGAACTAAGCAAACATCGGGAGAGAGAGAGATAGAGCAAGAGAGAGTGAAACAACACCGAAGATGGATAGGACATACATTAAGAAGACAAGCAGAAATCATATCAAGCTGTTCTGGAATCTGCAGAGTAAGTGGGACACCTATAGAAAATAATTAGAAGCAAATACAAGATGAATGGATAAAACATTGGCAGAACTGGAAGAGATATTTAGACAGGCTAATTTTTGAAAAAAAATATTGGAATAAAAAAATTAACATTTTTACACGAGAAAGATAGGCGCAAGGAGTTCCATATTGCCCCAGTCACGTGATTCCCAGGGTTAGCAAACAAGAATTAATCTTAGGAGCATCTTAAAAATTTGGAGCATGATTCAAGTACTGGATATGCTAACTTGAGCATGTACTCCTGGATATAGACAAAAAAGCTTTGAATATAGCTCCCCATTGCACAAGGGAAAAGCGTAGAACAAATGTCGTGGAGCATATATTGTTAGAAAATCTGATCGATTCAGTGTTGAGACTTGGGTTTTGGGCAGCGTAGACATGAAGCAATTCCTTGTATTTGATAACGAAGCAAACCCAGCCTAACTCGACTGTCGCCTTTGCTCAAACGGCTTATTCAGAGAAAATTGGATCGAGTACACACGGTGGAATGATGTCTTCTTTTTACATGAGTAAATCCGTGTTTGGCGATGGATTGGCCATCACAAGCGAATGAGGCGAGTGCATGTGAAATGCACAGATCAAATCCCAGACTCTTCACGCGTTTGGCGAAGCAGCACTTTGTCTAGGAAAATGTATAAACACTAAATATAATTCGACCGTGACCGTTGTCCAACAAGGCTCAAAGCAGAAGAAATTAGTTCTGGGATTTAGGGACACAGAGGGTAGCATTGGAATGGTCTTCACACACGAAGAATAGTTCACCTGTTGCGAAGCGCCTTATCGGAGGAAAGATGCACAGTGTGTGACCCAGACAAAATAACAGCTCGTCTCGCAACAAAGACTAGCAATTCCTGGGGATAATGACAATAATAACTGCATACGAACGAAATCCAGAGCTCAAATTTGCTTAAATTTTACGATGGACTGACTTCATTGTATTCAGGTTTTCTGAAATATATACTTCTTTTGTCAACGCAGCACCAAGCTACATTCTGAGAGTACCATTTAGAGAAAGTAACTCCATAGCTGAGCGTATACCGTAGTTGTAATCTCCAGTGACTCAGAAAAATGCACTTGTGAACCAGATATTATTTGGCTTGATTTTGAATACATAATTGTGTGAACATGAAGTAAATGGATTGGCTACTTCGAAAAGAAACCCCCTAGTGGATCACTTCAGTGCGTGTGCGCAAACGCTAATAAATCCAGAAGTTAATCCACCATTCTATGATGAACTGCATGTATCTATCACTGCAGCTCCAAAGGCTGATATGTTAATTTTACTTGGATATTGTAATGAAAGGTTGGATACGGACAATATCTCATGGAATGGTGTACTCTGGAAATATGGAGTGAGTCAATGCAATAGCAATGGACTTCATCTTCTAAAAACATGTGACGACATTACCGGACCTCCTGGATGCATTATTAATCAAGACACTGATACCTTATAGATTACGCAATTGTGAGAAGAAAGGACTGTCAAGATGTTCGAGTCGCGATATACATGCGCGGTGCAGATTGCTGAACTGACCATCGTCTTATTGTATAAAATCTAATAATTCGTATCCAGACGCAGTGAAGGAACGTATAGATGTCAGGAAACTATCAAATGTAAACGTACACCAGTCCCTAGCTACCTCTCTAGACGAATGCCGGCAATCTGCACTGCAAGACGAGCAATATGTGGAAACAAACTGGACACATTTGAGCTAACAAATTAACGATACTCATCATCATGTGAAATATTCTTTCCAGAACGTGGTCTTCCTTATGAATTCTCTGAACACTCCGTGATTCTGTGAGAGCGACCTGTCGCAGCTTGAGACATGTTCAAGCACTGATATATACTGCACCATTATCGTCTTGGGCGCCCTTTTCCCTTATTGCCATTAACTATTAATATTTAACTATTAATCGTTAACTATTAATTAATTCCCCATCAGTCACCAAACTGGGTGTCACCAGGAATAAGAAGAAGAGGGAGACTTAGAGAAATTTTACGAAGAGCCATTAATAGAGAAGGCATGTCAATGAACCTAAACAACACACAAGACCTGAAAGACCTGGCAACACAAAGACAGAAATGGAGAGCTATGGTTTCTGCCATATGCGCCGCCTATGACCCTGGAGAAACATAACATAATATTAATTAATAATCAATCTTTCGATGCTGTTATGCCTCTTTATATAACCAAAGAATCTCAACTTTCTTGTTATGATGTTGCTAAGGAGCCAGGCCTCTTCGACGTTTATACATGTGGAGAAATTAGGACATTCTATCAAGAAACAAAATGACTGGTTTGATGAGCATGATAATAAAATGAAAGAAATGTTGCTGATAAACACCACGTTCGCAAAGCATACATAGGCCACCTATGTGAGCCAAAATCAACATCTAAAAAAGACTTATTCAACTGCAGACGGAAAATAATTCAAAATAAACTAATTCAGTTGAGGGATTCATGGCAGAGTTAGAAAGCAGACGAGATAAAAAGACTTGCACACGCCTACGATCTGAGAAAATTTTATGATGCATTTAAAGCTTTATTTGGCCCAACCTCGTCAGGATCATTTTCCCTTCTTAATGAAAATGAAACACAATTAATTACAGAAAAAGATAGAATTCTTCACATCTGGGTATAACACTTCGAGAACATTTGGAATAATCCATCAAAAATAAATGAAGAGGCTATCAACTGACTACCACATGTTCCTCTCAATGAAGTGCTAGTTGACATCCCGCCTATCTTGGAGGAAGCTCGAAAGGCAATTCACCAACTCTCCAGTGGAAATGCACATGGTTTCGACTCAATACCAGTCGAAATGTCTGATAATAAAATGATAACTGAGAAACTTTATATGATTTTCAGTCATGGAATGCTGAAAATATTCCACAAAATTTCAAGGATGCAACAACTATGCACCTATATAAACGAAAAATGGACTGTTTTTCCGCTAATAGCCGTCGAGGCATTTCGCTACTGTTCATCGCAGGAACGATATTTACCAAAATCCTTTTTAACCATTGCGCATCTCATCTTAATGAAGGATTATTACTCGAAAAGCAATGTGGTTTCATAACAACTGATATGGTCTTTGCTGAAAAGGCAACTTCAAGAAAAATGTCAAGAACAACACTGTGACAAGTAGGCCCTACACATCATTAATATATTTAACAAAAGCACATGACACAGTAAGCATAGATGGTAGTTTATATATTATGGCAAAATATTGTTGCCTACAGAAATAATTGTGTGCAGATTCTTTTGTGAATAATTTATACATACTGTATATTTTCATCATAGACACAAATGTTGCATTATACAAGATTATTATTATTCCGTCACTGTACTACCAGTACCAAACCTGGACAATGACATCACAAGACAAAATTAAAATAGTGACAACAGAAACGACGTGTCTACGAAGAATACTCGTGTCATTAAGAAATATAATTAGAAACGATAACGTCAGCCAGATAACCAAAACAATACCAGTATTGGAACACATCAAGCGACAACAAATCAAGTGGTTTTCACACACTTCCAGATTACCAACAGACAGCACACCACAGATGACCATGACACATATACATCATGGTTATAAAGCCAGAGACAGACCATGTAAAAGATGGATCACAGAAATCAAAGATACCACGGGAACAAGCTTACTAACAGCACACAAGAAGGACATCTCCAGAGAACTCTTCTAACACTGACGCCACAAGGCAAACAATCGCCACATCTTATAGATAGATGGATAGATTTTCATCATTATCAGGAGTCATGGCGACTGTTGTAGGCGATCATGGCTCTCCACAGCTCTCTATCTCCAGTATTATGTATCAGGATCGTTGTTGCTTCCCTGCCGTTCCAGTTGATTAAACTGTCTAATATTTTCTCAGGTTGTCGTCCTCTTTCTCTGTCGCCTTCAATCTTGCTTGTTGTGAGTATGTTCTCCAAACCCCATTGTCGCATAAGGTGGCTAAACAATGAAGATTGTGTATTTCTTATATTATTGATTAAGCTCTGTCTCGCAGTTGACACTTTCAACACTTCCACATTAGTTTTCCTGGCAGTCCGTAGTATTCTTAGCATTCTTCTGTAGAACCACATCTCTACTGCCTCTAATTTCCCACTTTCCAGTTTTTGTATTGTCCAAGACTCGCATCCATACGTTAGTATAGGAGTTATATAGAACTGTAACACTCTCTACCTCACCTGTAATGACAAAATTATATTACACAATATATTTTTCATTTTTTGTGAATGTTGTTTTTGCATGCCATATATATTTTTCTCATTTATAAATGAATTAAGAGTACTGTTTCAAACATGCATTTGATAATACTTGTCTCAGCATGTCGAAGTGGAAGCTTGGCTATGACAGCGAGACCTGATACAGCGAACAATTAGAACAGACGTTTTCATGATAGAAAAAATCACTAGATAAAAGTATGGACAATACTGTATTTTAACTGAAATTTTATTACAAGGCATACTTAGTGAAAAGTAAAATGTATTTTTTTTTCTATATACAGACCTTTAAGTTCCACATTGTTTCATTTATAAAAGAAAATTTTGGTAGCATATTCTATTCAGGACCTAGCATTTTTAGGCTATGTTGATTTTCTAGACATGATTTTCCAGACATTTTTTAGACATGAAAAGAAAATTACTTTCCGTATACCGGTACTTTGATCGGCAGGCAATGAAAAGCTCGAAATAACCTCTTCGTGAAGAGACAATATCGTGCGTAGTGAGTAGTCAGGAGACCTGTTAACTGTGGAAAGATCAGGATATAAACCTAATAGTGAAAATAAAAATCAGTTGGAAAAGAACTATTTCTAAGTACCAGAGCCAGGCAATTAAATACAATCAAACATCATTAAAGGACACACGCAGCTTCCCAAACACAGAATTCTAGCATGTTTTTCAATTTCAAGACCAAGAAAAGTAATGGAATATTTACGCCCCACATCAAGCACAAATATTCATAATACTCAATGGGGGATCTCTTTGAAGTAACAAAATAACTCATGAATATGAACAGAAAAACAGAAATGTACTGTTAGGGTATAGAGTGATACCCTAACAAAATGTACTGTTAGGGTATAGAATGATGTTTTTAAATATGTCTCTGTTAACACAAACTCGAAATTTGTTGTGATTTCGAAGTAAGTTAGAATGATATTTTATGAGTGTGATAGTGGAACACATGTTGGGCAGAGTCTCCTATGGCTGATAAACTTATCAGACAAATAATTTAATTTCGTGTGTCCTGTTATCAGTTGCTGTGTCTAATGTATACCAATTGCTTTATTAGTGTACCAGCAGATATCTCGCTGTGCCAGCCAAACATTGAGCATAGACACAAGTGGAAAAAGTAAAAAAATATTTCATAAATGTATATTTTCATAATAATTAGTAACAATAATTGAAACTTATCATGTATAGGACATTGCAATTAAATTATTGCTTGATTATTAGGCACTGTACATTCAATAGCATTAACAGTACAATGTGAAAGACTGACTTTCAACCTGCAAGCAAATGTGAAGGAGTTGATTATGTGCGGTGAACCAAGGGTTGTCAGATGGTTGAAACTACGAGTATTTACATTTCAGATAGAAAATAGATAAAAATGGTCAAACTTTTATAAACTACAAACATATTCTTCTTCTTCTTCTGCGTTCGTTCTCAAACTCCTGCAGATTAGCAGGATGTAGTCCGGGGAACGGAATGCGTTGTGTTATGGTTTACGGCATTGCGGTGATATCTGCGCCTTTCGGCCTGACACATCCGACTTCAGCATGGCTTTGGGTCACTGACACTATATGGGATAGCCAACTCCATCCCATAACCTCCTTAGTCACTTTTTACGACATGCGTGGAAGGTAAACAGTGTTCCTATTCTTTGCTCCCCTTTCGGGCCACGACAACACACGGGCGCTACAAACATATGATAGAACCAGTCTAAATTACAAAGAATTCAGTTTAAAATATTTTTATTGTGGCTTTACATGCAATATTAGTTGGACCATATTTTTATGATGCAAAGCAAACTTTCAGCTCTTGCCAATTGATGTAAATATACATAACGTTATATTTTCGTTCACAAACCGTCTAGTTTGAATAAATTCCCGAAATTGTAATTGAACTTCATTATACGTTTGGCGAATGGATAGGCCCCTATAATGCTTTAAATATAAATGTGAATTTTTGTGTGGGATGAAATTACTATGTGACAACCAAAGTGGAAATTTAGTTATGAGAGATACACTTTTTGATATGTGTGTACATATTACAAAAGTATGCTGAATGCATAATGACACATAGGACAGACACGTCATTCGCACACGTATTAGTAATATGGTTTTTATTTCGTCTAAGATGAATTGTAAAAGCAACCAAAAAAGCGAACTATCACTTATAAAGACACTTCAATAATTTAGACTTATATTTCTTCAGCTAAGTTAACAATGTATCATGCAGATTCCATTATGTTGGTGATAGGGAAAACATACCTAAATATGCAATTTATGTTCCAATGTCTGCAGTAAAACATATCCCAAATTCATTCATTCATTTTCCTTTTACCCTGAAGTTAGCGCATAGGGCAGAGGTCAGATCTCTCCAATTCTGTCTGCTCAAAGCTATTATGTGCAGTTCTTGAATAGTATGAATATTGGTTGTTTTGCTTTCATACTATTCAAGAACTGCACATAATAGCTTTGAACAGACAGAATTGGAGAGATCTTACCTCTGCCCTATGCGCTAACTTCAGCGTAAAAGGAAAATGAATAAATGAATCTCAGAAATGCAAATGAATAATTTGGTCGTAAAGCAACATCTAATTATCAATGAGAAATATTGCCTTTATTACCTGCTGTTAAATTTATGAATTTGCACTGATCACAATTTTAATGATCAGAAATTTCCTTAGCCCTGTGTAGTTTTATATTTTGACAAATGTAACCTTATCCATGATAATCCATGATACTTTCTTACATCATAAATTGCGTAACAACCTTCACTGCACGGTGATGAATAAATATAATTGCTAACTTGCAGTTTGTGTTAAGTTCACTCAATATTCTGTGCTTTCTATAAACAAATAAAGAGGTGCTAAAAACACTTAATATGACGAAATAACTACTAAGAGAAATAAAGATCAGGCAAATAAAATATTTTGGACACATTAAAAGACATGATACCTTATTGAAGACCTTACTTGAGGGTAAAGTCAAAGTGAAGCGAGCAAGAGGTAGGCAGAGATACAAGTGGGAGAGTAACATCACACGATGGATAGGTTACAGTATAGCAGAGTGCACAACCAAGACAAGAGACAGGTGATGTTGGAGATCCGTTGCAGTCAACCTTCGTTGCGGAGACGGCACTAAATGATGATGATGATAAACAAAAAAAATCACGTGGGTTTAAATTAACATCATTCATTCTTCAAATAAACTTTGCGCGTAATAATATTTAACAATTTACATTTCATTATGTACAAGCACAATTAATATTTAAGATATACACTATTTTTTAATGATTTTTATCAACGATGAAAATTAATGTCTTCATATTTTGCTGTAACTTTGCTCATCATAGTTACACGTTCTTCACTTAAACATTAATAACGTTTGTTGGAATAAATAGACAATTCTTCGCAAACTAAACGTATACTCACATTATATATATATATATATATATATATATATATATATACATGCACGCACGTAAGCACGCACGCACGCACTCACGCACGCACATACATACATACATACATACATACATACATACATACATACATACATACATACATACATACATACATACATACATACATACTCACACGCACACATATGAACGGTAAATTAATTAACTATATATACATGTCACAAAAGTCGTCTTTTATATTTTTTGGCAGCAATTTTCTGGCCATCCTGCACAATTTACGGATCAGACAAGACAAAGCTACTAATTTTCTTTCCTCCAATTTCAAATTCAGATCCACCTTTTCAAATCGATGTTACAGAAGTGATCATTAGTTGATTCTATATCTGTCTGGACAATGGGCTCTCACGATTGGCATGTGCCTTCACATTTCCTTGCATCGATAAGAATCGAAACTCTCCAGCTATGTACAGTTTATTCCATGCAAATATTGGTTAAACCACGCATGTAGAACTAAGAAATAAAGTTCAAACTATACTAGTATTACTTTTATATAACAATTAAAGTGTTTGACATTTGAAATATTTTGTTCTAAAAATTGTCAAAATATAATTTGTTCGTGCTTTTAGTGCTAAGTTAAAAAAAGTTATAAATTTTAATCTGGGGGGGGGGGGGGGGGGGGGGGGCGAGAGTGGGAAATTAACAGGAAAAATCTCTGAATTCTTGGTAGTTGTTGACAAAGTGTGGGGAAAGGTAATTCATTGGTAAGAAATTGACGTGATTTATGGACAGCCCAATATATATATATATATATATATATATATATATATATATATATATATATATATATATATATATATATATATATATATATATATATATATATATATATATATATATTGGATTTGGTAGAAGTCCTTTCCTTTAGGAAAGTAGAATAGGCCACTTAGCACCATACACTTAGGAATATACACTTAACGACATAAAAGCAACATCAGTGTTAGAGTGAAAATCAAACCGTATAACTCACTAGTGCTTTCTGTTGTGCTGTCTGGTTGTGAGAGTTGGACTCTTACTGCGGACATGGAGAGACGACTACAGCCTTTCGAATAAATGTTACAGATGAATTTCCTATAGAGAGCATAAGATAAATGTGTACGTAAGAAATAAAATAATGATTCATGCAGGTTTACAACAGCCATTGCTTTCAATAGTGAAACGACGAAAATTAGCTTGATTTAGACATGTATGCAGACATGATTCCTTCTCAAAAACCATACTGCAGGGAACCGTCGAAGGAGAAGAAGCACAGGAGGACAAATAAAGACATGGACATACAACATCAAGGAATGGACAGGACAAGATTTGTTCTCACTCATCCGCATCGCTGAAGATAAAAATTACTGGAGGACTCTCTAGACATGGGCACAATAGGCCGAATTGAGGCAAAAACATTGGGGCAGCTGCTCTGAACTGGAGAAGACTGGGAACTTCTTTCCAGCGAAAGGCCTGAAGATCTAGCAAGACTAAGAGATTCCTGAACGCAGAAGAAATAGAAGCTGGATGACTCTACTGAAGTATCTAAATGTGGTACCTCTACGACCCTGACAGGTTATGGGTTTATAGAAAATATACACTTAACACTATGCACTTAGCACTATACACTTAGTACTATAAACGTAGCCCTTTACATTTAGCACTATACATTTAGCACTATACACGTTACACTATACACTTAACACTATACACTTAACACTATAGACTTAGCACTATACACTTAGCACTATACACTTAGTACTATACACGTAGCACTATACACTTAGTACTATACACTTAGCACTATACACTTAGCACTCAACACTATACACTTAGCACTATACACTTAGCACTATACACGTAGCACTATACATTTAGCACTATATACTTAGCACTATAGACTTAGCACTCAACACTATAGACGTATCACTATATAGTTAGTACTATACATTTAATAAAACGTTGGTAAATATACCCTCCATCACCCCACCAAATGGTCCCTCCTTCCCGGAAATGTAATAAACACAAACCCTTTGAATATATTTTGGTAGGAAACTCCCCTCACTAAACCTCCTTAACAAAAGCATATCTACGGCACTATACGCAACGACCTCTGTATATCCTATTTCATTTACTCTCAAGCTACCAAAGATTTTATACAATACTGTCGATACAAGCGTAGCGATTTAGCGAGCCCCTCATTAATTCTAGCGTCTCCTATAATATATGATGTAGCTTTTTGCCCTGCATTTTTTTGGTGGTATTTTTTGCAGTATTTACGTCTAGTAGTTTGCTATTGTCTTCTGAACAGTCCGAATGTACAGTAGCTTGCAGCGATTAGAACCCGTTACCATGGCCGTCAGTGACGCTCTCTGTATATCGACACCACATAATTCGTCAACTATGATGATGATGATGATGTTCGTCCGTCGTGATCGACGATGACCAAAAACTCAACCATAATAATAATAACAATAAATAATAAAATAATAAAGTTAATAGTGCATTTTTAAATGACTAGCAAGTCCAATGCGCGCACAAAATGTTCTTTTACAGAATTGACAACAATAGAAGGTATCTGTGTGAGGTTGAGATGTTTTTTCTTTTCTACGTATCCGCTTCTGTCTTGCAGTTTCTTGTCTGAATTCTTCTGCCGCTAGTGCTCCCGTTCTAATGCTGTAACGCCATGCTGTTCTATCCTGAGCGAGGCTCTCCCAAGCGCCTACGTCAATGTTAAGATGTTTCAAGGATGACTTGAGCGTGTCTTTGAAACGCTTTTTCTGTCCACCAGCTTTTCGAAATCCTGCCTTGAGTTCTCCATAATATATTTGTTTTGGCAAACGCAAGTTCTCCATACGCACAAGATGGCCTGCCCAGCGTGCCTGCGCCTTCATAAGTATTGTGTGGATGCTTATTGAGGTTGATTTTTCCAAGACCTCGTAGTCTGGTACTTTGTCCCACCAATGGATGTTTAGTAATTTACGTAGGCAGGTAAGATGGAAATGATTTAACTTTCTTGCATGTCTAGCATACACTGTCCACGTTTCGCAGGCGTATAGTAAGGTTGGTATAACAGCAGCATGATATACTTGTAGTTTGGTGGTTGTTCTTATACCTCTTCTGTCCCATACATTTTTGCGTAATCTGCCAAATACAGCACTAGCTTTTGCCAGTCTATTGTTAATTTCCACATCAATGTTGACATCGCGAGAGAGAGTGCTTCCAAGGTAAGTAAAATTGTCGACTACCTGCAGTTTTTCCTGATTGACGATGATGGAAGTAGCAGTATGTTGGCTGTTTGATGTTGCTTGGTGCATGACTTCTGTTTTTTTGGTGTTAATAGTGAGACCAAAGTTGTTGCAGGCCTTTGAGAAGCGGTCTATGGTGCTCTGCATGTTTACGACAGAGTCAGCATACAATGCACAGTCGTCAGCATAAAGTAATTCTCTAACAGTACTAGATTTAGTTTTCGTGTTTGCTTTTAGACGACGTAAATTGAAAAGACCACCATCCGTTCTGTAATTCATCATTATGCCTGCTGTTTCATTACTATGGTAAAATATGGTAGTTCGTCAACTATACAGTCCTAGGGACGCCATTTGACTATTCCCGTGATTTTTATTAGCTGTCGACATAAATTATACACAAAGTAATCAATAAAAATCATACATAAAATCTAATAGCGCCATTTTTAAAATGATACAGATTAAGTCCACATGACTATTATTGAAGGGGCACTCGAGTTAGTTCAATTGTCTTTGTTTTATATTGCGCCTTAGTAATATTGTATGTACAGGTGTCACCTAGTGCCATTAATTAAGTCCGTATAAAATGGTGGATTCAAATCCCCCTCCTTGTTAGAAAATCTGAAATCTACTTTTAGCCAAAAAAGGGGGAACTCAGCCCCAGAGGCTAACGATTTTCCACAAATGGTCATCAAAAAATCTTACGACAATGAACGGTGGGCATGCCGAAACGGACAAATAATTTTTTTTTATGTACACCCCCTCCCCCCAAACGTACTACAGACAACAACTACACAGACTCTGAACATGTGTTATGGTGTTATGACAGACATGTAAATTCTTCCAGGACCAGAAATATTTAACATTATGCGTGTCATCAGGCACTGCAATAACTATTATTAGGTCTGCTTGTAAACATAAATAACAATAAAACAGAAACTTCATCTCCTGTATTCGTTCTCAAACTCCCACAGATTTTCAGAACTTAATCCGAAGAACGGAATGTGTTGTGTCTTGGTTTAAAGCTTGGCTGTAATATATGTTGCTTTTCGGCCTGACACATCCGACTTAAGCATGGCTTATGGGTGACTTATGGGATAGAACAGCCAAATTCACCCCAAAATCTTAGTAGTCGCCTCTTATGACGTGCATGGCAGGTTGTAGTATCACTATTCTTGGCTCCCCTTTCGGGTTCAGAAAACACGGATTTTAAACAGAAATAAGGTTGATTTATTTCCGGCATTTATTTCCACAGCCAATAGAAGCCTCCCCAGACTCCTTCGCAGGAAAACATACTGTAGCGACATTTTTATTTGAAATTTCCTTTTTGCTTTTAAAGTTGCTTCATAAATAACATGGAAAAGTGAATAATATAAATAAAAAGAACAAAGAGTGCAAAAGGGTTCTACTCTCTCGTGCGAACCCAGGTTAACAGAAAACAAAGATCATAAAAGGACCTCTTCGTCGTGCAACCTGGGAACATTCTCCATCGAAGCTTGAGGAAAGCAGTCTGGTTAACGCTTCATGCATCATGTTCGGATAGTGTAGCTTGAGAATAAAGAAACTTTGAGTGCTCACTACAGACTAGATCCTGAATTACACCTCTTGTTCTCCACACTGTCGCAGCTGAGTAAGACATTGTCTGGTCTGTACGGCGGGGATGTCATGTCTCAAGCTCACGAATATCGAGGATCGTGATCAAGTTTCTTTAGAAGTAAGGCTAGGCTATCCAACACAATGAGAGGCAGAAAATCGCTAGATCGCAGTATCGTGTGCAAATAGAATGGTGAAAACTCTATTTAGAGATTGTAACCAAAACAGTGTTCAGCTCGAGAACAAGCTATTTGTTACCTATCAAATCCGGGTTGTGATTTCTCGCTTGACACTACCACTCCTCCGGTCGACTCATCTGTAAATGAGTACCTGACGCATGAGCTAGGGGAGGTAAATACAGCAAGGAAGGGAACTGGCCACCTCACCTAATAGTTGTTGCGGCGTAGTACATGAAGAGTTATCTTCATCCCTGCGGCAGATGTCATGGGAACTACCTTTATCTTACCTATCAAAAGCACTTCGTGGATAAGTAGAAGCAGCAAATATCCTCTGGTGCTCTTAAATGTGTGTAGAACTGTCTTGGACGAGTCCAACTCAACTGCAGAGTGTTTTCTATACCGGAACCATTATCACTGACGAGAAATGGTTCAATACCCAAGGACACAGGGGATAATGCCTCTAAACGCACGAAATAAGTTAACTGGCAGCAGAACACCTCATGCGAAATAGACGTAGTCGACTCAAGCACAAAGCACTGATTACCGCCTCCTCGGAGTATGTGACACGATGACATGTTTTGGCCTGCAAAGTCCAAGGATTCAGTGGGTGATAAACTGTCACTGTATAGAATTTATATACATTCGTCGTCTGGTGACAGATACAAAGGGTCTCACAGGCTAGGGAAGCTCAGCCGTATTAAAAATCGGATGTGCTACGCCTAAATTGAGTAAAGTGAACGGTAGAACACTTACTGCACGCTCCCTAGCGGAAATCACACGATGCTTATTTAATAGAGAATAGAGAAGAAGAAAACGAAGATAGAAACACCGAGGATTTATTGTAAAAATCAGAAGGTAGTGTTTGAAGTTACCGTCCGTAGTAATTTGTGTAACTGCAGCAAAACCGAAACTCAACAGGAGAATTTAGGTCTCTGTATCATTAAAATGATTTTACCATCAAATAATTACACATATCTCTGTCATTAAAAGTTCGTTGCTGCTGAAGCTTGCTAGATTTATCCCTTCTCACACAGAACTCGTCTAGGCTTCTTCTCTGCAGTTATATATCAAGCGGTATGATCACCCGCCATGTCGTTCATCTTGGTTGATTTAATTGGTCGCTTTGTGAATACTTTCTGTCGTAAGGTAAAAGTCTGTTCCATGGAAGCAACCTGCCGTCGGGGATGAAGATAACGTTTCATGTACTAAGCCGCAGAAACTATTAGGTGTGGTGGCCAGTTTCTTTCCTTGCTGTCTTTACATCCCCTAACTCATGCATCAGGTACTCATTCATAGCTGAGTGAACTGGAGGAGTGCTTGTTTTAACTAAATTTTATATACAGTAGGGGTCTACAATTGAGGTATTTTTTACCTCCAATATTTATGGTAGCGCGTCATGATATAACCGAATTGGACTTTGTTGTCCGTTTTTTTGAAGGGCGCGCCTCTTTAAAAGAGTGGTAAACTCATTAACTTTCCTCTCTGATAGTCTCCCCCCACCTTTGAGCCGTGAAAGCCCAGGAATTCCTGATGTGTCTCTCAACCGACCCATCTGTATATATAATTATATCACCGTCCCTGGAATTCTCACTGAGCAGAGCGAGCACCTCCGACTCGACCACTGTGGGAAACCATTCCCTGCCCTCTATATTGAGTGTTATTACTCATTCGAAGGCTGTTGGGTAATCCGAGGGTGCCAGACTCCATTCGGCACCAGGTAGTACATACTCCAATCTGCAGACACTCTGTATAACGTCCTCTGCGCGACCCATCCACGACTTTCCTCTCTTTAGTCGACTGCCTTTCACTTTGATAATTTCTGGGTGTAGAGGGTGCTCTTTATCAGCGGTGATTTTTAGGTTTTTAGGTAGTCCCGCGCCCTGCACATTTGTATTATTTGCTCCGAAGTTGGGCAATCAAGTAGGTATCGCTAAGCCCAAGCCGACGTATCTCTCGTGCACCCCAAAATGATTCGCATTGCTTCATTTTGGATTCTATCCAATCTTTCTGTTTGAGTCTTACTCAGTGTCAGAATTGCCAGTGCGTACTCTACCACCGCCACCACCATCCATGATACAGCAGAAATAGCAGTCTCTGTTCACATTGAGCAGCAGCCATAACTTTCATCGCCGCAAGACCTTTATACGCCTTTACAATTATGTGGTCAACATGATCATTTAAACTCAGACTTCGGTCCAACATGACCCCCAAGTACTCCATTGTGCTGGTTCTCTCGAGGACATCCCCTCTCAAAGTAACCGATGGCGTGGACGTGTTCACTATCTGATTGTTTAGGGAAAACCATGTTATTGATGTCTTTGATGGATTAACAAAAGCTCCAGAATTACTGCACCATTCGGGGTGCAAAGGGAACGCACATTGCTCTTGGCGGACCCAGGGTTAGCAGATAACCAAGATCCCAAAAGTGCCTCCTCGTGGCGACCCTGGTAACAGAAATACAGCGGCTAATGCTGATTCTGGCTAAACCTTTTGGGGATCGTGTCCGTGAATGTGGAGGTAACAGATGGAATGAGATTTGACTGCAAAAAGACAGTTAATAACTCCGACACCACTGTGCCAACACATGCAGCAACACTGTCGACACACAGTGAAGCTAGAACGTCTGGTAGAAGCATTGGTGGGCGGCCAATGTAGTCGGTACGAAGCAGGCAGATGTTCAAATAAAAATAAAAGCACAATGAGTACACTGAGAAAGATGCACAGCGCTAGAGGGCAGCGTCATGTGTAAAAAGCATGGAAGACGGTTCGATGAAAATGGAACTAAAGCATTGTTTGCTCGAGACAAGCTTCTAGTTACCAGTGATCCCAGCTTGGGCCCAATTCTACTATCAAGTCTTTCCTATACCGGAAGCGTGCTCGCGGAGAGAAAAGGTTCAGTTCCCGATGGGCACAGGCATAGCAGTCCGAGGTGACAAGCACTGTTCAGCTCTAGAACAAAGCACAAGTTCCTAACGTTCCTAAATATGTGCACAGATTCAGACCTGGACGAGGGGCTCACGAAGTTGGTGAATAACGCTTCGGCCAAGAAGACGAACGAGCCCGAGCCCAACTCTTCTGTCAAGTTCTTCCTAAAACGGAACCAGGCTTGAGGACGAGAAAAGGTTTAGTACCCAATGAGCACGGGCAGAATACGTCTAATTACACGAGGCATGTTCACTGACTGCTGAACGCCTCGTGCAGGACAGACGTGAAAGATAAACAGTCTCGGCATAGTCAGTACGCATTCACCGTCTGGCGACAGATAGGAAGGCTGTCACAGGCTAGGGTAGCCCACCCGAATTTTCAAGGCATGCCGAAATCGGATGTGCTAGGCCTACAATGTGCATAACGGTGGCACAACGTAATCACGCTCCCGGCAGAAATCGCACGGATATCCGTGCTGGTTACAATGGAGCGAACGCAAAACAAACAAACAAACTGCACCATTCTCCTATGCGATCAAGCTCCCTCTGCAAATTTCTGGCAATTCTTTCTCTATCTCTGCCCTGCCTATATACCAAGATGTCATCAGCATAAGTCATGGTTCTCCCTGGTCCTGCAATCTGACAGCTTGTAATTTGAACTGCATACACATTGAATAGTACTGGGGACAGAGGTGACCCTTGTGGTAGTCCTGGATTTATGACTGTTATTGGCGAAGACCAACTCCCACACCTAAGAACAACCTGTCTCTGATAAAGTGCAGAGACAATCCACCTGACAACAAATGGACTTACTCGGAGTTGCAGCATTATGGTCATCAAGAAATCCAAAGGCACTCTGTTATAAGCATCCTCCAGGTCTATTGCAGCAGCGCATGTCTCCATTCGTTTGTCAAAACCTTCGAAAACGTCCTGCGCGAACACGGCGGCATTGTGCCAAGTCTGCTTACCTGGACGATAGCCTCCCAATATTGATGGTAGTCTATTATTCTTTTCTAGATGTAGGGACAATTTCCACGCCACAATCTTTTCTAACAACTTGCCGATCGTATTCTGCATGTTTATGAGTCTGAAACCCTGTATCTTAGCATGACTCTTGCCAGGCTTGGGTAGTGGGATCAAGTAACTATGCAATCAGTCCTCCTCTACTGTGCCGTTCGCTAGGCTCTTGTTGAACAACATTACCAGCTCCTTAATGTCTTCGTCTGACCTGCCTTTGCGATCATCGTACCTAATGCCGTCAGGTCCTGGCGCAGAGTTTCTTGATCTTTTCAGTACGGCTGTAATATCTTCAAAAGTAATTACATTATCGTTTTCCAATACTTGCTCCTTGCACATGTCTGTGACTGTTTTCATGATGTTATTGTAATTCCATAATTTCTCTGATTGATTTGGGCCTTGTAATGAGCCAGCAGTTCTGCACCCTTATTCTCATCTGTCTTCTGCCATACTAAGTCTGTGCTTTGAAAATTGGGGATTGTTATACGCTTCCTTGGGTCGTTCATTGATTTATGCAGGCGCCAGAACAGTTTTAATGACTTTTCTTTTACAATCTTTTACCCAGTGTTTGTGTCCACCCAGTGTTTGTGTCCACCCAGTAGTTGTGTCCACCCAGTGGTTGTGTCCACCCAGTGGTTGTGTCCACCCAGTGGTTGTGTCAAACGAGAAATCATAGCCGGATTTTTTTGTTGCTCTCTGGACGTGATTTCGACCCTGGCACGCTGTACCCGGGTGATAACAAGCAAGTTCACTATAAACTTTGTGTCGTAAGCCAATGAAATGTACGGAAGAAGTCGGATTAACTGCTTTGAGTGACACGGTGTGTGGTCAGCTTGCCGAATGACACATATTTCGGGAAAGGGTTGATTCAACCGACAATTGAGTGCGAAAAAGTTTGAATTTACACGTTTTACGGATTTCCGAGGGTTTCGTTTATAAGATCATCGGAACATGATTCATATTTGCTTTAATAGGTCATTGAGGTTATGGTGCATAGGCAGTGTTCTTTCTCGAATATTTAATACTGCATCTAAAGTATGTTGTACAAGTCACTTTTTATGAAAGTTTCTGTGGACAGTCACAACGGGTGAGGTTACTAATTATCCCAACACAACATGTATGAGTACTTTTAGCGCCCTGGCTAACGACGGTGCTACATGCCTTCTAACTGAATTAATTTAGACCAATTTATTTTATTTAAAAAAATTAATGTTGGGATTTGATTGGTTAATATTTACATACTTGGAGTCACATGCCAAAAATAGCCCAGACCAACCAATAGATGGCACGTAAATCGGAAACTAATTCATGTCTCCTATAACAAGTGGTCGGTAACGCATAGCGCTAAATTGCAACTTCTTATAATTAGCAAGAGAACATTATTTTTGCACACTTTCTCCATAAATAACTCGGAGAACTTGTCAGTTTTTCGGTTCAAGATTCACGACTACATGTTGCTTAGTGTACATAACTTTAAATTGGAAACACAACTGTGGCGATTCAAGAACCAAGGCTAGAAAGCAACGCGTGGAAAAAAATATAAGAATGGATTTATCGTTTCCTGATTTGGAGACAATCAATGGATAGAAGAAATAAGTAGAGACATGTCACGACCCTACGTCGTCCGAGGACAGGACACAACAAGCTGAACAAACACATACACGTGAGGAAACTGTTGCAACACGAATGTGCGCTTGTGGAACTGGTGAACCGACCTCTTTAGCATATCTTGCAGAGTTGTTCCCGGTATGAACAATTGAGAGAGCCGTATTGGCCCAGTGGCTCTACTCTACAAACAACGATCTATGGAACCAAAGAAGAACTTCAGACAACTGTAGAGTTTATCCAAAAGACTTGTCTGACGGTGTAGACATCAAATAGAGAATAAAAGAATGAAATAGACTATACAAAGTATTAATATATTTATATATACTTTTAGCATGCTGAATGTCTCACTAGACTAGTCACAGCTCATCAGAAGACCCCTAGTAGGTAACGCCTATGTCTTCGTCTTTGGAATTACGTTTTTAGCCTCTGTGAGTAGTAGGCTTCTTCACAAAGTGTTGCACATTGCAAAGAGTTGCAGTTTTCTTGATATGAAATAAAGCTCTGAAGACTTCCCAAACAATAAAAGCAAAATCAAAATGATGCAATGGCTCTATTGCTCTTATTAAAAAAATATTCACATAAACTATATACCCGTACATCAAGTATAAAATCCATATATTAGTAGATAAACTACAACAAATAAAACAGTATCAATATCTTGGACACATAGTCACAAATGATGGCAGATGTGAAACAGAAGTTAAAAGGAGAATAGGAATAGCTAAAAGTGCTTCAATGACATGAGGAAAACAGTAACATCTAAACAAATTACAAACAAGTTAAAAATGAGAATTATAAAATGCTACATCTATTCTATATTAATGTATGGCTCAGAAACATGGACACTAAACAAACAATTAGAAGACATAATTTATGTCTTGAGATGTGGGTATATAGAAGAATAGAGAGAACATCATGGAAAGAGAAGAAAACAAAAAGGTACTAAAAACACTTAACATGAAGAAAGAATTACTAAGAGAAATAAAGTCAGGCTAATAAAATATTTTGGACACATTAAAAGACATGACACCTTATTGAAGACCTTACTTGAGGGTAAAGTCAAAGGGAAGCGAGCAAGAGGTAGCAAGAGATACAAGTGGGATAATAACATTACAAGATTGACAGGTTACAATCTATCAGAGTCCACCACAAAACAAGAGAAAGGGAATGTTGGAGGTCTGTTGCAGTCAACCTTCGTTGCGGAGAAGACACTTGATGATGATGATGATTCGTAAACAATTTTGTTATAAGCACAAACAAAACAGCGACGAAACTAGACATTTGGCGTTAATGGCAAGTAATGAATCCGGAGCCCCTCTTCAATAAACTAAATTCATTTCGGTTGTGTCACTCACATCCACGACCGCTGCCCCATTTGCATTTGCTTATTTTCGTCATGAACACTAAAGTCAAACGGTGAAAAATACGGTTAATTCTGAAACAGCGGTGTTTATTATTCCTCACAGACACATGCCAATCTAATTTATTCACATATTCATTGTTCTGCAGTCGCTAACGGATATGGGACACAGCTTAGTCATCATTGCAGTTATAATGTATGCATTATGAAATCATCTCAACCTGTCCAAATTGTGAATCAACATCCTGATGGAGCTTTTCAGAAAACATGCAATATCCTGAAAAGACACGCAAAATGTCAAGGTCAGGCGTGCCGAATTAAGCAGCTCTAAAAATTTCTGCAAATCGGCCGATACAAAAACACAACCGTGTAGGAGGAACATAGCGCTTACATTAATCCTGTAATTTTAAACACGGCGTTTTTTTTTTAGCCACACTCTTCTTAGTCTTCCATTTGTTGGGGATTTAAAAAAATATAGATGTTCCATTCAAGACACACCACGGTATGGACGAGTCTCTCATTAATTATGCAGTCATGTGGACTATTGAAATCATCATTCAAAAGTGGCGCTGATTCCCCCCCTCCCCCCCCCCCCCACAATTTTCTTCAGCTATTATTCTCAAGCTATACTATGAATTTGAACTGATATGTACTAATGGTAAATGTTTGTGGCTCTGGTGGAATTTACATATTTGTGCAGTGTGTGTGTGTGTGTGTGTGATGTTGTTGTCTGCGTGTCGATCGACTGGTCCACATTCATAGTAACTTGAGAATATACACGATGGAAGTCTTGATTAAAATTGCATCTTTTCTATGGATGAGGTGTCGTCGAAGACGGAAAACGTGTTGACCAAAGTTGCGAGGCGAGTGGGTGCCTCTGAACGAATTTAATTCAAATCCCGTTTGCTGTATTATAATGTATCCTGACTACCACACTGTAAGCTTCTAAGTTCTGTCCAGATTTTCTAATGTCATGTTCAGAAGTTCTTTGATATCCTGTGTCCATCATAGCCTTGGTATCCCTCTTGTTCTCTTTCCCAGAACTTTTCCCTCTATGATTAATCTTTTTAATCCATTGTATCTTTTTATATTTCCAAAATAAGTTAATTTGTATTTGTGTAATAGTTGTGAGTAGTCAGTCTACTTCCATGTTCATATTTGTCCGGACATCTGTGTTGTTCGTCCTTTTATTCATGATAATTTCAGGATTTTTCTATAATACTTAATTTCAAATTTTGATATGCTCTTTTCCATTGTTGTAGTCATTGCACATGTATAAAAACCATATGTTGCCATTGCTAAAATATAGCTTTTTATTAGTTGTAACTATGTTGTTCTGATGCCCTTTGCCATAGATGTTTCATCGTGTTATGTTTTTTATGTATTGTGGTTGCTGATCTCTTTCTGATCTCTGCTGGCAATCTCTAATTGTGTTGATGGTGACCTGTGCTATTGAGATATTCAAAGCTGCTGACATTTTCTAGTTGTGTTTTGTCAATAACCGCTGTAGATGTGAGTTCATTTCTTTGATATCCAATTTCTGTGTTTGCTTTGCATTGAGTACGAGATTGTGTGTCTCTCCATAATGTTTGACTGACATAATTATATGTTCTAAACACGTGGAGTACACATTTCTGGAACTCATAGCATCCGATATTAAGAGGTTGAAATTGTTCATAATATGGGTCTTCCAGTAAATGCTTTTCGCTTGATGCTTTCTGCGTATATGTTTAACAGTGAAAGAATGCATCCTTGTCTGACTCCTTTTTGGATCTCCAACCAGTTAGATGTCTCCCCCTTGAGACGAACAGAAGCTTGTTGATCATGATAAAGCATCTTAATGAGCGCTTTATGGAAAACCACGTTTCCCACTATTTTCCATAATTTCTGATGTGTTACGAAAAGAAAATTGTGTTTTTTTGGGGTAATAATTACATTTAGCTGTTTGCCATTGATTTCTGAACGGTTCGGATGCATTATCGCCAGCGGCAGGATTTGATCATATCATAGAACAAGAAACAATTCAGGTTATTGTTAGTCTATCAGCGTCAATAGTTTCTGGCCACCAATATTTAGTGAACACCGTTCTAAGATACTGGTACATCATAGTGTAAAACACAACTCTAAGCAGTTTTATGACAAAATTATAAGAAATATTTTCCCAAAAAGTCTTTAATTTTTTCTAAAGGAAAAAAAAACCACACGCGCGCATGCACGCGCGCACACACCTCCAACCACTGTCAAGATCGTCTTTACAGCCTTGACTTCAAATACTTTACTAAAGTCTCTATTCTGTGTGCTACTGGATTAAATACTGGTAGCCAATCCTATTCAGGACGTAAGCGACGAACCAAGATTTGTTTACATATGTAGGCCTATTATTATTTTGTGGTACATAACTAAAAATGGTAGCCTAAACTTTATGAATTATGAGAAAACATAGAAAATAGTTGAACGTGACAGCTGCATAACTAAAAAAAGTACCACGGATGTTTCTGCAGAATACATTTGTAATATATTTATAATACATTTTTCCTGAAGAAGTCGGACTACCAATATCAGTCGTATGAATGGATATTGTATTAACAGTGAACTGAACACCATCTACTCGTCAATATATCCCCATCGAGGGCAGTACCGTGAAGTGGTGATGGGGCGTAGTTAGGCCATCAGGGGCTGGAAACTAAGACTGGTCGGGCAGTCCCACTAGAGTAGGACCACAGTCCTGCTCAAGTAAGCAATGTGCTGAAGACGGAGGCAACCGGCTAAAATTCGCACAATTAATCAGGATGCCCCGCACAAAATACAATGGGTCTATATCTCATAATAGTTATGATGCCTGCCCTGTGGCGGATTTTCAGGCAGGGGTGGTGCCGGGCCCTATACCTCGAAAGGGCCCAACCTCAATTACTGGAAGTCCTGGAACCAGGAGGCAAGTGAGTAGAGCTACTGACCAAAACAAACCAACAACCAATATAAATAATGCACTGGAATACTGAGGGTGTCAACAGCAAAATAGATGGATACAGTAAAAATTGGAGTTGGAAATATCTTGTGTGAAGAACAAGTTAATGTATGCTATATTCAAGAAACACACCTCAGCAGCAATATAGCCTTTAAAACCAGAGGCTACCATTGCTACCGATCAGACCGAAAGGACAGAAGAAAGGGTGGAATTCTGACACTTGTTAATAACAATATCACTGCATGTCAGGTGGAAGCGTATATCGAGGGAGCAGAATACCAGATGCTCCACCTAAAGACAGACAGTACATAATTCCATCTCCTGAACAACTACTGCCCAAGTGATAGACCATTGGCACAAGACACAATCCCAGAAAAAGAGAGACTTATGGTGTGTGGTGACTTTAACTGCCACTCTCAGAGCTGGGGCTATGTCCACATGGACAAGAGACCAGTGGAACTTGAGAGCTGGCAGGATGAAAATAATCTCATACATATTAACCAGCCAGCAGACTCACCAACCTTCTACTCGAGAACATGGCACATCACCTCCACACCATACCTGGCATTCCACTCGTAGAAGAAATCTTTCCTGCCCAGGAGGTTTTTGTTGTCTTTGAGATTTGGGTAGGTAATATATTTCTAGATTTATCTTTCAGTGTTAACCATGACCCTTATGTTGGGCCGTCTCTTTATTCAGATTTAAACATTATTTTTAAACTGTGTGCATTGCCGTTCTTGTCTTACTCCCTTCTTGTCTAGTCCTCCTGTAGTGTTATTAACGTGGGAACACTAAAAATGATTGCCTACTGGGTAGAATAGGCTTATCATCCGATAAGCCAAAGGAATCATTAACACACAGAAGGGGTTTACCTAAAAAAAAGTATTTTCTTTGTTCGTGTGTGTCGTTTCTTCCTGTTTGTGATATTTTTAGCGACGTTTCTCTGAAAAATGTGCTAAAAAGAATTGGTGGGTGGTTTACCCGCTATTTAGCATGCTTCCTAGTACTAAATATCATGTTTTTATTTCTTCAGAGTGAACCATGCACATCCCCGCCGTTAACCAAAGTACTATTTTATCTGTGGGATTGGCACGCACACACTTCAATATCTGCGCGGGAGGGGGGGGGGGGAGGGGGAGATCAAATATCTATGGGTCTATCCTGAGTGCAATTATCTTGGTTCATTATAATCATAAGGTACACTGCCGACTGGCGTTGGCGACCATGGAGCTCTACAAATCTCTGTCTAGTATCTTGTATCATTATAGTTGTTGACTCTTTGGCATGCCAAGATGTTAAACTATCTACCGTATATTATATTCTCTCTGTCGTTCTGGACCTCTGTTGTCGTCAATGTTTCTTGTAGCAAATATATTCTCCAGACTTTTCTGTCTCATAACCTGTCCAAAGAAATATAGATAATCTCTTTCTGATGTTATAGCTCATAACATATGAAAATCAAAATACATCAGGTGGAAATCACTTTGATGTCTTCTTTCTTATTGCGAAACTTACAAGGTATTCAAATCCGCGTTTATTCCATTTAATATTTAAATAAATCATTGTTGTAAGAAATCTCCCATGCAAATCCCAGATAATGATGTTATTGAAGGGAGAATAGGTTGCTCGAGTTGCATATTGTATAATGTAATTATTCAAGAGATAAAACGTACACGTTAACCATTTCTTTCTTGTAGGGAACTATTGTACAGAGATCTATTCTATTCTATTCTATTCTATTCTATTCTATTCTATTCTATTCTATTCTATTCTATTCTATTCTATTCTATTCTATTCTATTCTATTCTTCGTCTTCTGCGTTCGTTCTCAAACTCCTGCAGATTAGCAGGATGTACTCCGGAGAACGGAATGCGCTGTGCCATGGTTTACAGCATTGCTGCGATATCTGCGCCTTCAGCCTGACACATCCGACTTCAGCATGGCTTTGGGTCACTGACCCAAATGGGATGGGACAGCCAACTCCATCCCATAACCTCCTTAGTCGCCTTTTACGACATGCGTGGAAGGTAAACAGTGTTGCAATTCTGTGCTCCCCTTTCGGGCCCGGGCAACACACGGGCTATTCTATTATATTCTATTCTATTCTATTCTATTCTATTCTATTCTATTCTATTCTATTCTATTCTAATGTGCTCTGTCTGGTCTATGTTGTATTCTATTCTATTCTGTTGTGAATAATTCTGTTTTAAAAATTTTTTATTTAATCCTACACTATTATACCTTACCTTACACCTCCCTTTCTTACCATTTTCGATTGCAAGGTACCTATTCTGTTCTATTCTATTCTATTCTATTCTATTCTATTCTATTCTATTCTATTCTATTCTATTCTATTCTATTCTATTCTGCTGAAAACAACCCTGTTCTTTTTTGTTTTATTTTATTTTCCACACACACTACTCTACTTCCTTTCTCTTTCCGACCGGTTTCTATCTGAGTACCATATGTGAAAGCAGGTTTACAGTGCGATGATGAATTTCTAAACTATAACACTATGCAGAAGACCTGGGTCGTGATGATGATAGTGACAGAACCCCCAAGTGACTATTAACTGTCAACTATTGTTTCATATTACGGGTGATAGTTTACCTTTCTTTCATGTTGGTGTTTCTCTGGCATTCTTCTTGATGGAGATATTTGTTTCTCACTATTCTATTAGCATATTGTAGAACTAAATCAACCGTCTTGCATTCTAATAGTCGTGTGGTATACTAAGAAAAATTCAATACATAGATGGAAGACATATCTGATTACTGGCATAACGGATGATCTAAGATGTCTTTCTGAGAAAATGAATTTCAGAATTCAAAAAATTATTGACTATTTTAGACAAAGAATATCTTCTTCTTGATTAGAAACTAGCTTCACAGCTCGCGGGGCAATCCCATAAATGCTCCGCCATCCGTTCCAGCAGCCATCCCAGTGTATGTAGACTCCCGTTCAGGCGTTTATTTTGTGATCTTTGGGACTTTCCAAAAAGTTCGGGACTTTCCATTCTCTGTATCTGTACCAATAAGTCGGCTCTCACGTTTCCTTTGACCCCAACATGACCAGGGCAGTATATTCATGTAATGCTCTGGACAATTGAGTTGTTCAATAAGTCCCACCATTATTTTCTCAGCAGGAACTTTTCTATCTTGCGCAGCATGCTTTGAGAGTCTGTGAGTATTACCGAGTGTGTTGATGTATCAGCTATAAGGTCTGTGATACATACTCTGATACAAAGAATATCAGGCTGTGTTAATGAATTTATTTAACGCTTATGCTAGTTTTTTTAACATAAGAAAATATCATTGGTTACTTGAAATAGATGAATGCGACACGTTTCGTGGTTGTTTATTTTAGGGAATTTTGCTAACAATAAAACGGTTGTTTAAGTTAGAGAATCTTGCGTACAATACGTCGTTTGTTTGCGTTAGAGGAACTTTCCTTTTTTAGAAGAAAGAAGCTGTTTATGTTAAGGGAAGTACTTATATGTGGAGATTTGTGTATATTGGAGATATAATTGTTGCGAGAGGCATTATTTATACTAGTGGTTCTCCAAATAGACTTTATGACACCTCCCACGAATGCTATCGGGAGGGTCATGGAGAACAAATGTGAACTCGTGGAGGGTGGGCACATACCACTTTAGGGGGCCACAGAAATGGATTTTGTAAACGATATTTTATGAGATAAATGGTAACAGTTTCTGAAAAAAAGTCATAAAGCTTTTTTAGACCTCATAAGAGTCACATAATGATTATCCAAAATAAAAAAAAAAGCTACAGGTAATAATGGACTGATAGCCACAGTTCTATGATAACCAAATGATTTCTGTAACAAAATACATTACATGGTAGATATACATCCTCCTTGAAGGTCAGTCTAATATCGATGTTGTTTCTTGATTAGTAATCAGAATCACGACGCTGGTGGTATTCCAATAAATTCTTGCAATGCCATCACCCATCTAGCTGTAATGATGTATAAGGTCATTGTTCCAGTCAGTTGGTTGGGATTTGTTCGGATTTTTTCAGAGAGGATGTACGTCTTCTTTCCTCTCACTTTGTTACCCCTATTTCTGTCATTCTAAGAACATGCTTATGTATCTTTCAGCCTCCAATCACTATGTAGTACATCTATAACTGCGCCAATGAACTCATCTGTCTTCTTATTACTGACCGTCTATGACATTACCCTCTAATACATCGGCTCTATCGTTGCTTCTCACTTCTTCATGACCCGCACATTGGATGCATGTGATGCTTTGGGTTTTGTTGAGAATAGTGACACACTCTTTTCTAATAACGCACTTATATATTTTGCGTAGTATCCTCACATATTGATGTTCTTCTGCCTTCTTTTGCGTTCGTTCTCAAACTCCTGCATATTATCAGGATGTAGTCTTCTTCTTCTTCTTTCGTTCACTTGAAACATGTCTATATCTGCAATTCTGTCTCCTTAATAAAACTCACTGTCTTTTGTAGTTCATACAGTGTCCCATAGAGCTTTGATTCCAGTGTTGTTTCCTCTGGCCAATATGTCTGCCTCAGAGTTTCATGCTCAGAACACTCTTGAAGTATATGTTTGGCACTCTGTACTGCCTGTCCACATGTACACATGGCCGTGTTGCCAATCTTGAACTTTGTATACATGTGACTGCGGAGTCGGTTGTGTCCTGTTCTGAGACGTAGAATTATAACTTGTTCTGATCTGTTCATAATGTGATAGTCATCTTGTGTTGGTGTTTGTGGCTTTCTTATTGACTTGATCATCTGTTTTTTCTGATGGAAGGTGATTGGTATATCTGGTTGATCTTCGGCAGCACCTTCCTTAGCCAGTTGGTCTGCTGTTTCATTTCCTGGTATTCCACAGTGAGAGGGTATCCACTGCATGGTTACCCTATACTGGTAAGACAATTCGCTAAGTAGTTTTTTCAAGTCTGTTAGTTTTCCAGACTGGAGAGCTTGAAGCACTGACCTTGCATCTGTCAGGAATACCACAGGCTGTAGGTCAGAGTTGGAGTTCAGCAGTTTTTTAGCTGCCACAGTAATTGCCTGGATTTCTGCATCATAATTATTGCAGAATTTTCCTGTCGGTGTTCTGATTGTATCTCTAGGCTTGTGTGGATATTCTATATATACACCTGCACCTCCATTCCTCACAGCATTCTGTGCTGACCCATCTGTGTATACTCTGACCCATATATCTTGTGGATATTCCTCGTCCAGGAAACTGAGGGTGACTGTCCTCCGCTGCACACTGTTCTGTTCGTCCTCGCTTAGTATTCCTTTCACATGGGTCTGAATGTATATTGGCATTCCATGCCTTTCACTCCATGGGGTTTGTTCTGGTACAGACCTTAAGGGGCTGTCAACTTCAGGTAGGTCTGTAAGTTGTCTACGGAGTCGTTTAGCTTGATGGATAAAGCTGCTTCTTTTCAGTCGCCCCATTGCTAGGTTTTGGAATCTTTCCTTCATTGGATGACTTGGCATACACTGAAACTTTTCCGCTTGAATTAGTACTTTTGTGTCTCTGCGTTCGCCAAGTGTTTGCATTCTTCCCATTTTCTGCATCTCTGCTATGGGTGTTGATTTCATTGCTCCCAACATTATTCTAAGTGCCTGGTTTTGCACTTTATCTAGATCTTGTAATGTGGTGTTTGATGCAGGACACCACGCAGCTGAACCATATTCCAGGTGTGGTCTTATGCCTTGCTGGTAAACTTTACTGAGTATATTCCCACTGGCTCCCCATGTCGTTCCACTTAGTTTTCTCAGGATAGCTAACTTCCTCCTGGCTTTTGTTGTTGCTTTGTTTATGTGCTGCTTCCATGTCAGCTTATCATCAAAAGTAACTCCGAGGTATGTTGGTTGTTTGTCTTCTTTCAAGAGCTCTCTGTCTATCTTGATATGACCGGCTTTTTGTTTTGGTGAGAGGGTAAAGAGTGTAGTGCTGCACTTATCTGTGTTAATGCTGACACACCATCTATTTGCCCATAAGGTTAGGGCATCGATAGCTCTTTGTATTTGTTTAGTGGCCACTGTCGCATGTTCTTCCGTGCACCAGATCACCAGGTCGTCAGCATACATTGCCACTTTGATCCCGTGTGGTAGTTCAGCAACTAGGTCATTGATGTAAACCAAGAAAAGTGTGGGTGACAGGACTCCTCCCTGGGGGACTCCATGACGCAGTAGGACTTTCTTGCTTTTGCGACCATCTAATTGTACCCTGGCTCTTCTATTATGCAGGTATGCTTTTACCCATTTGTACATTCTTGAGCTAACCCTGCAATTTCGCAATTTCTTTAGGAGCCCTTCTTTCCAGACCTTATCAAATGCTTTCCTAAGGTCTATCCATGCTGCTAGTACCAGTTTCTTATCTTGGAAGGCATCCTCAATCTCTTGGGAGAGGTTTCAGTAGAGTAGCACTGTCTGAAACCTGCTTGCTGTGATACCAGAAGGTTTTCACTTTCAAGGTACCACTGCATCCTAAGATTGATAATGCGTTCCATTGTTTTGCATAGACAGCTTGTGAGGCTGATGGGCCTGTAGTTGGAGACTGTGTTGCCATCTTTTCCTGATTTGAGGAGAGGTATCATTATTGCTTCTCTCCATGCCTGTGGTACATTACCTGTGGACCAGCTTGTGTTAAAGATTTGCAGCAGCTTTGCTCTTGCTGCAATTCCCAGGTTTCTAATCATTTCATTGGACACTCCATCAGCTCCAGGGGACTTTTTCATTTTCAATTTGGATATTGCATGCTCCAGTTCTCTCATTGTGATTGGTGCCTCCATGACTTCAGGTATAGGTTCGTCTTGTCCAATGTTTTGCTGGTTCGCTCGAACCTCCTGTTGTTTGTCTGGGCTGACTTTGACGTTATTGTCTTCTGCAAAGGAATCTGCAAAGTAATCAGCTGCATGTTTACCTGTTAAAATATTTTTATCTTTATAAAGTGTGATCCTGGTATTTCTCCCTGTACCTTCATCATTTAGTTGTTTTACAAGTTTCCATAATTTCCTAGTATCTCTTTCTAGGATCAGCGACTCTGTTTTTTCTTTCCAGCTGTTCCGTCTGGCTTGTAACTTGGCTCTTTGAAATTTAGCCTTTGTTTGCTGATATTTGTTGTGATGTTCTTGGCTAGGTCTGTTCTCAGCCTGCTTTCTAGATGTTTCCATCTCATTTTGCAGCTTTTCCAGTTCATCATTCCAGTAGGGTTTGTAGTTTTTGCGTGCCCCCCTGGGTATGGTTTTACTAGCAGCATGTAGTATACATCTATTAAATTCACTCACTGCTCTATTGATGTCTTTGTCCAAGTTCATGTCCTTAGCTAGAACACTGGTTAAATGCTGGTACATTTTCCAGTCTGCCCTCTTATAGTTCCACCTAGTGAGCGTGCTGCTGTCCTTGGTATATTCATTGTGAATTTCCAGAAATACTGGTCTGTGGTCACTACCCCCAAGCTGCTTTCCAACGACACGTGTGATGTTCCATTCCAGGCCTGGTGAGTAGAATGCCAGGTCTGGTGTAGAGGTGGTGTGCCATGCTCTCGAGTAGAAGGTTGGTGAGTCAGCTGGCTGGTTAATAAGAATGAGATTATTTTCATCCTGCCAGCTCTCAAGTTCCTCACCTCTCTTGTCGATATGATCGTAGCCCCAGCTCTGAGAGTGGCTGTTGAAGTCACCACACACCATAAGCCTTTCTTTATCTGGAATTGTGTCTAGTGCCAATGGTTTATCATTTGGGCAGTAGTAGTTCAGGAGATGGAATTCTGCACTGTCTGTTTTTAGGTGGAGCATCTGGTATTCTGCCCCGTCCATGTATACTTCCAGCTGACATGCGCTGATATTGTTTTTAACTAGTGTCAGAATTCCACCCTTTCGCCTGTCTTTTCGGTCAGATCGGTAGCACTGGTAGCCTCTGATTTTGAAGGCTATGTCGCTGCTGAGGTGTGTTTCTTGGATACAGCAAATATTAACTTGTTCTTCACTGAGGACATTTTCAAGTTCCAGTTTTTTGCTGTATCCATCTCTTTTACTGTTGACACCCTCAGCATTCCAGTGCATTATTTTTATTGGTCGTTTGTTTGTTTGGCCAGTAGCTCTATTCCCTTGCCTCCTGGCTCCTCGGGGCAATTGAGAAGGACTTCCAGTAACTGAGGTTGGGCCCTTTCGAGGTATAGGTCCCGGCACCGTCCCTGCCTGAACGTCCGCCACAGGGCAGGCACCATAACATTTATTAGATGCAGACATGTTTCCATTGTGTTTTATGCGTGGCAACCTGATTATCTGTGCGCCTTTTGGCTGGTTGCCTCCGTCTTCAGCACTCTGCTTACTTGGGCCGGACTATGGTCCTGCTCGAGTGGGAGTGCCCGACCAGTCTTAGTTTCCAGCCTCTGATGGCTGAACTAAGCCCCATCACCACTTCAAGGTTCTGGCCTCGATGGGGAGGATGTAGTCTAAAATACGTACTGCATCTTGGTTGCGAAATTTGATCCATTCGGCTTGACACATCCGACTTCGACATGATGACCTCTTGGTCATATTGAGCTCAAACTTCAACATGACTTCTTAGTCACTTTGAGCTTCTATGGGATGGGGCAGCCAACTCCAGCCCAAATTTCCTTAATTGTCTCATACGACATGTATGACAGGTGACAGTTTAATGAAACTTTGTTTCACTTTTGAATTACACATAGGAATTTGCGATATACAAAGTGGTGTATTTATCAATGTTATTTTCTCGCTCGTGATTTCTTTAAACAATCTTAGCAATTATTCAATCTTCCTGCCTCCTTTATTTAAATATACAAATTAAACTTACTTTACACACGTAAACAAATTATTGAAGAGACAGTATAATATAAACACCCAATAAATATTGCTTTTATAGAATAAGAGAACGCTTTCGACCGAATAAATAGAGAACTACTCTGAAATAATCTCTAAAATTGTTGAATAAAAAGTCCAATATTAGACAAAGTAAGAGCCATATACAAAGATGGTGAAAGTGAAATTAAAACAAGTGGTGGACTTACAAAAAAACTTATCACCAGTGTTGTTTATTATTTATATAGATAATATTACTAAAACAGTAAAAACACGACCTGGCGCTGACCAGCCAAAAGACTTTACTAAACTAATCTTTATTAAACAAGTTCAAAATACGTACACAAGTTCAAATAAAGAGCTGCAAGAGCACATAAACCTTCACATAATCACAACATGAAAATCAATACATAAAAATAAGGTAATTGATCAGCTACTGAAACAGGTGTAAGAGTTTAAATATCTTGGGAGAATTTGTACACCAAATGGAAGGATGGACAGGGAGATTGAGACACGAATTTAAAAGGTCAACTATGAACATTATGAACTTACTCAAATATTGAAACACAAATATATACATATGTTACACAAAAGAAAATAATAATAAATTCAATCGTTATGTCAATAGTGTGTTATAAATGTCAGACATGGACACTAATTTAAAGCACTCGAGAGAAAACTATCCATCCATCCATTCATCCATCCAACTACCTACCTACCCAATCTATCTATTCATCCATCCATTCATTCGTACATCCGTCGGTCTGTCTGTCTATCTACCTTTCTTTCTATCTATCTGTCTATCTATCTGTCTATCTATATGTCTGTCTATCTGTCTATCTATCTGTCTATCTGTCTGTCTATCTTTCTGTCTATCTGTTTGGCTGTCTTCTATTTATTTGTATATCTATTACCATCAACGCTCTCAGCTATATGCTCCTATCTCACAATGTGGTCAAGCCAGCTTAACCTTTTGAATAATCATACGCCAATATTTTGAGAAAAAAATCGGGAGACATTTGTTTTGAACTATTGGTAATAGATTCATCAAATTGCGGATGCACTAAGACATCCACATTCTTGAATCGAATGTCACACAGACACTGTTAACAGCACATAGTGTTGCTCTAACGATGGTAGCTGTCAACAATTTAATTGACTAATTGACAGTGAATAACTACTGTTGCCGGAAAGAACAGTAGTTGACAACTAGTAGCAACTATTTTGATAGAACATCTGCCGAGACTTGCGCTATATCTAACCAATACCCGTGTACTTCTAATGGACACAAATTATACTTGTTCTCTTTATGTTGTCATCGCGTGAAAACTATAGAATGATTCAGATCGGAAGAGCTCTAAAACTATACAAGATGCCAGGAACGAAAATATAAATCAATACGCCCTTGAAATGGTCATTAACCGGGACTACATTACCATCTTCACTGAGAGAGAAAATAGAACATGATTTTCTTTAAAGGCGAGATAATCGGTGTCTCTGAATCTTTGCCCCGAATCTGATAATAAGAACTAGGGATGTGATTTTGGGCCTTCAATCTCCTCTAAATCGCTGCCTAAGGTCACTACAACACAATTCTTGCTGTCATAGCAATAATTTAAACCGGCATTCAACTGAGTGTCCTCCCTTGAATCTCAATTTTTAAAAAATAATAAAAATGATGTTTAGATATGAAATCTTTACTTGTACGGTTTATAAAATGATGTAAACAGAAATACGTTCGCTATTAAAAAACAGACACGTAAGAAATTATAGAAAAACAAACATAAATCACAACTAGATGAACACAATCAATATATAAAAATAGATATAGGTCGTCCCATGTACTCTGTCAGTACAGTTCGCTTGCCGTCTCCGCAGCGCCGAAACTAGACAGGGGTTACAGGATTGCCGACAGTGATTGATGCGCCAAAATGTATACACAGGAACGCCACAATAGAACACTTGTTTTGACACAAACTTCTTCCTGGATTGTTGGTACCATTTAAATCTTCTGTTGACTATCCTTTTCATTTTCTTGCAAACACAACTAGTTATTCTAAAAAAATCTCCTCAATTATCATCATCATCAACGTGAATGTCAATTGCATCAACACCATAATAATAGTTGTCATCATTACTCTAACGTCGCCTCATCGTCGTCGTCTTTGCCAATACTTGATATTTGATCGGAAACTAACATCATGTCACAAGAACAATCCCATAAGAGCTTCGCTCTCCGTTCCAGCAGCCATCAGAGTATAAAAACTCAATGTCTCAGTTAGAGTTTTATTATATGATCTACCTATTTTTCAGAAACGGCAAACTTTCTATACTGACACCTGCTCACTTCCTCACTTTCTTACACATAGTCAATTCCTTTCATCTGGTCATTCACATTTGTGTCGATCTTCGTATATTTATTTAACATCTTCAAAATCGTATTCTTCACTCTGTACTAAATCTATGGCTCTCATTATTAGATTTACATTATCTATTGTCAATAGGTAAATCCAGTATTATAGTAATGAAGTGTTGCTAAACACACACATATAAAAACACACACATCCACGTTTCAACCAAAAGGTCTTTATCGGGACATAAATTAAAACAAAATTAAAACATACAACAGAAAACGGACATTAAGGATATGGACGTTCATATTGGCAATCTACATTACACATGCCAATATGAACGTCCATATCAGTACTGTCCCTTTTCTGCAGTATATTATTATTTTGTTTTAAGATTTGTCTTGATAAATGCCTTTTGGTAAAAACGTGGATTTGTGTGTTTTAATGTGTGTCTTTGGTGATTAGAAAAACTTCATTACCCTATTCTGGACTTACGTGTGGGATATCAGTTTTGTGCAGTAGTACCTATTAGTACCTATTTTCAATACTTTGTCATTAACCACAACGTTGCCCGTCAATGAGTGTACTATTTCATTGCTTCTGGATCCTGCATGGCCAGGGCAATATATCCATGTAACACTTTGGACAACCGAGGTACTCAGTCAAGTGATAAACTGTTTCTTAACATGCACCTTACCGTACGTAATGTGATTTTGGAGTATGAGAGTATTACCATGTGAGTTAATATTTAAGTCACAAACCAAATTGAATGTCGACGTCTCCGCTTCTATTGTCATATTCATGCTCAATGTTGCACTGGAGTAGGCAGACATCTTAAACACCTCCATGCCATTCTTGTAGGAAAAAAACCCCACATCCACACTCTGTAAATACTGCCAGGATCCACGGCCATCCTCATTACTAATTATGATATCAATGAAATAATAATGATTAAAATTATTATCATGTCAGTCTTATAATATTATTCTCTGCACCTAGAACTCTCCTTTCCTTTACACCCCCTTCTGTCGTTAAGAACGAAGCTCTTAAACGAATATCAGAAGTGGTAAAGGAATTGCTCAACCTAGAGTCATTCTAAGACATTGATCCTAAACTAGAAGTCTCACCGACCGGATATTTCTTTAACACAATGTGGTAAGCACTCAATTTGGCCACCGGACTGCCAACCCAATTACCCTGTAAGACGCTGTAAGATCGCAAGACCAATTGTCCTCTGATTCTGCGGATAATGTCGACCATTAGGGGACCTCCAGCCGCAACGAAGCCAATCTTCGTTCGAAAACGAATGTCAACGGCTGTTTTCATCAACTTTCATACTATTCGTTTCCTTCACTAAAAGATGTCTTCATTTTAATAGCTTCCATATCTAATTTTTGTATCTTGAAATTTAATATTTCTGTCACAATTTACGTCAATGATCACACATTCTATGCAATTTACAAGTTTTTCAACAGGCAACGTTCACAATTTCTTTTGTGAACATATTGACAGAATTTCACTCTAAAGGTGAAATGCATTTCAAATACTACTTGTATATAATTTTGTTATTATTTGAAGTTCTTGCAGAATGAAATGCGATTATGTTTCAGCAGAATATGTGTACATTGTTACATTTTTAAATGTTCCAGAGACCAAATTAGTTACTTCTGCATCATGTTACTCAAGTCAGAAATGAGACAGAGAGACGTCTCATTTGTTCTACTGATAATCAATAAGATCTCATTAGTCAGCGATATTAGCAAGTAATATTAGGCAAGTATAGAAATGCTATCATTAATACAAGATGTAATAAATTAAACATAAATAGTATTGAATATACGTACTATATAAAGACAATTTCGGCGGTAAGGGAAACTGGCGCTAATCAAGAAGCAAATTACCACAAATGTTTTAGTGAATAAAATGATTATGCCAAACGCGTCGGTCTAGTAATAATCTATAATATTAGAATCGTTCGGATATCGCCGTCCCATCTGGACGAAATTTATTGGGTTGCTAACCCTGATATGCCTCTCATCTCAATGTGCTTGCCAATCCACCTCACCGTCTGGGGGAAAACGAGTATGACAACATACAGTCCATAACCAATTCATCGAATACAGTCTATAACCAATATTTTATGAATGAATAAATGCGAATGTCGCGATGAAAGGGTGGTTCTCCATATTCGTTGATGAAAACCATTGCAACCTCGTTAGCTGTTGGTTCATTATAGCGACGTTGATAATCGCGCTTGAAGACCATGTTTACTATTGACCGACTCTTCCAGTTTGAGCAGCATTTTGCATCTCTCTTGATTCGATATCACG